>CM067073.1:8301630-8901630 GCA_033980235.1 Diadema setosum
ATGTAAGTAATAAAACATTTATTTTTCGCAATCTGCTTTCCGTTTCCCATTGTTATGTGCCCAAATATTAGTAGTGAATTTATTTGTATACTATTCATTCATGTTTTGCAAATATCCTTGTAAACATTGTAAATAGTTATGAAATGTTATCCTTGATGTGTCTGCAATGTTATTATATTTGATTCTCCTATGATTGCATAATGTACTGTACATGCTCGTTATGTAACAGCGTCATGAGCATCATTCTTGACGGACTATACGAACAGCGTTTTATAAGAGGCCACTATTATGAATTTATTATAAATTTATTCCCCGATACCCTGGTGGCATAGGTGACAAGGGAAATGAAACAATTGTCATTGTCATTGTCATTGTCATTGTCAGGAACAAACTGAGACAAGAGAAACAATCAGTTAAGTAAAGTAGACAGGAGGAAAGACCGCGTTTAGCGGATGATTCAAACATCATGGAGGTAATGGAGGAAATGGGAATTAGTGAAAACATGATAGAAAGAATGAATGACTACACAAGTACGCAGGGAGAGATGAGTGGGTAATGGAAACACACGTAGAATATGTTTAATATCTCTCTGCAAAAGACGAAAAGATAAATGGTGTGTAGGCAACCGAACTCGAAGAGAGTGTACCAAAAGCGCAAGGTTTGCAAGATTTGTGCCTATCCGTTCCTGTGTTCGTATCTGCGTAAGCGTTCATTTAATCTAATTTGATTAATTTCACTTCATTATTTCATTTCAAATCATTTCATTGTAATTCATTTCATTTCATTTCATTCGTTTTTCTCTTTCCAACAAAAAATACACTCATATACGTAACGTGAACGTCTGAATGCAAAGTAATTCAAAATTGATATTGGCACCTGCATTGTTATGTGATAAGGTAGCAAACTTTAAACAAAGCCAAGATAGAATTTAAAACGTTGTATTGGGTAAAAAAGCAAAAAACATGGGAAATGGATACTTAAATAGGCTGGCGATTATGTAGTTGACTGCTGAAATACCTAGTTTGTGTATTGTGTTAAAAATAAAACAAAACACAAGGGAATGTACAAAAGCAAGCCTTGCTTCTCATAAAGACAAAAGGTGAGAATAAAAACGTGCGCTCTGGGCGTGTCGCGTTCAGAAAATGAAATTAGAAAAATAAATTAATGAAGTTGGCAAAAACAAAAATAAGTAGATAATACATGATATTCGCAGGGAAGAAAATGCTTGAGGCCAGCCAGGAAGGTGCAATCTGTGTCTGAATAAGGAAAATGTCTGTATTAACTGGCATCAACAATGATGTGACTCAGAGGAGATTTGGTAATGGCTTAAAAGAGATTTCTTGCATTTTAAATGAAAGCTATCAAAATATTTTTCCATATCGGTTGTCTTTAAACTGATTTTGTAAAAATAACATGTGTCAGAGGTAAATGACACTTACTCGATAGACGTGTTGAGTATTCCTGGACATTTTTTAACGTAATATAAGAATCATGTGGCAAAACATTATTTTGTTAATCTATTAATAATTGACTGAGCTGAAATAGATGTAAATCATTTATCTTAAGAATTTTGCTTTCAGAATGTAATACAGGGATGTGTGAACTAGAATAAACATCACAGATGAATGAAGGACAACTTGCATCTTCTTTTATTGGAGTAGAATCCAATCTAGATACGTGGAATGTATTTGAATACAAAAAGAGGGAACTTGAAATAGAAAGAAAGGATTCCCTCCTCCATCACCCCCCCCCCCCAAAAAAAAAAAAGATGACGAGGTAAACTAAATGTGATATGTTTTGGATCGTTAAATTTTGGCATGTTGTCAGGTAAATTGAAAGCTCGGAGACAGAAAACAAATGGAGAAGAGAGAGAGAGAAAAAAAAGATAGAGAGAATGTGTGTGGGGATTGAGAGGAAAATAATGCAAATGTGGACATTGGGGTGACTTCAATTTAATTAAATAAGTAAGAAAATGAATATTTATGATGAATATGAATGGTTTAATATTTGTATCTGTCACGTTTTAATCCGCATACACCTATGCGTCCCTTCACTCTGTACTAAAATCTTATGAAGGAGGACCGAACGGGAGGGTGTTGGAAGGGGTATCTCAGTCCTACACACGGAAAATTGGAAAATTGAAATTCAACAATCTAGACTAGTGCACACTATTGGTGGAATATTTGCACAAAAAGAAACAAAATCAAACAAAAATTTTTGATTTCTGAACAGGTTGGCGGATAAAAATTCTGATTAAAAAATGCCTACAAAAAGAGGAAAAATAAGAATATCAAGCTTTAAAAATCATTAGGTTTGGGACGCTCCCCCCCCCCCCCGAAAAAGTTCGGGGGAGGGGCATGTCTCTCTGTCCCCTCCCCACGTGGATATTTAAATCCTAAGACCTGGATATGTAAGAGAAGAAAAAAAAAGAGAAGAAAGTTGACAGGCTGTATACTGCAATATAATTTCTGTTACTCCGGACTTTTTTTCATCTGTACATTAAACAAGTGCTGAGAGTTAGACTGATTAAGAGGAAAAAAAAAAGAAGAAAAAAAAAGATTTAAAGATGTGAGTGAGTGACTTGAGAGTGAAAACCTCACAATACGTTATATCGTGATTGTCCCACACACTGATCTACTGTGGCAGACTTTAAGCTTGAATGATGTGCATTCAAGTCATCAGCAACCGGCGTGGTCGGCAAGGTTTATATAAAGGTTGCGAAATAGTCCTGCTAGCCTTTTTGGAGACCTTTTTAATTCACCCCGTGGCGGTTTTTATTTGAATGCTACTTCAGTCTTGTGGATAGGAAGGGGAAGAAAGCTTTCTTCTTTGTTTCATCGTCTTTTTGGTAATATAATTTCAAGGCAAAATTGTTCAAAATCACGCTTCATTCTGACACAATCTCCGAAATGATCTTGTTGACGACCGACATTATTCTTCTTAATGTCCTGTCGTTCAAGGCAACATTTAGGGACCAAATGCATAATGGAATCTCCTTTTCATGTAGGAGTGAACAGAAGTAAAAGAATCCCGCCGGGATTAACAGACGACATTCTTCGTGTTTGTCACTACCAAGCTGTAAATCAGCCCCGCAGATAAAAACACTGACATGTTTACATCCAAAGTCAAAGTGAATTCTCCCGCTGACGCAAGACATTATCTCGTTGTGAGCTGTCTAGACAAACATTGCAACAATGAGAGTAAGCAACACGGGAGAAGAACTCCCTCGAAATTTTCGGAATAAAATGTATACAAAGTGTTAAATTAGCTTAAAGTTCTTACCTCCATACCTCTAGGCAATGAAACTGAAGAAGACCCTTCTTTTCCCACTCATCTTCTGTCTTTTTGTTCAAAAGAAGTATGCCAACAAACAGACATTTAATACAACAAAACAACAACATACAGCAAAAAAACCCTTCAAGTTAACAGACTTTAAGAATAAAAGCATTGTCTTTTGAATATAGTTTTTAACAGATAAAAAATGATTTCAATCGATTTCTAGTTTGAAAGACTATTCTTATTATCATATAATGCATTATGCCTTATGATTACGTAGCATCGTAATGAACTATTGCACTGCTTGTCACTTGTAATTAAGCAGGTGGAGTCACCCCACTTTCGTAAATATACTAAAAATAATGATAATAATAGTAGTAATAATAACAACAATAATACATATCGTATGTAAATATTTACCGTATAAAATTTCACGAATGTATGCATATTTTTTCATATTTTTTATACAATATATGTAAATGTATATTATATATACAATCATTATATGCATGTTTATTGTATAGACACATATGAATATACGCGTGTGTTCACATAAAAAGTCTTGCATCTTCAATTATAGTTTTCAAGCTCACGCATCTTTTTTTTTCTTTTGCGTGTGTGTGTGACGACGTGAGGGGCATTCTGTTTCTTTGCATCGTCGTGTATTTTCATACCTCGTTCATTTTTTTTCTTTCTCTCTCTTTCATGCATCCCTCTTTTTTGGAATTACGTCACAGTCTCACCAAAGTATCCATCCATCATCTATATTAAATGCCGAATTTCACTTCTGTTGCTATTCAGGGTGCATGGCAACACCTCGTCTGGAAGCTTAGATGAACTATATATATATATATATATTTACCTCAACATTTGGCCTAATAAATTCTTGAATCCGTGCTTTGTCATGGGCAATAATTGTCCTCTGAGGTTCATGTAAGGCAGTTTTGAGAAATTTTCCCATTCCGACTTTCATTATCTTATTTCCATTATGTATAAGACGAATATGGGATTAACAAACAGCAGAAAGAAATAGCTGTTTAACCGTTGAGGCGTTCCCTACAGATATTCATGTCTTGGAGGAAATTCCTAGTTATCGTAACTCATCTATGTTAACGTAATCAAAACTTGTAAGCCTAATTGTAGCATTTTACATATAGCAGATTAAGTATATATATGTATGTATATATATATATATATATATATATATATATATATATATATTAGACGTAGGAACCTAAACTTAATTTGAAGACACCCGACAGGTAAGACAGTGACATACTTTTCACATTTTCGTTTTTTTCTGGGCGCGAGTTTCATATCTTCCCAAGATAGAAAGCTGTTCTATATCTGTACTCCACCGAGGCATGACTTGATCTGATTGTTCTTCGGGACTTCCTTCCGATACTGTTCCGCCCAAAGACAGCGACGTTGCGACCTCTCTTTAAGTGTCGGATCCTCTCCGAAATAGGATTAAATAGCCATGCGACTAAAATTAGCACCGCTCTTAGTTCCAAAAACATCCGAATCTCACCCCTAAAATACATCTCTTTTGGCGAGTTACCGAGCTGAACTGCCGTCGACGCCGCATGGAAATAGACCTCAGTGAATAAGCGAAGGTCCTCGATTATTGTGCTATTGATCCTGCGTTAGTCGGTTGTTTGAGGAACGCCAGCGTTGTTCGCTCGCTCTGACGTGATAGCGCACACGACGAGTGAATAGCGAGCCCCACTATGACGACAACAGCGTTTTACCTCATTCGGAGAGCAATGCCAAGTCGATGGCATTGGTGTCCTCCGCCAGAAAAAAGATGTCCGGGAGAGAAGTGGTCGATGACAGCCAGACGAAAAACACTATGCTAATTGGTGTGACTGAAGCGTGGCACAAACAGCCTCCTAAGTGCAATATCACAGGAGTATAGGACTTCTAGCTTCTGCAACGTAGACAGCAATAAGAAGTGAAATAAATAATAATAATAACAATAATAAAAGAAAAAGAATAGATAGGAAATAGGAATAAATTGATCAATCGACAAATCGGAATAGTAATGAAAAACAGGAAAATAATCAAAATGTAATAAAACCGCTGCTATGATATGAAGTGACCAAGAGAGTATAACACTGATTAGCATAATTAGTTTCAGCAATAAGATTGTTTAAAAGGTCCAAATTCCCCCTTTCATTGCAAATAATCAATTGTTTATTGAATCATCGAATGGGACTGGCTTGTGTTAATTGAATCCATTGATGATCGTGGTAATAATGATGTTACACAAAAAACAAATAGCCCCTCAAAATGTGATTTCAGCTGTGAAAATAGAAATTTTCACTTCTGACACAACGCCACCACCGCGGTCACCGCAGTGCCGGGAGTGAAATTGTATCGCGGCGCTCGACGAATGCGTCATCCGTGTCCCAGCTGTGCCTATTTCTAGCTCCATGCGGCAGGGACCCGCCATTGATTGTTACTAAAATTCTCGCAGACGATGTCGTCACTCGAGTCGTGCTTTCATCGCCCCCCCCCCCCCATCTCTCTCGCTCTCCGCGCGTTGCCACGGCGACCTACTCTCTGACGTCTGACGACAAAACCCTGCGCATTGCGAGCTCTGCGCATCTCTCTCCCTCGATATTTGATGACCATGATTTTGCATATGTATTTCGCCCGCCGCTCATTATCAGACGAGAAATCGGCGAGTCTCACCTTCGAATCTGTCGTGGACGTTTTGGTTTGGTGTTTTGTGTCGCGTGTGGAAATGGTTGGAAAATAAACGGTGAAATTAATATTCACAGAAACTGGTGCATGAGTTAAAGTCAATATGCCACTCCCATGACTAATCAGTCCCATTAAAATTCAAGCGTCTTCTTCTCAAAACCGTTTTGGTAGGCGTCTCGCTACAGTGTGATGAGTGCACTTTCGAAAACCCCTAAAACACGTTTTATTACGTCACAACAATCGCTGTCGCGAAAGTCAGCTTGTCTGACGGAGTTGCCAAAGCGGAGAGTGTTATATCAATGGCGGGGAAAAAGAGAGAACATACTGGCTTGATTTATTTTAATCATCGCAAATGCGTCATTTCTCTATAGTATATTCACCGACTTTCTGCACTTCAGCTTTGAATATTTTATAGGTTATAAATCAATAGGCGATAGGCGGATCTCTAAATAAAGGTTCGCTTCATCCCCAAAAAGAGCTTTAAATATCAAGTTTGCTCTATCAAAATGTCACCAAATTTTAGGAATCGGTGTGGTCACAGAGCGAAGCAAGGAGTTATCTAATAGCACTGTAAATTCTATATCTGGCACGTGCGTGAAATGAATGATGACATTTTGTTTCGTCCCTCTTCATTCGTTATGAACAAAATGGATAATGCCTCTCCTCTAAATATCCGGTGATAATTAAATAATGATATTAGAAAAAAAATGGTATGATAAAATAAACCTGTAAGTCATACGATTATGATTTGAGATTAAATGACATAATCATAATCATCATAAAAATGCGCATGATATGAAATACATTGTACATATACGTAAATATATTTATAATCATGCCCCACTTCGAGTAACAGTGAATGTTTTTGTCATTCACGCGACTACCGGTGCTTCTTATGATAGATGGTAAGACACTAAGAAGAAGCAAAGGAGAAAAAAAAAACAGACTGCAACTCAGAAAAGTCTTGCTGATTTTTATATCTTGTATCCGGCCTTTTATTCCATGGTGATTATGGCTTTGTTCTGTACTCATCGGGCTTTCTTGTTGTTTTTGATGTTTGTTTTTTTTTACTTCATTTTAACACATATTGTTATTATATAAGTTGCAGCCGATTTTGTCAGTTTGATGACACTCTACAGCTTGTAAAGTGTAGCATTCACAAAAGTCACACAATAAGAAGTAAGACTTTATTTGACTCATTGACCACGATACTGCCTAATACACTCTACTACCAGTTCCTGTAAGTCGTGGGTTAAGTCAAGAATACACTGATAAGGGCTTATGGAAGAATATGGACCCAGTAGCATATTTCTTTTGAAATATTTACTCAATGTCAATTACATGTAAATATGTTTATGTTTCCTAAAGTATGTAATTCATATTCTGTTTCTTCCTACATTTTCAATTTGTCATATTGTTTCGATCATACGGTTATGGAGTAGACGAACAGTTTGTATGGCCTTCTTATCAACTTGACCTAAAAAAAAAAAAAAAAATCGGAGCGTGAATGAAAATAGTGTCCGAATTCTAGTGTTAAAAATCATCTCAGTAGGAGCATTTTGATTTGACCTTTTTTTTTTTTACAATGTAAAATATGAACATGTGCTTTTGTGGATCAAACCTTTTTACGATCTGGCCACAAAGCTCTAATTTACAATCTGAGTTTAAAGCGAATGAATGAGGACAGATTCTAAATTATTTCAAAAGTATGTACTCTAAGACTGGAACCACACAGTAAAGTTGGACCATCGCTGCAGCATCGTGTATAGGTAAACAGTGTTGTCACTTTTTTAGTACAAAAAAAAAGAGAAAAAATGATCACACGACGTTATTGACACTCATTGGCAATGTATATCTCGATGAAAAGTGACGATCGTTTTTAATGGTGTGGTAATGTGAAACACTTATTCTCTCCCTGCTCTGTCTATATCAGCTCAGGGCTCGACATTGGCCCGATGATCCGGGGCCACTAAGTAGTATGATGTTGGGCCACAAGAATTTTCTTATGGTGGTCCGATCGGGAAGCTAAAATTACAAATATATATATATATTTTGACATGTTTGTTAATTTACAAATCAGCAGTTGCGATCTTAGAAAATTTAATTTTTAGAGGGAGACAAATTGAAGAAACTCACACCTTAATTTTTATATATCTTTGAAGTTTGGGCCACTCCTTTTTCTTCTTTTTTTTTTTTTTTTTTTGGGGGGGGGGTCTATAAAAATTTAAAACTGAAAGATTTCAGTGGCCCCAACGGGCCAACAAAGATAAATGATGTCGAGCTCTGATACAGGTTTCTCTTCATTTTTCTCAAATCTGTTTTAATTCTTATCGGTATGGTATCAAAGACAAGGATCGGGAGATGAACAGACGCTGTCAAGAATGTTATATAATCAGCATGGCATACTCTGGAGAGCATTTCTTTCCTCTTCGAAATATTTGGTAGAATAAGCTGTTTCTCTATGACCGAATGTTTCATGTTAACTGTATGATACAACACACATTAGATCTCTTCTTTTTTTTTTTTACTGAGGTAAACGATGATATCATAATAAACTGTTATTATCTGATTGTGAAACAAAGTGTATTTTTTCTGCCCCCTCTCACAGTCGTGTATACCTTCCCCCTCATTTCCTTATGATTTCCTATTTGCTGCGTTTCGTTTTCGCTTCTCATGTTATCGCACATCTCTTGACTTCTCCTATGTTATGTCATCTCTCCCCCTCTCTCCCTTTCTCCTTCCATCTTAATCTCGCTCTCTCACATTCCTTCCGATTTGAGCCGGCCTTTTTGTCATAAAATGAAACTACGCATAGCCATCTGAAAAGGTTCTCTCTAATGAAATGAGAGTCAGATATAGAACCGTGTATCTACGTCATCCATTTTTTTTTTGTCACTGACTCTTCTATTCTTGTGATGTCATCATGTAAGGTTCATGTTTGCTAAATTTAATCCGCACATTCTCCTTAAGAAAAAAAAAACAGTATAACTTGAGAAAATAAAAAGACGAATTAGCTAATCACAGTGACTTTACTTATACATAAAAATGGATAAATATAGAGCAACATCCTGGCTCCAAAAAACTCATAAGCCAAAACCGACAGATTGTGTAGTTAGGCAAATGGGAGTTGTCAAAAGTAGTATTTCTGCTTCCCGGATGACGACGTGTGAGTGCCTATGTGGACAACTTATCAATTGATAGAGATTCTTTTTGTTTTTATTCGACATTATCTATTTTAGCAGCAGAGGAACGAATGAAGAAGAGAGAGAGGGGACGAGAGATAGAGAGACCGGCAGAGACAAACTCACAAATTTACTGAAGGCCCGCAGGTACATGCATCTTGAGAAAATCAAGACGCCATTGCGTTGAGATACTTCGGTTTGATGACGTCATCAAACAACCTATATTCGCCAGATTGCGTGCGTTTGGACGCAGTGAGCGGACGTAGCGACACTTTTCTCCCCATTTATAGTAACGTTGCGAGCAAATGTTTGATTTCCGTCCTCTTCATTCATTCAATTGTTGTTTCGGGGAAGGAAGTTTATATATGACTTCTCCCTTCAGGGGGGAAAATGTCTTTGATTTAATCACTACTCACTGAGGAATGGCGAATGATAGTTTTTTTAGAATAGAAAGGTAAAACGAATAATCTGAAACATAGATGTCTGCATTTTGCCTTCCGTGTCACTGTCCGGAATGGCTGATAAATCCGATCATATGCCTACGCTCTTCTTTTTCGTTATATTAAAACAGTTTTAATGTCATGCAGACGCCAGTCGAAGTATTATTAAGTCACTGTGCTTCGTGGAAAGACAAAAACAAAACAAGATAAAACAAGACAATGACATACTCCTCACGACAAACAACTTATGATATTGTCATCGATATTGCGAAACCTTACTGTGCTTCTTTTGTAGAAGCAGAAGCAGGTGTGTATGTGTTTGTGTGTTTGTGTGAATGTGTTTGATTTTGAATGTGTACACTCTTAAAACATCCGAGTCAGCACTGACCCGGAACTGGGTCCATTGGGGTCACAGCACCGTTCCGGGTAAAAAATGACTTGGAATTTGGTCATGAAGACCCCGAATGGGGTCACCCTGACCCAATTAATGACTCTGAATGGGTCATAATCTGACCCCATTCCTTGTCATTTCTGACCCGGAACGGTGTGTGACCCCAACGGACCCAGTTCCGGGTCAGTTCTGACTCGGATGTTTTAAGAGTGTATGTCTCTATTCTCTTGTGACAATATCTTACTTAGCGCATAGCGCAGACTAGAGAAGGATGAATTAAAACTTCACGTAAAATAAACAAACATGATCTAGGTAATACCCCCATGTTTTTGATGTTTTACTACATGTATTCAGGCTGTTGATTAAGAAATTAGTGCCTCGGGTCATTACATCAAGTCTACTACATTGTTGTTGTTGTTGCTGCTGCTGTTTTGGTTTGTGTGTGTTTGTGTGTGTGTGTGTGTGTGTGTGTGTGTGTGTGTGTGTGTGGAGAAATATCTTTAAATCAAGTTCTTCACAAGATGTTACGTCATAACGATTGCAAGATTGTCGAAAGAGCCCTTGGTTTTGCTTCTGGAATCCTCGTCAATTTGGGAGTCTAACCGTTTCTGTACCAGGGACTTTGGACAGTGTGTACAATGCTATGGGGTTCTTGTGCCAGTCGGAACTCAAGTCATACAAAGGGTTAATGAGCGTCTGTGTGTCCTATTGCGTTCGTGTATCCTATACAATCACTTGAGATTTATTCCTCGGTTTCTTTGAATTGTCCTTTACAGCGAGAAGGGCGTAGTTATCATCCAAGCATCATCAAAGTTGCGCTTCTACATTGCGTGATGACGTGACGGCTATCCATTGCAACAAAGGAACAAAGGGGGACACACTGGAGCAATTCATGTTGTAAGAAGGAGGTTCGCAGGTGTAACGTTGAGGATGCGTTCCTATGGCAACGGTTTTCCCTGTCATCTTATGTGATGATTGTCACAAGGACATGTGTGTGGGTTGTTGTTGTTTTTTTTTTTTCAGTCAAAGCGAATTGGACACAATTTTGTCAGCGATAAAACACTTTGTGCTCGTAAATACCTCTATTCATCTTACAAGTCTTGAATTATGACAGACCAGGTGAGAAGGGTAAATGTTCAAGCTATAAGCAACAATACATACATCAAAGAATCTAAAAAAGGCAGTGCAATGAATTTCCCATATCCAAAAATGTATCAACGTATGATTTCACTGTGGAAACAACACAACAATGTGCAATTTTGCTCGCACATGGTAACCGACATCTCTATAGAAATGATGAACGCTGGCAAATTTGTGTTATGATTCAGGTTCATTTTGAGTATCCTTGCTTTCATGATTACTCTGCATTCGTGGGTAAAAACTATGGTTGAAGTTAATGTCTTAGATAATTTTGTTCCTAAGATAAAATTCATAAGAATCGTGCAGGTGTTATCCCCTGCTGGTTTTATCACCTGAGACATTCTTGTACTAAACCCAAAAAGATCGCATTTAGGTAGGCAGAAGGCTAAACGGTGCACAACGTATTCTTTCTTGAGTATGTATCGTGAGATCTTCTTTTAAATAATATTTGATCAATATCAAATGAAAAATGCATAATAGGTACATGAAAGATACATTATTAACAATGTGATGGTTGCAAATGATTTCCCTTGCCCGAGTGCTCAAGATCACGATATCATTATTAGTTACTATATTGAATTGAATTGAATCGAAACGAAATGAATTTGAATCCAATATATATATATATATATATAAACACACACATATATAAACATATATATATACATATCTATCTATCTATATATATATATATATATATATATATATATATATATGTATATATATATATATATATATATATGTATATATATATATATATATATATATATATATATATATATATATATTTCAAGACAAGATGCAATACATTGATTTTTTTTTTCCTGTCCAGTGGTATAAAGACATGTCATTAAAGTTATACGAGTGTGCGTGTCTGTGTTTGTGCTCAATACTGGCAACCACAGAAAAAAGTAAGTGTCAAGCCTCGCTTCACAGAATTGTATTTGACAAAAGACACGTTAGAGCAGTAATGAGTGGTTTTCGTTGTCGAGAAACTTATGCAATTGTTAGAATGCAGAGAATGGAATCAAATCAAATAGAACCAAATGTAAGTCTAGTAGATGATGTCTTACCTTAAGAACAATCTTCTTTAGATCTTCGGATCTTCGGCATGGATGTGCTCACCTGCTCCTGTTGCTTTTATTAGTATCAATATTCACATGGTCAGTTAGTACTCTTGTGTTTTACCGTTTAGCCATGTCACTATGGTTGCGAGCAGTATCCAGCAGCTGACTGGATATGCTAAGACGATAGAGACAGTGCTGAGAGCCAAATTTGCTCTCTCATAGGATTAAATCGAGCCGTCAATCAGGACTTCTGACACGCTGTACGTGGACGAAATAGCATTACATAGGTACTAAGACCTGGTGCGATATCCGAATACACTACACTAACTTATTCGCCACCAATTTGTTAAGTTGCCTTTTTTTTTATGATACGATCTCAAAATGACGTCATGATAAGAAGTTACACTCCGGTTATGGGCCCAATCTTTACGCGGGAAAGACGTGCTGTGCCTAAGCGTTTGTGTTTACTAAAAACGGATTGATCCATCGAAAAGTTAATAAGATGCAGACCAATGTATTATTAATATTAGGTTTTTACCAAGAATGAATAGGAGTAAAGAACGAGTGTATTCCTCTGAAGAAAATGAGAAGAAGCTGGCGAAGGAGACGAAGGCGGAAAAGATATTTGACATTCAATATTCCTGATCACTACGTCTGCTGACAGATGCAGATGGCCACTCGTTGGTAGAGGTGGTGAAAAACCACGAGGGCGTGGTGCGTAGGAAACATGGTTCATAAATGGGAAGGATTTCTTCCCCCAATGAAACACAAAACGCGTGATCATTGCACTTCAGATAAAAAATGAAACAAAATTATGAAGATAAAGGAGAGAAGATAGAAAGAAAAAATATGTATGTTTACAAAACATTCATACTTTTTTAAATTGCAGGACCCTTATCTATGTTTATGTATCTATGTTTATATATCTTTGCCCTTTCTTCGCTCAAAGTTGTCACTAATAAATAATTCGTTACTGGTCAGTTTTCCCTTTCGTTGATTTCATTTTTTTTTCAACTTTTCAATTAATATTTGTCCCTCCAAAACCCTTTGAAGCAATTCTACTTATCTTTTGATCTTGTCCTTGCTTTTCTTTCTCTTTCTCTGCCTTTCTTTTAAGATCTAACTTCAATTCTTAGTGCAAATTTAAGACTTCCGTGTGGCCGTCCCTTACTACCCAATACTTGCTCATTCCTATATATTTCTGTCTTCTTCGTCTTTTCTTCTTCTTCTTCTTCTTCTTCTCTTCTTCTTCTCTACTTTGTTAAACTTAAAGCATGCTGTAACCCCCTCTGTATCCTATTCTTCCCATTCTACCCTGATCCTTTAATCTTTTCAAAGTCTAAACAAAATATTTAACACTTTACCCCACTGAACCCATCTCTCTCGTTTCCTGCTGTACAGTTCCTTCAAGCTTGAAAAAGAAAAATGAAAATTTTCATATGTGTCTTTTCAATGTCTTGTCTTACATTATGAAATATTCTCTCTAATGAGATGTCTTATCCTTCCTCCGATCTCGTTGTGTTTCTTTGTCGGTCAGTCTGTCTGTATCCGCTGTTCTTCATCCTTCCATATCTGTTATCTATTCGTACGCATTCTATGTGACAAGTTTGCGTGGAATTACTTCACGCAAACACACACGCACACACACACACACACACACACACACACACACACACACACACACACACACACACACACACACACACACACACACACAAATATACAAAACGAGATGACCAATGCGCCCCCAGCAGATTATGACGTCCGTAGATTGTGAAGCGATGGTCATAAAGTGATTAAAACCTAGTGATAAACACCACTGATATAAAGGAAAAGGGACTCCCCCTACTGCGCGGGCAAAGATCTAGAGTAAAGCAATTCTGGAAGCTATACACTATCCTACAATCTCCACCTAACTGGCCTAGGGGCGTAGGAAACAACCAATTGTCGTGACGTTGGAAGGTTTTCTTTTCGGTTACGTACATTTTTTTTTCTATCTTTCTTTTCTTTTTCTTTTTCCATAGTCAGTG
The DNA here is from genome assembly GCA_033980235.1 of Diadema setosum. Taxonomy (NCBI): domain Eukaryota; kingdom Metazoa; phylum Echinodermata; class Echinoidea; order Diadematoida; family Diadematidae; genus Diadema; species Diadema setosum. Next base: position 8,315,866 of record CM067073.1, read on the forward strand.
CTTGCACAGGGAAGACGGGAGAACCGGAAAAGTGAGAAGACAAAAGCAGGCAGTAAAGTCATAAGTCCTTGTAGGAAATAAAACTAATCTGACCAAACAGAGTGAATACGGGCTCACCCGAAACTATAGTGATTGATGAACCCAATCATATCATTTGCTATGTGTTTGAAGGAGCCTTTGGTTTGTGATTGATTGTTTAGATCATTAGATCATCTGTATTTCATGCTTCTGAAATGAAGATGTCACTACGCGAAAGATGTCTAAAAGAGCGATAGCAACAACATAAAAGTCATAACAATGATACCCCAAAATTTTATTTGCCCTATTATCCATGGTATCAGAGGGTTAACAGTTTATCATGCATGTCAGAAACACAGATATTTCAGGTAAATGTTAATAGCAAGGAAGCCACTTTCCTTGCAGGCACGGTGCTCCACACTATGTTTACTATAACAGGATGTATTCTGATCCCCTCATTGTAAGTGACTGGGGGGGGGGGGCATTTCAAGAAGCGTTTGGTCAGATATTTTCTCTGGCAAACTGTTATTAGCTATTGAAATCCATGCATCTGATTGGCTGAGAGCTAATTCTCAGAAGAAAAAAAAAACGCGACAAAACGATTCATTTAATGCACATGAGGTGATTCAAAAGATTTGTGACGTCATGATAAAGTTGGCGGGGCTGTATAATAATACGTGAAAATACTATAAAGAAAAACCATCACGTCAAATCGCGGAAATTCAGTTGGTGATTGCCTTTCAATCACGGTGTTTCATTAAAGATTCAGCAAACAACATATTATGAAAAATTTACTACGACACTGACATTTTTAGTTGATTTATGATCAACTTATGATTCTTTGTGTAAGAAAACAAAATCGTGCCGTACATGTTATTGGTGGGTGCAGACCCGAAAATATTTTTTTTTTTTTAATCATGATAAAGATATCAGTTCCGTTTGATATTCACCGTTCACCAGAAACCAGTATTCACAAACAGTGACAAAACGTGGAACTCATAACCCTATCTATAGAAATATGTGATATCTGAATTTGGACAAGAGTGTTTTGAGAGTTACCATGATTTTTTTTTGTCTTTTGTTTTTGTTTGTTTTTATGGAATTTCGATAATGTCTGTTCACTATCCATTTGTTTCTTAATTTTTTTCATATTCATTTCATGACATTAGCAAAAATATGACCTGTGGATAAAAATCACAAATCAAACATGTTATATGTATAAATATTATTGCATGTCTTATATACGTGTCATATAGATATGACGATGGGAAGTTGTAACAGCGATTCTGTTGATTTTAATATTGATTTAAAACTTGGAGATATCCAAAACAAGGTGAAACAAAGAGATCCTAATAAAGTTAGGGCATGTAGTCTTATATTATTATCACTTTTTTGGATATCTCAGCCATTTGAAAACCAATTTTCTTAAAATAAACGTTCAATCCTTCTTAAAATTACATGCTCTTTCATATTTCATGAGAGGTTTCTCATTATCTCACTTAGGAATGTTAAAACCATGAATCCCCACCTCAACCAGTACTGTACAGCCCCTTTAAGCACTTACTCAACATCAGTGTTGATCTTCATAATACAAAGAACTATAAGAATGACAATCTTATCATGGACTATAGAAAGAACGGGGAGGTGAAATATAGTTTTACTTCTGCTATAACTTTAATATCAGTAAACGAAAGTAATGAAATGAGTGGTCTGACCCAAACGTCGTTGTTTGATATTGGTGCCCGACAAATCTAGCTCACCACCCATCGCCTCCTCAACCCACTCTTCGCCGGTGGGAGAAACCCGAGAGAACACTCACCTATTCCACATGTCACTCCTATGGTCTCATCACTTCTTATAATGCATATGAATCGTCAGCGAAAAAAGAACACCCAATACCCTTTCCAGAACAAGGACAAGAGATAGATAGACGGATAGAGTGCTAGGTATACTTCATATAGACAGACAGACAGATAGATTGACAGGTATAATTCGTATGGATAGACACATATAGATATACATGGTATATTTATGTATTGTATGTACATAGATACTATAGTATACAGATAGATAGATAGATAGATAGATAGATAGATAGATAGATAGATAGATAGATAGATTGATCAGATAGATAGAAATACATGATATATTCATGTATGTATATAAATATACTTCGTCTAGATGGATAGATAGAGATAGATACATGGTATGTTTAGGTATGTATATAAATATATTTCTTATGGATAAATAGATAGAGAAACATGGTATATTTATGTAGGCATATAGGTATACTTCGTAAGATAGAATAATAGAGAGATAGATACATGGCATATTCATGTTTGTTTATGGATATACTTCGAATAGATAGACAAATAAAGATAGATTCATAATATATGCATGTATGTATACATATATGTGTATATGTTTGTGTGTTGTGTGTATTTAGATGTGTGTGTGTGTGTGTGTGTGTGTGTCTGTGTCTGTTGACAGAGAGTAAGTGTGAAGCAGATAGATGAACAAGAAGATGTAACTAAAAGCTTCCTGGTTTATCGCTAAGTTTGTTTGTTTTTTTTAATCACTTATTCTTGTCTCTTTCTCTCACTCTTTCACTCTCTCTTTCTTACAGAAAGATAAATCCTAAAACTGAAGCATGAATGAAGCATGTAGTTAATGTAGGAAATTAATAAACTTAAAATTTTCAATTTTCTCTTTCGAATTCCATACTTCCAGGCTAAAGTCTATTTCGACATGAGCAATCAAGTAAGAAAAAAAAAAAACCTTTTCGACTGTATCATCTTTAATCCCACCCTTTACAGGTATATTGCGCACACACGCCTAACGTCTCGTTCTTCTCACAGAATCAGCGTTTTACAGTCCATAAGATTAGGCTCGGTAGACATAGAATCTGTTTGTACGGAGCAAAAAATTCGGTGCATAATGCCAAACTGAAGGAAAAGGCCCAAAGAGAATCGAATTATACGCGTGTAAAAAATACATTATACCTACATTAACCCACCCACGTATCACACCCACCTCCCTTACAATGGTATGGTAGTGGAGTATTACTATTAAAGCACACACACACACACTCACACACACGATACGATTGTCGTGCTGACCTTGATGTAAATGAAGACCGCAATGGTAAAAAGTTTCTAGCATACCTGGTTGTCTCAGAGCTTTGAGGAAAAAAAGAGAGAACATCACGATGCGTGGGTTTGATGCACCTTAAACGGAATATTCCCAACATAGATTACAACGAGTGGGACAACATTATCATGATAATGATGATACGATATAGTATGAACTCCAGTGATGATATATTTCAAAATATGAAATACGACAGAAACATGTGATTTGATATATGCGGAGTCATAATGATAAAAGATTTTGTATGTTGTTCACATTTATTCAAAGGGCACAATATATTTTCACGGGACTGTATTTTTCCACGTCTTAATTAAATTAAGTGGGATAAAGAAGGGATGTTGATTACCCCTTAATGAAAGATCTCGTTGTGCTGTGGCGGACCTGCTGTAGACCACTGTCAGATTCCACTAATGCCGTTTTAGCAAATTATGGATGATTGTTACAGTGCTTCCATCACTTCAACCATCGAAAAGGTTTGTCAAGAAAGGTCCTACAAAAAAAAGGTAAGTGTCTCAAAATATAAACAGACATGGACATGATTAATGATTTCAAAACATCTATTCTAGGTTTGACAGGTTTTGTGATTTCAAATTTGTTTCGCGATATCGTACAGCCCCATTTGCCATGTGGGGAACCCGATAACAAACAAATAAACAAAAATGGCGCCACACCCTATGCTGCTCCTTTTTCGGTTGTATGAGATGTAATGACTTCCGGATGAAGTGCTAAAAGGGAAAAGAACTATACACTTTGCAAAATATTGCTTCTTGAATTTTAAAGGAAAAAATGGTAATGTGTCTATTCCACCAAGTAATCTTTGTCGATAGCAAAATACGTCATATTTCTATTCACAAAAGAACTACACTTGCAGAGTACTCACAAAACAATAAGAATGTGGAGAAAATACCTTTTGATTTCCCAGAAAAAGAATGTTTAAAGTATTCGTCTTCTAGGACGCACGGAAATGTAGTCGTCTAATTTACAGAGTTACGGTCACAGTTTGAGAACGATTGACAACCGAGTATGGCGTGATGCATTTTTTTTTCTAGTCACAAGGTTGTCTTAATGGTGACATTAAGCTGAGACCTGCTCGAAAACCCACGCAGAGTTTTGTAATCGAGGGATGCTACCGCTGAAAGGCTCATCCAGGCATTCTTTTCAGTGTCACGCAGAAGTGGCGTGTGAGGGTTTTTTTTTTTCGCTCTCCCCCCCCCCCCCCCTCTCTCTCTCTCTCTCTCTCTGTTTCTGAAATGAGGACCAAATGCCAATTTTTGTAGATCAGACTTTTGGAAAGGAAATGGCACGAAGTAACTATACTTCTTGGCCCGGTTGGCGGGGATTCTATTGGTGGGGATGTGGATTGATCTTTTAACTCTTGGCAAGATACTGAGAAACGATTTATAAAATATCACAGAGCATACCATTCTGAGAAAAATTTACAGTTCATTGATGAAAATCGGTTTTGAAATGGCTGAGATATCCCAAAACAAAGTGAAACAAAGACATCCTAATAAAAGGTGGGTCCCACCTTTTTATTAGTATCGCTTGTTCCGGATATCTGAGCCGTTTCAAATCCATTTTTCATATTTCATGAGAGGTTTTTCATCATCTCACAAAAAAAAAATATAAAAACTGAAATAAATAAATAAATAAATAAATTAATTAATTAATTAATTAATTAATAAAGTAAAAAACCTGAAGCCAGCTATACAGTCTCAACCAAAACTATACCATCCCTTTAATGTAAGTACGGTGGCATGGTGAATAAGGCTTTGGACCTTAGTACGATGGGTCGTTGGTTCGAAACATTCACTGTTGGGACATCCCTGGACAAAAATTCCTTACAAATACTTGTACTTTCCTCTTCTCAAAGGGGAATGAAAATGGGGACCCGAAAATGATGGGGTAATATTGTAATGGCAGGGACTTCTGGTAGAGCAGTGGGTTTACAGTAAGATCATTATTGTTACCCTATGATTATTACCATCATTATTATTCCAGTTATCTGTTGTTAAGACAATTATCATTCATCTAATTCGCAAGTGGGTTTTCCCTGGTTAGCTGAAAATTGCGAAGGCGATTCCCATCCATTTAACAAGACCAGTCCACCCATCTATCTTATACAAATGATGCACAGGATAGAGTGCGTTAGTGAAGGTGCGGCGCACTCGAGAGTATTGACAATGGTGCAACATGCACGAGGCGCAGCCGAGTGCATGTTGCACCATTGTCAATACTCGACAGTGCGCCGCACCTTCACTAACGCCACGAAATAATCCTGTGCATCATTTGTTTTATAAAATGGGTCGAAATCTAACAGCATTTTTCATGTACCTTTGTGGGTCAATACCAGTCAGCTACATGTAGCACTCGCTCAAAAGTCAAGATGTCCGAAGATGTTCGTCCCAAACATTTACGCACGTCGCACTCGGAAATCCCGCACATAAGTACTGTACGTATAAGAGTATACGCACGCCACATGTTATGCACAAGAAAGGCCGGCTGGCAGCCCGAACTAGAAGTTGTTTACAGGATTGACAGCGCGTTTAGTAGCGCGTGACGCGCACTTGTAACAACTGATTGAGTGCGCACTGCTAGTGTAAACATTGTGACGTCATGCCGTGCATGATCGTAAGAAATAATGCACTCGCACGTGACTCATTTCAGCGCTTCCAATTGGCTACATTCTTGAACCCATTTTATAAAATTACGTTATCGCAAATTACATCATCAGTATCATTGCAGAAAGAATTTCATACAGTGCAATAGACTCATTTTCATTTACTATTAAGTGATGTACTCAATCCATTTCAGTGTGGTTTCAGGAAAAATATTCAACTTACATTTTGATATGAAATCGCCTCATAAAAGTTTATATTTGTTAGCCAATAAAGAACTGTTATTGGCATATTCATGGATGAATAGTTGTTAAGGTCTTGATACTATATATTAATTATGATATCTTCTTATTTTTTGAGTTACGTAATCATGTGATTAACATGTATTGCACTAAGTTCGTTTATGTACATGATGCAAGCTCATTAATGCAGCACATTTATTGGGGAGTTCCCCAAGGTTCAATAATTGGACCATTGCTATTTGTAATGTCTGTGAGTATGACACAATAGATTCACCCGCTTTAATTTCTTTAGTATATTATCTCAACGAAATCCAATAAACCTCACTAATATTCTCAATGTAGAATAAACTAAAAAGACACCTAATCTAAATGAAATGGCTTGTCTTTGAAAGTCAGTAAAACTAACTTAATGCATTTTTCTGTTTTTGCATGCTTACAACGAAATCTGATGTGATTTCATGATTCATTAAAATTCATACTAGATTCTTGATATTATTACTGGTAAAAAATGAACATGGAACGAAAATAGCTTCTACATATTAACCCTACAGCAAATGGAATATATAAGTGTACATGCTCTTTAAAAGTTAGATATTTTACAATCATTTCGATCAATGTTATAATACTCCATACAATTCCTTACATATCTTATGTGAATTTGAAATGAAATGAAAAATTCAGTCAGTATTGGCACATTTAAAATCAGATAAAAAAAATATTCAGTCGTTACTGAAACTTGATACCACAGACAACCTTGCTCTGAAATCATTGATTGTCTCCATTTCTCATATGCGGATCTTATTTTATTACACAAGCTATACTGACATGCTGAATGCGCGCTGGCTTCCTCGTTCTCATGACCCTTTGTCCTGTGTTGTTTATTTGTTCGGGTTTGCATGGAGCTTCCCCCCCCCCCCTTTTTTTTGAATGTGTGTGTGTGTGTGTGTGTGTGTCTGTGTGTGTCATCTGGTCCCATTGCTTTTCTTGTACCTCTCCCTCTTATCTATTCTGAATCGGAATGCCCATTCGTTTATTTGAATTTATACGCACATGTGCATAGACTTCCACCCCCCCCCCTTTTTTTTTCTTTTTTTTTTTTACTCGGGGAAGTTGCTAATTGTACAAGCTTCGCTTCTCTTAAGTTCCCTCCATATTCGTTACTAAAGTTAGTGTTATTTCAATGAAGTGATTTCATGAAGATTAAATTATTTGAATAATACGTAGGTTCATATGTGCTTGTAATTGCAGGTGTGTATGTATTATGCTTTTGTTATACTATTGTTTGAATTTGCTTTATGACACTCCAACATTCTTGTGCAAATTGTTGATATCCTACGTAGCAATACATTTGTATTATTTGGATATGGAAATAAATGAAATGAAATGAAATGAAATAAATATTTGGTTTCCTTAAAAATCAGTCATGATTAATTAACTCGAGTCACGCAGATGATTTATTTCATTATCTAAAGGTCTGTAAAGTTAGAGGTCTGTAAACAAGCAGTTATTTTCATATCTCAATATTTTAAGAAAGTACTTCTACTATATGTGATGGCTATTATGTTTGAAATGAATATGTACACCCCTACAAAAAAGGAGTCATTGCCACAGCATACAATTGCATGATCATGAAACAGAGTTACCTCTTGGTGCCTCAAATGACAAAATGACACCACGTTTCAGCTACATTTAGCTACCTAATATTATAAAAAATAAACCCTCATTTGTGATTTATTAATAATTTTTATTTCATTTATTGCTCATATAGAATTGACGCCGAATATTACTTCTGTCATTTCATAAATTTGCAAATTTAAGAAACCGAACAATTAAATTCCATAGTACATTGTACTATCAGTGAGGACTATATACTGTACTACAATACCTCACACTTTCTTTCGCCTGCACTCTTTCTCTAATATCAACAGTTGATATTTTTAGAGTACGTTTTCCACTGGATACAAAGCGCTATGACATGTCCTCCCTGGTCGCCATAGGAGTAAAATATGTGTAAATTACCAGACAGTGACAGTACAAGTGCAGTGATATCTATAATAGGGATATCAAAATAAGTAGGTCATCAAATTTTGTTTAAAGTGATCTAGTGTTGGTGATGATTTCTATCCCAAAGCCTCCTTTTTGCCTGTATTACTGAACGAATACACAATCTTTATTCATAATAAGTGCTTTCTTCTGCTTCGGGTTGTCATACTATCAAGCTATGCTTAGAGTGACCGGCACAGCAACAACTCATGTTAAGTTATTAAGGTATAATGCATGGATCATTGTGTTTAATTTCTGCTTTCCAAATTTTTTTCCTATCAATTTCCTATCTTTTCTGCTTCTAGGATTAAAACCATTCATTGTGTACTATGCTCATTTGCTACAGAAATGATTTCACTGTTTTATATTTTGTTATGTTCTGTTAAATGAAGAAAAGTGTTACAATGATAACGGGAATACAGGGTATTTGAAATGAACCTTACCACTCTGTCCAAGCAACGTCAAGTGCTCAAACTGAACGAAAAATGAATCGAAATCGAAATGGGAAATAAAAAGCAATTGTTATCATTACTGCTATTTATTCATCATTATTATCGTTATCAACTTCATCATTATTATCACTAGAAGTACTATTTTCATTGGGAACATTTTCCGATTTGGTATTTGTTATAAGTTTTATATTGTCTTATACGATCACTATTATCTTATAAATGAAGGAATTTCCAAACACAGTTTTGAAGGTCACAATTGGGTACCAAAATAGATTCATGTTCAAGGTGTTTGACCCACCCCTCCCTCGTGTGAATAACAAGTTAGTGCTTAATCATGCGTATATCACATTTACACATAATTAGATATTGTTTGTTTATTTGTTTAATAGTTTATTTTAACCTGCGACGTATGTATGCAGTTGGCTCTATGCGTCTTTTCGATTTGTCTGTCCCTCTTTCTTTCTGTCAATCAGTCTGTCTGTCTGATTTCTTATCCAAGGGTTCTTTGCTACGTTCCCCAATTTGTGTATCTGCCTCACCAATCTTGGTCGACTTTGGTCTGTCTTGATAATTTTATATCCTATCTTGTTCTCCCGCAGGAAAAAACAACAACAAAAACAAATAAGGCAAAACAGCACAGCATAAAAAACATAAAGACCCGCAGCAATGCGAAGGATAAGGCTGCATTTTGAATCCAATTTTTATCATCATGACTGACAAAAAAAAATATATATATTATTATTATCACTCCTCTTGGCTCAAGGGGTATATGAGCAAAGCAAGGCTCATCCGAGTCTACCCGCCACCTCTGAGCGCCCCGCTCCGGAGCGCCTCGGAGAGAGAACAGGTCGAATTATACATGCAAATCGGGCTGCTATTTTTATCCATGCCTGAATTACGTGGGCGTTCGGGTTGAAACGGAGGTCATTTCGATCATCTCCCTGTGAAGATGTGGAGGAGGTCTTCTCACACTCTCTCGCAGATGGAGGAGAACGAGTCGTATGGATTTCTCTCACTCCCGAGCCAGCATATTATTATTGAGGATGCATGGCAGATACACTCCTGTGTTACTCGTATCTTTTTTTTTTTTTTTTTTTTTGGTCTGAGGTTGAGAATGTGAAGAAAAGGTTCAGAGATTATGTTACTAAATTAGACAGCGAATTGTTACTAAATTAGTACAGCGAAAAATAAGAGGTAGAGAAAGATATATTATGCTTAAGCTCGAAAACAGGATTGAAAAAGGTGAGAAGTGGAATGACAGTGCTGTATAAAAAAAAAAAAAAACCAAAGAAACTGGCAGATAGATCATTGGGGAAGGGATTGACGTAAAAAGAAAAAAAAAAACAGACGAACAAACAATCGTAATGTCGATATAGAGAGGAAGAGTGACAAATTAAGGGAAAGACTATTCTTTTTTCCTTTTTAGCATGTTGTCACAACTATTATACCCTATGACATTTTGATGGCTTCAGGATGCTGGGTATAAAGACAAAAGATTTCATTAAACAGTGAGCAAATTAGCAAAAATACAGTTATGGTGCTCACATCAGTTTCAAATCGACTACAAAACACTAAGACCAAATAAGATAAAAACAAAAACAAAAATACACTATAAAAATCAAAGAAGTTTAAAATTTTTACGTTTTATCTTTTATAGCAATGAGATTGAAATAAAACGAAAATGTAACTGTCGTGGACTTAGGGCCTATATGGGGTTACAGTTTGATATTTCAACAGTTCGTTCATCCAAAAAGGAAAAGGACGTGTTTTCGAAGGTGCGTTTAATCCGAAAACGAAATAAGATTTGGAATCCCTTAAGTTTCTCTACATTTTTGGATTAACGAACTTTCGGAATAACGCCACAAATGTTCGGATTAACGAACATCTATACGAACAGGGTGTGTCTCGTAGTAACCTTCTGTACATCGAACTGTACTTACTTTTTGGATTAACAAACATTTGGAATAACGAACATCAATCTCCTTATTATATACAGTACATCCTACTGACCTATACGCAAATCTCCCCCAGGTTACTTTCTTGACATGAAATCAACAAGAAAATTTTGTATCCTTCGCATTCATAGAAGCCAATTCAAACTTAACTTTTGCAATTGCATTTTGCACTTTAAAAAGTGAATCGAGTCAATGTGATGATGTCATTTAGACGTTCGATGTAGAATATATGACATGTAAAATGTGTAATCGCTACAATTTTCCCTTTGGACATTGTCGCCTTTCAGTACCACGGTATTGATTGCAATCAGAGCGATGGTTTTACCATCCTAATAACATCATAACCGGTACAACGAATGAAAGAAAACAGACCAGGACGCTTACAAATACAATATTAAGCAATAATATTTCTTGCAACCACTTATTTAAAAAAAAAAAAAGTAGGCCTATTGATGTCATCACCGCACCGGGGTGTTACTAAAGTATTTATCATAAATTTATATATTTATTCTAAATCTATCACTAGATTTCCTCTATATTTGACATGAAATTACATAAAAATAAGATGTATCTTTTAATCCAAGGCATTGCAGTCTTGTAGTAACTAGCAACGATGACTTAAAGGGAGAAAGGTGCCGAATTTCCTAAATCATCATCCAAAACATGATTTTCATTTTTTCTCTGTGCCAACGTGTAGAAGAGTTGTTGGGTGAGGTCATGGGCGCCTCTTTCAGTTTGCCTTTGTATGGTGAAAATGCATGAAAATGATATAACCTTCTCGTATTTTGTTTGATTTTAACGAAACTGTCCTGTGTTTGTATAATATTATTCTATTTATGAAAGACAACTTGGACATGGTGTACAAGATTATAATTTAAACCTAACCACATCTTTCATCTTCATTACCACTGTAAACGTTTAGAGCACGAAAAGGAATGTTGTAAATCACGGTAGGGTTTTTTTTTTCACGAATAGGTCAAGAAAACATGATTAATTCACATTTTACTTTCGCTTTCTTTAATATCAGCTTTTTTATACTATCAAGTAAAAAAGGTTCATGGCAAAGTATGGCTGTCCATGATTTAGATTGAATGAAGTAAACTGAATCTTTTGCAAAGTGATCATTGTTTCCCGAAGTATTTGGAGGAAAAAAAATCACCTCAGATTAACGCATTTATTTTTTTTTTTTAATTGGGCAAATTCAAAACTTTGATCATAAATTTTATACTTTGATATAGCTGTACTACTGTGATTATAGTTGTATATTGTTTTCTGAAATTCAGTTATTCTTTATGTATACTATTGCTGTTTATATGGTTTCTTCGACCCCTCGATAGAACAGCAGTGTCTTGTATTTAAGCACAACTGAGCAGGGCAATCCAGCCGTATCCCAATTAACATAGAACATTATGGTTCTCATTTTTGTGTCTTTTATGTTGATTTTATGCGGAAAATAAATACAATACAATACAATGCAATACAACACAATACAATGCAATACAATACAATTCAATACAATGCAATGCAATGCAATGCAAAAGAATACAATGCAATACAATACAATGCAATGCAATGCAATGCAATACAATGCAATACAATACAATGCAATGCAATGCAATGCAATGCAATACAATACAATACAATACAATACACAGAAGAGTAAATTTTATAACATAATCGTAAGTAAAGGCGGTTTGGAATAAATAATAATTCAAAGTTTGACATCTTGCTCCACATCAGATTAAATAAAAATGTATTTTCTGAATAAATTTTTTATTCTAAGAATATCCTTTAATGTTTTAAGATTATTTTGTGATGCACGCACTCTCTATCATCCTAATATCCTACACTCGGAGAAAATGATGATATTGATAATGGAGTCTGATACACAAAAAGTATATATGTAACCGAGGAAGAAGATTTCAGCTATAATTCTAACTTTTTTTGTGTGTGTGTGTAGATTGACATAATTTATTTGATCAATACCATATGTGATTGCATCACCGATAGTATGAATGACGAATTAATAATCTCAAACTTAAACATTCTGTTTTGAAATCATGTTTCTCTACGGAGAGATGCTGGGTACAAGACCATGCCACCAACTGCATACCTTTATACCACAGAGACTCCGCTTCAGAAAGTGCGCCTCGAGTTAAAGGACAATTTCACCTTCATTAACATGAGTATTAAGAGAATGTAGCAATATTAGTAGAACACATCATTGAAAGTTTGAGGAAAATCGGACAATCCGTTCAAAAGTTATAAATTTTTGAAGTTTTTGAGTAGTCACCGCTGGATGAGAAGACTACTGCAGTGTATGATGTCACATGCGTACAACAAAATAAAGAAAATATAAAGAGAATTTCACAAAATTTCATCTTCTGAAAAAAAGTATACATTCCCTTGACTCGTTACTGACATATGTTATGGGTAATATTATTTCCATCGCCTTTAGAAAGAGGCAAGTCAAGTGCTCTTTTATCATGCGAAAAAAGTGAAAATATGTTGAATTTTTTTTTTTACATTTTCTTTATACTGTTGTACTCATATGACATCACGAGCCTTAGTAGTCTCCTCATCCAGCGGTTCCAACACAAAAAATTTTAAAATTCATAACTTTTGCATCGATTGTCCGATTTTTCTCAAACTTTCACTGATGTGTTCTACTAATATTGCTGCATTCTCTCAATCCTTATGTTTATGAAGGTGAACCTGTCCTTTAATACGAAGATGGTTGGTTATAACACATAATTTATATTTGTTCTCTTGCGCAGATTCCTGAACTCAACGGTAAACAAGATCATAACAATCTGAATGCGTGTTTTCCAGTGGATTATTGGCATCATCATGCTTTGGAGTAGGAATGCTTTTGGGAGTCAATCACGAATTAGGGTCATTGATTATTAATTCTCGAAAAAAAAATCATAGCCTCCAAGTCCAGAATTTGTTTACCGATACCGCCACAGACAAAAAGAGTAGCCAATTATACTTGCAATTACAGACTAGCCGAGTGAGGTACTTATAGGACGAAACATTTCACGGGATAAACGTCAGATACAGACCAAAGCCAAAGCCTGGGGCTTGAAATAGTCATGCATCGCGCTGGTGGAACTGCTCACTTGATACGAGAAACCTTGGATCTCTCAAAATTACACCTAAAGAAAACTAATTAGGTCTGACTGGCATACACGTCAACTGCTCTACTTCGGCGGAGGATGTTTGTTACTTTGTTTGTCACTTTTCATTCTTTAGACTGATAGAAACCCGACAAAATATCAGAATAGGCAGCAATACTGCCGTCAAAATTTACGTGTTACCTTTAAAAGCACTCTGTAAATTGTTTTCGTATCTCGTATATTTCCCTGCTTAGGTTAGTCTGATCTGACAGTCATTGTCAATCGCGAAAGCATTCTGTGAGATAGATTATGATATTATGATGATATGTATTGTCTGTTCATTCATTGAAAACAACACGGGATTTTGTTTAGCAAATAACTTTTTTTTTCTTATCTATATCACCCTAGGAAGGTAAATAGTGTAGATTTCATTTTTTTTTCTTTCCACCGGGAGTCTATGCCAAAGGGTGTGAGAGAAAGAAAGAGATAAAAATTTAAAAAGATATGAAAACACCTCTCCAGAAGACTTGCACTACGGTAAAGCTAATATTTAAAAAAAATCGGAAAAATGAGGGGAGAACGTCAGGTCGCATCAACGCCAATTTTTCATGGACTTTTTATTCAATATCGGCAGATGAATTTTCAATCATTTTTGTCTGAATCACCTTCCAGCTTTAGCGAAATTCATCATCCAGCCATTATGAGCTTTCGAACAAAGCAGTGATAGTGAGCCAAATTTGCTTCCTAGGCTCGTCTGCCCTGTAAAAATGATTTCAATGCTTTTTCGAATGATGGAGATTTGATTTTCGACGTTTAGTCGGTCTGAAACCATTGTTTTTTTTGTTTTTTTTTTTACCACAAACTGAACTTAAATTCTTCATCACAGGAATTTGATGTTTACAGGCTCCTGTTTACCAATTCTATCGGGATTTCAGTAGGCTCTTTATAGAGTTCATGTTTTGGTAACACCTATTCTACGTCTGCTTTCTAGAGTTTGAGTTAAATGCCGCGGGACTTGTTTGTTTGAACCAATGTGAAATTATATGACGCAAAATTGATAACTTATGTCCTGAGCGAGGATGTTTCACTGAGCGTGACGATCAGCTATTCTTTTTTTTATGGACTATGCATGGTGTTCACTGAAAAAGTTATCCTATTCATCTTATCTTACATCATACTCGTACTTGTACTTATAAATGGAATGGTAGGATGAAATAATGATTCAAGATAATTACAAAAATGGTAATGATAATAAAGATTGTTTAATGATGAAAGACGATGAAGATGAAGCTAATTCTGCATTCTTAAATGTATTTCTAAAGTAAAACCCATTTTTTACTCTGTAAATCACCTTTCAAGTTATAGTAAATGTAAATACTTGTCTTTGATTTGGTTTAATTTTATTGCCTCATCGTAAACGTTTTATTGTTTTACTGTTTATGTCTCGTATTATTATGATGGCTTGGACAGCACAAAGCCTTAGTATCTGCTTTATTGCCATTATTCATTATTATCAGCAATTTCTGTGGGTCATAACAGTATTTTCATTTTGAAAATATCTTCGTTTAAACACACTCATTTTCACACATTTATACATCCCACATACCCACACATACACACTTGAAATCTATTTCTTCTGACGGAGAAACGTGTAGACTTTGTCAAGATTGAAAAAAAAAAAAATCTTCTCAGCAGAAAAAAAAAAAGGAAAAAGAAAGACCTTCCGACAAAACTTGTATTTCTTTTTTTTTTTTCATTCTTTTTTTTTCTTTAGTAGCCGGTCCCTCAGCGAAGCACGACAAACATAGATAAAACATTTTGTTTTCAGACCAGAAAGACCTGAAAAATCCATACGTTTTACAGGTGTTAAGGAATGGAATTCTATTGATGGTGACCTTAAATCTAGCACTACATTATCCAGATTTAAAGTATTATATAAACAGAGTGTATTTTGACAGATGGTATCCATGACTGACTAGACCTCCTTTCTTCCTCTACCTTTCTTTTTCTCATCTCTTTTTCTCTGTATACTAAGGATGAATGTGCGAGTGTGTGCGTGTGTGTACTATGTCTGCCAACAAATTAAGCAAAGATATGTTTTTGTGTCAATAACAGATGACTTAAGTACACATTGTGTTATTTCAATTTGGACTAATCTTCTGTGTGTATTGGTCCATATCACAAAAAGTGTTTGTTAAATGTATGTACAGTATTTTATCCTTTTTGGTTTGAGGGCTCCAGCCACAAGCATAAATTTGCTTCTTAGGAGTCCTGGCATGTATCTGTTTCTTGTTGCATATTGTACATTGTTTTATATTCTGCCAAATAAATGAAATGAAATGAAATGAAAAATCTTGGCAGTAAGGAATGACAAAGGAAACAACCCTTTGAGGAAAACTGCGCGTTCAGTTAAATTCAGTTCAGAGCAATTCAATTCAAATTCAATATTTTGTAATTATTCGAAAAGCACATAAACATTTCACTTTCTTTGGCAACAGAGAATAAGAACCCCTCCCTTGAACTTTATGAACTCTAGTAAACGCGATGCCATTAACTATAAAGTGATCCTATAGGTCCAATGCTTTGAATAAACTCACATGAAATTATTTTTACCTATAAATATGTAATTGATAATGATCCTTCTTAGTGGATGCCTTCAAATGATAATAATGAAAAAAAAAACCTACCCGAGAACATTCGATAGAAATAAGTCACCTGCATGTCTACGTTTGAGTTTACATTTTATATCTATTTTTGAGGAAATCTGTATGTACCCTCTCATGTACTATGTTCAAATGGGAACAGCCTGAAAGAACAGTGTAACATATAGGTAAATGTTGTTGTTTTGTTGTTTTTTTTTCAGGAAAACTTATTTCAACCAAAGCCTCATGAATCTTATTGGAACAGATAATTAAGTTTGAAAATAATCGAATTTCTCTCCATTTTTTTTTTTTTTTTTTTTTTGTGAGTGGGACGAGAAGAGAGGGGGCTCGAAACTTTAGGTTTAGTAATTATGATCAAAGGAATTTTATTGATTTCTTCAAAAGATCGGCAATATTTTGTCCCCATCTTGATTCGGTTTTTTTTTTCTTTTTAATATTCCCTCCGTCGGTGCGTGTCATGAATTATAACCAATGTGTGCGTGGGAAATCAGCTCTATTGAAGAATCTCACCATACACCCATTAGGGGGAAAGAGAGCTGGTAAATCTCAGCGATGCGCTGAAGGCTTGTGGGCCGAAACCAGCCCACTCCTTTTCCTCTCACATCCCGCTGATTAGCTCTGCCTTTGGCGCAAACATCTGAATGGAAGAAAGACGCGATATCCCATGAATCAACTTCCAGTTTCTTTCTTCGTGAACTCCCCCCCCCCCTCTCCTTTTGTGCGTATTAAATCTAGCTTTGATATTCGTTTCCGATATCCATGTCGATCTATACGCAAGATTCCTCGAAATGCACAAGTCGTCCACTATCAGTACCTACCGGTTTACGTGAAGTAGGGTAAGCTCCTTGAGCATACAACGGGGAACAGCTAAGGCATCGTGGTGAGGATTTTGCATTCACTACCGTACCCTATACTCACCCAAACTTCAGTCCATCAAGATGCCCGCGCCCATTGTGACGTGATAAGCTGGTGGTGAAAGGTATGTTGCCGTAAAATGTCTTGATTATGGCTTTGTGTCAAGTGATAGTGTTATCCAGGAGATTCCATTGGATCTTTAAAGTGACATGACTTTTTCTCGTGGACATGGTGGAGTTAAAAGAAGGTTGATAAGAATGTGCATTGCAATAGGCGTTTTGATTTCAAAATGTTGTTACATGCTTGCATCCTGTCAAATGCATGTAATTGTTGATGTCCAGAAATCGGAATGTAATAGAATTATCTAGCTGCAACCTAATGAGAACCGTTAACGCGACTGCGGGTACTAGTAATAAGTGCAGGCGAAAATATTAGTATAACAAACAAATATAAGTACCGAGCGTAAAAACAACATTGACTTACACGTGCGTTACTTGCACTCAGCCATCGAGTTCCATAGAAACTACATTTCTATGGTTTATTAATGTAGGTCTACCTTTTTTTTTTTTAAAGAACATAGACTACAACATTTTATTCATTGGTTTTGGCAAGGTGGAGCAGAAAAAAAAATAATTTGAATCTTCCCTTTGCTGCTCAAGGTTCCATGACATTTGCTCCTGTGACAATTGCTCCCATGAAATATCTGCACGCTAAGCCAAACAATTCTACCCACAAACATAACCCTAACCCTAATCCCGATCTTCACATCAAACTAAACCTAAAACCATATCACAACCCTAACCCTTACCCCAAGTCCTCGGAGAAAATAAGACTAAAGAAATTGTCGCAGAAGCGAATGTCGTGTCACCATTGTTCATACATTGTTGTATATTCGGGTGCCAGAGTTCTTTTGGGTGCCAAAGTTCCTTTTTGTCTGAGAAATATGAATTCGCGTACATCGAATGATGACTTTATCTAACCATTTCTCCTCTAATCTGCAGTCACTTCAAAATATGTTGTGAGGTGCAAAGAGGAGTAAATGAAAGATAAATTGTCCCAAGACTTAATAATTTAAACTTCATTTCTCTCCGCCATTTATATCTGTGAACAGACACGCGTCTCAACACTACAAGTATTCATTGCAACTGATTGACAAATTGTCCTACATCGACGTAAATAAGCACTGAATTGATCAGTGTTTTAGTAGTAGCCAAAATCATACTTCTAAAACACTGATCAATTCAGTGCTTATTTACGTCGATGTAGGGCAATTTGTCAATCAGTTGCAATGAAAAACATCTCGACGGAAGAATTTCATGAATTTGAATACTACAAGTATTAGTCATAATTCTCGCTTTGAGTCGATAGCTTCAACCTACGAGCAATGCTCCGAACCGTTGCACGACTGTAACATATATATATATATATATATATATATATATAGTGAAAATGTTGAACAAAGAATATATAATATGTTAGCCCCATTTCATTTAATTTTTTATTTCACTTTAAGATTTAAGATTATCACGCAAATAACAATTGTCGCATACATCTACAGATCAATGAATAGTACCAAAAAAAAAAATGAAAATGAATTGATAGAATGTGTGAAGGAATCTACAGAAAAGCATCCTGAGAGTCACAAACTGTAAAGCCGGATAAATCGTTACAGTCTTCTGTACCCCTTTCTTTCGACGGGAGGAATGTTTTGAAATGTGAGCAATTTAAGAAATTATGAAGCATGGTACCATGATGTCATGAACTTACCTATTGTATTCATGTTTTATGTAGTGCATGCCCATGATTCTCCTGGATGCTTTCCTGGCTCAGAAACCTCGAAGGTGATATTCTGAATTTAAGTGAAGAAGAAGAAAGAATGTGTTTATCAGCTTACCGCTTCTGAGACAGGTCTTTGTGCATGTGAGGTGGTAAAATATGATATGGCAATGAAAAGCTTAGAGTCTAAGAATAAACAAATGTTTTGGAGGCGACGGATTTGGTATACAAATACAAAACCAAGATATATATACATACATATTTATGAAGAGTTAGATCGGAAAACGAACTAAGCGCCATTTTAAAACATTTTTAAGTAAGTCCATCATCAGATAGAGCGAAATAGAACGTTTCCAGTGATACCACAATTGTCACATAACAAGGAATTTTCTTGAAGTTATTTTTTATTTTGATTTGATTTGTTTTATTTCTGCATTCAATCAGATACAATTTGAATACAAATTTCAAAAGTACAAAGACAAAGAATAGCAAGTGCAGTGAAATAAATCGATAACAGCACACAAATAGATACACATAGGTGATTCCATTGAGCAGTGTACATACACAAAAACATAAAATAAAATATACAGTATTCTTCAGAAAATAGCAGAGATCATTGAATGCAGGAGACCACCATCGTAAGCGATTAAGCTTGAAATGATGGGGGCCTCATAAAAGTACTATCCAACGACACAACTCTCTTGGAGGAAAGTGATCGGGTGGGTGCAGTGCAGTTGCAGGTGTGAGTGCAAGATGCAGTTGAAGAAAGAAAATAGAGATTGGAAAAAAATAATCATTTACCATAAATATTTATCTTGATGAGTGGGGAGAATATGATTGTATGAAATGTCGTTTTACTGAAGCTTTCAAAGAATAAATACTTGAGCAAGACTTTACATTGTCCGGGAGATTATTCCAAATGTCCGGACCCGAATGTCTTATAGATTTATGTGTCACTAATAATTTGGGATTCAAAAGATGGAAATTTCTACATAAACGAGTAGGGTACGAATGGACAGAAGTATTAAACCTAAACATGTTATTAAACGATGATGGGAGTTGATCATGAATATATTTAAACATAATTACTGCTACTTGAATAATATTAAAATCAAAAACCTTCAATGTTTTAAGTTCATGAAATAAAGAATCAGTATGAGGCAGGAAATGCTGATCCAGTACAAATACGTATAACTTTCTTTTGTAATTTAAAAATAGAATTTATTTTGGTAGAGCCGCAAGTTCCCCATAAAACATTACAATAACTTATATATGGGAGAATTAGGGAATTATATGATATAAATAAAGTTGAACGAGGAAGAAAGAACTTTAGCTCGGAAATGATCCCTATATTTTTAGAAATACACATTTGTCCAAGTCAAACTTTCATCTATGTAATTATACTCCCGGAAATTTTGAATTTGTTTTCCTTTCTAATGGGATATCATCAATGTTAATATATATCAGCGTATCTGCATTATGAGAATGAAGTTTAAAATAAATGAAATGAGTCTTTTTTATATTAAAAGAAAGTTTATTAGACTTAAAACAATTTGATACTTTACTAATTTCAATATTTAAAGTATCATTTAAAATCTTTAGATCTTTATGAGAATAAGATATGTTGGTATCATCAGCAAAAAAAAAAAAAAAAAAAAACGAAAGAGAGAAGAGAGGATGTATTAATGATATCATTGACATAAAGAAGGAATAATAGTGGGCCCAGAATTAAGCCTTGAGGAACACCACATTGATTAAAAGGGGATCAGATTCAAAACCATTAAAAATAACATATTGTCTTCTATTAGTTAGATAATCCTTAAACCATAAAAGTGCTTGACCCCGAATACCATAATGACTAAGTTTGGAGAGTAGAATAGAATGGTCAAGAGTGTCGAATACCTTACTCGAATCACAAAATATACCTGCAACATGTTCTTTATTTGCAAAAGCACTTGTGATTTAAAATGAATTTGTATCAATGCTAAGTCAGTAGAATTTTTTCTGAAACCATATTGATTTGGAATAAGTATATCCTACTTATTGATAAATTTAAGAAGTCTATTATAATTCTTTTTTCTAAAATTTTGGATATACTAGGCAACAAAGAAATGGGACGATAATTGCTTATTTTCAGCAAATCTGGAAAAATACCTTATGATAAAGAAAGATAAAATATATTGGTTAACGGCTCTGCGAGTGGATAAACTATTTCTTTGAAAAGCGTCATACTTATTTTATCAAAACCACAAGATTTAGAACTATTTAAAGATTCGGTGATATTAATAATTTCACTGGGATTTGTTGGGTTGAAATAGAAAGACTCTCGATTTTGGTCAGAGGGATAATCTGTAAAATGAGCACAAGTATTGCTAATTTTAGTAGCAAGTTCCGGACCGATATTAACGAAAAATGAGTTAAATGAGTTTGCATACGTATTGGGATCATTTATTTTGATGCCATTTAATGCGATATCATCCGTTGGTGGAGAATCGGGCTTTTTACCTAGGACCTCTTTGATGATTTTCCATGTTGCATTGATATTCGAAGAGACTTTTTCATTCTATCAGAAAAATATAATCTGCGGGATAAACGAATCGATTTTGTCAATTTATTTCGATAAACTTTATACATATTCAAATTAAATTAAGCTGGGTTACGAATATGTAACTTATACAAAGAATTACGAGTGTTTATAGATTTCAAAATACCTTTTGTAATCCAAGGATTTCTTGCTTTACTTCGGTTATTTTTTATTCTACATAAAGGAATATTATGGTTTTAACAAATCCATATTTTCGCATTGTTTCCTTTGTTTTTAACAGCTTTAATCGCAAACAGCGAAAATTAACAGAAATGGAGTTAAATCGTTTTTGCGAACAAACTCTTCATATATGAATGATTTTAAACAATGTAAGTCTACAAACACACACAAAAGAGACTGTACACTCTTAAAACAGGCGCAAGTATATTCTTGCCGGATCATATCTTCAAGCATCAGCGTCCGGTCAAACACTCTTTGCGCCGAGTTACCGGCGCGACACAGGGTGGCTTTAACCGTGGTTGAATTTTCATCGTGAAACGTTCTCCTTGTAGTGTACTCTTCAATCAAATTTCCTTCCTCACACACACTTTTTTATATGTCGGAATTTTGACTGAAGATACCATGACCAGTGAAAGGAACTAAAGAATTTAATGCTTGTATCTTATGTGGTTTACTCGTTTCGACATAATTGATGTTTGCTATAATAGCGTTTAAAAATGAATTAGCTTCGAACAATAAGAAAATTAATTTGTAGATGTCATCCGACATTTGCAAGATAGCACCAATGGAGACAGTAGCTATTCTTAAAGGAAGATTTTAGAATGCCCTGAGAATTGTTTTTTGAATCGTGTTGATCAACACAAACCGGGAGATAAAAAAACAAATAAACAATCAAACAAGTTCACTTTACTTAATATTCTTAAAACACAGGATATGCTTAATCGTGATCATTTTCCAGTTAAGTTTATCCTTCGATTTCATTCTGCAGCTAACTTTTTTTTTTTGGTGATAGTTGAATAACTTTAGTCGACTGGAGGAGGTCAGAGTATACTACATGTAATTCAAATGCCACGTAATTTCTCCTCTAAATACGCTTGAACCAATGTTGCTCATTTTGATAAAAGACGATGTCGTAAATATATCATTTGAAGAAGAGCAAAAAAAAAAAACAACAACAAAAAAAACAAAAAACAAAAAAACCAGGCAACTTGTAATTTCTTCTTTCCGCCGACACCGATGAAAAGTATCCAGCGTGTATATAGGAAGCTCGACAGGAAATCTACACTCTATCCTACTATGTACTACGCGAGCGCATTTTTTTTTTGTCTTGTTAATTGGTAAATAATCTCGTCTTAAATAATTTAATGACAAAGATTTGAAAAAGTCCTAGTATTAATGGATGCAAGATAGATAGAATGTTTAGATTGGAAAATTAAATTATGCCTATATACTAGTTATATACGTTTCTTGTAAAACGTTACCTTTCGTTTTTATCATGAGAATCTTAGTCAAGATCAGTATTTAAAGAGTTTGATCGCGTAAAAATTAAGTCCATTCTTGCTTATTTTAGATATTTACCATGAAAGCTTTTACAAAAAAGAAAATGACAAGAAAGTATTATATATTTTTAATCACACCTTTAAAGGGGCCCTGAAATCCAAATGCATGTTGATTTGTGTTGATTTATGATACCCTCAACATCACTTTTGCGGTGAAACGAATATCTAGACACATTCCATATAATTTATTTTCAACTATTTTTTCTTCTATTTTTGTTCAGATTACTTGGGAACGCCCATAAAAAATCCTTCCGAACCAATATTCTTGAGATGACCTCATCTGTCAATCATTGCTAAAGTACTGAAATGTTTAACAAAAGACGTTGGAATTCACCTTCCTCTCGACTCAGCATAACTTGCATGTTTCTGTGGTATTAATGTGACTAACAAAAGACACGGCGAGGGAACATGCAAGTTATGCTGAGTTTTGAAAACATTCTAATTTCTCATCCCAGTCACCATAAATTCTGCAACTCTGTACTCAGTATAACTAATTTATAGTTGTTCAAATGTAAAAGTCTGAAAATCATCTGGAGGTCTCCTTTAAAGCAAAATCATGGATGATCAAATGAAATATCCTGGCATTAAAAAATCAACACTGAAGAAATATAGATTGGGTTAGAATCGGTGTTTTTAGAAATGTAGGAATTTGTTTATGTGTTCACTTGAATTTAATTGAAATGAACTGAAGTGAAATTGATTGAATCGAATTTATTTTTCATATTTGAATTGAATTGAACTTATTTTCTACTTTTCACAACTAACAACCAATACATGCGTATCACTAGACGAAACAATGTCCAAATTATCAAATCAAATTCAAAATATAGAAACAATCTGCAAAAGTAGCTGCAGTGATATATGAACAAATAAAGAACATAAACTCTATAATTTGATAAATGACGGAACAATTTACATTGCAGTGTTGTACAGAATGGTATTTCCAGTTCTTATTATGAAAACATGTTAAAGATACGTTGCAAATTTATCCGAGAAATTCTGAAATTCATAACGTCCGACCTCATACGCAAACTTGCGCTGGTTAACCATACTCCTAATTACTTTCTAGAGAATTTTGCTGTACGTTTATGAATACTTATGAATGCATACACAGCTATCGATCAGACATTTATCTATCTTGAATTTCTGGTTCCATGCTTACAATTTCAGTTGTTAATTGATAACGCGCCTAAACCAGAAGGTTTCAAACATACTAAGAAATCACGCCCACTTCGCTAAGGGTAATGAAAATTTAATGAGGTACATTAATTATCTTCGAACACATCCGATTAGGTGCTGTCGAGTCCAGCCATATTGCAGGGGCAGCATGCTACTCAATGATTATAGAACATGGGTATAGTGAGAAATTTCGTGTAGCATATAGAAGTTAGCTAATAGCAATCATTATCACCATTGATACATGATCTTAGTTTTA
The DNA here is from genome assembly GCA_033980235.1 of Diadema setosum. Classification (NCBI taxonomy): domain Eukaryota; kingdom Metazoa; phylum Echinodermata; class Echinoidea; order Diadematoida; family Diadematidae; genus Diadema; species Diadema setosum. Next base: position 8,340,296 of record CM067073.1, read on the forward strand.
TGGCCTATTGCAACCATTTTACATTCATTTCTGTTAATTTCATTTTGTCTTCAAATTAGTGAATAATTTTGTCCCCAAATGTAATCGTGTGTTTGTTTGTTTGTTCGTTTTTTGTTTTTTTGTGTTAATCTTGATCCCTCTCCCCATTACTTTTCCCCGTTCAGCTTCAATAAGCTACAATCACACACATCCAGTGTAGGACTGCATATTTATTTCTTTTATTTCACAGCTTTCCGATAAGACATGCAAACTCATATTAAGCCATCATCTTTAAAGCTTTACAGACACTCTAGTTTTAGTTGGTTTTCATCCTTCTACCAAATATCTAATTGCGTTCGAGAATTTCTGGCATCAAATACAATTGTTGATTAAATAGAGAAAAAGAACGCCTTACATCTGTTTGTTGTTGTTTGCACAATTCCCCTATCAATGAAATCCAACATTTTTCACTCACGCGCTAATGAGCCATAGGCGGTGCACTCATGACTTCAAAAAAGATTCTTTCAGCTCCACTGGAGGTTAAGATCAGATACGCTGATTCCAGTCTGTAATAAAATTAGTTCGAAGGAGTAATAGTTCAGATCTGTAACAAAATGTAAATCTCTCGAGAAAAACAAATACAGACTGCAGCATAAAGATACAATAACCACACTAAATCTGATTTTAGAGGAATAATACCTGCATCGGTGATCAGCTTACCACATGCAACAAATTCAAAAAAAAAAAATACGGATGGAAGAAAGTGATGGAAAAAAAAAAGGAAACAGTGAAATGTTTAGTAGACGAGATCAGCAACTCGTGTTTCGTAACAGTAAATATTCACTACTGGCAGGACATGGGAAATAAAGTTTAAGAAAGACGACGCGTGGAAAATACACAAGATTGGTGTTGTTGTCTCCATCTTCTTTAAACATGGAAAACGAATACATGGAGAGCATGAAACCGGGTGCCACACTATCTTTCTTTCCCGTGCAGGCTGGTCGCCATAATTAATCTCGATACATCCTGCAAGTGTCCTGCCCTGCATCTTTGTCACATGAATGGTCAAGTGATGTTGAGTGAAAGCCCTGCCTTTAATAACACTCGTAATTACGTAAGCTACCAGAGAGGAGCGCCTTCTTATTGTGGTATTGAAAACTCAAATAATGTGTGTATTATTATTCTTCCCTTGAATGTAAATACCTTGCTGCTAAGATTTCATCGAAATATCATTAAATTTTCAGGTTGTATATGCATATAACAATCAATACAATTACTTTCATCATAATAGTTTACTAAATGCCCTGCTGGAATGAACACAACGTCCCACAGTGTCTAACAGGGTGTTCACAAATATGTTCACACAGTTGACTTTGTGAAAACGCTCAAATTTAACAGTGTGATTGATTGAATTGATTAAATGATTTCACACGAGGGTGTAGTTTTTTTTTTAACAATGTGAAGAGATTTTACACTGTGTTCACAATGTGTTCACACTGTGTTTCACATTATGGGACACTGTGATCTTTCCAGCAGAGCGATCATATAACAGTATAGAGTTTTGATTTGATTTGATTTGATTTGATTTCTTCACTCTTTTTTCCCTACAAGAATATAACAGTTATCTCTTTACTATCGCTATTAAGACAATTATCTCATGTGTGTTGACAAGGGGTTTGTGCGATATTTGCCATGGATAAAAGCAGTGCCAATGAACAATTTGCAATTCATAACTTGCAATTCATAATTTGTCACATTGCATGTGACAAATTGTTTATATGAATAGAATTTGTAAATAGTCCGTGAATCTTTCAGCACTGCTTTGCCCATGGCGAAAGTCACCTGAACCCTGCCCGACATAATGGATTTTGTCTTGAGTGATCAGAAAAGTACCTAAGTCTAAAATTCTACTGCTATGCATTCAATCAAAACTGTGATAATCATGGTATGATCATCGATCATCGATGACTTCATAATATAAGTGCTAAAAGCGTACCTAGTATGATAGTCCCAAAGTTTATTCTTGCAATATGTATTGTCACATGCAATAACTCTTTCACCATTAGTATTCGGTGAGCTTCACTCATACAATACCTTAATAAATTTTGACACTTCAGCGACACACATCAGCGAATACATTAACTCACAAACTCAGAGTAAAAATACTCACGATCGCAAGTTTTACAATAATTTTGACATTATAACGACATACTGTAGAAAGAGTGTCATCTAATTCATTTAGTGAGTTATCTAACCATAACGTCGCGTACATTGCTAACTAAATGTGATGACTTAATCTGTGCACTCATAGATACATCTTCTGATTTGATGTCATGTTTATTATGGCAGTGTTGTAAATAAGTCGCAGGCAAACTTATATGACAGTTTCATCATTTACACTTTCATTACTGCAGTCATAAATCGCTTATCATTAAGATATTGGCTAAAATATCAGTGATATCAATCGTTTGAACGGATTACAACGTATACATGCATGTTGTTGCTGCTTTGATAGGAGCAAACATGGAATTAGTAATTGGAATTATCTCAGTTATGTCATTTTCAGTTAGAGAATTGTGCTGGTGCATGTACTTGTAATTCATTTCTTAACTATCTATTCTGGAAGTAATATTCTCTTCCTGCGTCTTTAGCTATATTTTTTTTTATCGCTCCCCTTTTCTTTCTCTTTGTGTCTCAAATTTCCAGCTATGTATTTCATTTTATTTATTAAATTTCCACACAAATTGTACAGTTTTGTACTTGTAACATACATCCTAAGAGATCAATGAAAAGTAACACATATTTTGAAAATTTAATATATAAAGACTGTAATGATATTACTTGACACAAAATGAATTTAAATCAGTCTAAAACACGTTACATTCATATTGGATCATCAAGATTATGATCAAAATTATATGCGGGGGAATCTACATGGAAGAAGCAGATACTTGTGGGGGTAGGTCATCAGAAAAAAAAAAAGTTAAACAAATTCAGTCACATTCATAGAAACACACTGCACGCAAGCAAGAGCACCTGGACAAGCATGCGTGCACACACACACACACACACACACACACACAACAACAACAACAACAACAACAACAAAGGGGAAAGAAGAAGGAAAAAACACCAACATGACCGTCAGAGAGACAACATCAAGTAGAACACAATGACGGTGACTGCAGATGCGAGAGAAAAAAAATATAAAAGAAAAAAAAATGAAAATGAGACCATGTGAACCTGTTCAGCAATCATGCCGAAGAGTCTAAATCATTATCAATTATTTGAAATCGTCTGTTAATTCATGCTGTCACCAGAGTATTGCCAAATAAAAAGTTTATTTTTAAGCTTGCGTTTAAATGAATAACATCCTGGTGTTCGTTGTATTTCACCTTTTAGAGAATTCCAAAGTTTGGGGCCATTATAAATAGAAATATTTTGCAGTAATCGTAATGTATATGGTAAATGTCAACCTGTCATGTTGAATATGTATTTCTTTATTCTTCTTAAATAAAAGCTTCAAAACTTCAAGCAATACACAATTTTTCAAATTATGGATCGAAATTCCTAAATTTATTAAACACAAATCATCTATTTTAAAAAAATTACTTTCATTTAAAAAAAAAACGATGGATCGGTAAATATAACAATTACGTCCATAAATAGATCTTAAAACTCTCTTTTGGATGATCAATAACTTATAAGTATTGATCTTGGCTGAACTTCCCCACGCAAGTATTCCGTAATTTAAATATGTTGAATTTATAGTTGACTATAATATAAATAGTATTTCAATCGGAAAAACTTCTTTAATTTATAGATAACCCCTGCATTTCTTGAAATTAGTTTATTCAAGTAAGTTGAGTGTTCCAATTCAAATGATCGTCAATGAAATCCCCCCCCCCCAATTTTGTTCAATGTACATGATCAGTAGGCCTAAACTAATAGCTGTTTTCTATCTACATGTATAGGTTAATATGATAAAAACTTTGCAACTACAAATGACGTATATACTCGATAATCCTTCTTCTTATATAATATATATATATATATATATATATATATATATATATATATATATATAATCCATCATGTGTTCATTACACCTGAACACATACAAATACATTCTACACATAGATGGATGTGTGCATGGGTGCATTTCTCAGCCCGATCTCCCTAAACGTCTGCCCTAGCTGCACCTGAATCAAATGAATGGTCGAAATCGTGCTCAAAACTATTTGTCTTGGTCTCTGTAATTTGTTTGATTTTCTTCTTTATATACTATTGATATCTTGTCGCTGCTCTTCGCTGCTTCCCCAATATCTATCAGTCGAGTTATGTAACTATAGAAGCGCGGGATCGTGACAGGGGTCTGGAAAGGATCGACTTATCCACATTTTCTGAGTGTGAATGTGTGTGATCTCCTCAGCCCCTCACCGAGTCTTCCGTTCGGGGACTATTTTGAGGACGATTCACAGACACATGCCGCTTCAGATTTTCGCCTTTTCGATCACAGCAGCGCTCGTTTCGACGTCACCTTGCCAACCGAAATTGGAAACAATATAAAGAAAGATTAATTCACTCTTGTCAATCTCCCGCAAAATTTCCTCCGTACAAGATGTGGAAGCACCGGATTTTTTTTCCCTCTCTCTCTCCTTCACTCTTCAGAAGACCGACTTCTGATTCGCACCAGTTTTTAAGGAAAAGCAATGTCCAACTTTAGCAAATGTTCGCGACGGCTTTGGGGTAAAATCTGTGAAAATAATGTAATAAGAAAGATAAGCGTACTGGAAAAGGGCAAACCAACAGTGACGTCTTAAACCAGCAAGAAGCTTGGTGTCGTCTGCTGGCCGTTCTCGCGTCGTAACCAGGGCCAAACACGTCGTGCACGTTCGCTTTACTTCCGTGTCGCCGATAACTTACGTCCATGAAATTAACGACAATGACGAAGGGAGCGTGACGCGCTGTTTGTTTCGTCCATTGTGGGACGGCGTGGCGCTCTTCCTCTGCATCTCCATCTCTCTCTCTCTCCATCTCTTTCTCTCTCTCTCCCTCTCCCTCTCAGTCCACAGTTCGCATTACGTCAATACTTCCCATAATTATTACAAGTTAGCAAAGCACGAAACAAATAATATCAGCGGATGCGTGAACATAATGATACGATGTAAATGCTGAAAAAAAAATCAGCCTATTAATTTTGAGAAAACGTCACTCAACCCTCCTTGTTCTCCTTTCTCTTTTTCTGAAGGATCGGATGTTTCATGTGAATCTCAAGTGTCCACGCACTTTGCATAGCATTGTTTTAATTTCTCTTGCTCTGGTTATTATTTTGCTTCTTGTTTTTTGGAAAAGGGGTATTTTCAAGGGATTTCCGACGCATAAATCACAGGTGTAATTCTTTTCTAAAATACTCGCCGGAGACGATTTAAGCATAAAATGAAGAAAAAAACTCTGTGTCCCTTAAGGGTGATTCTAGCCGCATCAATAGAACATTGATAGCCCTGATAGGTCTTTGGTGTGTTATGAAATTCAGTGCGGAGAGAGTTGAAAACACCAAAAAAAAAAAATGCAAATACGAAAGAAAAGTGACTGTAGACAATGCTCCGCAGCTGATGTACGAAGCATTTACTGGAGGATGTCGCATAGAGGGGAATTCAAGAGGGATATACATGGATGAAATATAATTATTCATATAGAAAGCGGAATGGAAACAGAACGGAGGAAGGTATATGAAAAAAGACTAGAAGGAAGAAAAACTGAATGATAAAGGTTAGAAAAGGGATAAGAAAGCAAAGCAATTTGAAAGAGAACTCCCTTGTCTGTTAAATTTGGAATTTTAATCCATAATAATAAGTAGTAATAGCGTCATGGTGATTACAGTAATAATGGAGATGAATGCAGGTGTGATGATTAATTAATTAATTAATTAATCAATTAATTAATTGATCGATCGATTGATTGATTGATTGACTGATTGATTGATTGATTGATTGATTGATTGGAATTTATTTCCAAATTTATTTTATTTCTGAAAAGCAAAGAAACAAACATAACTTAGTTAAATCGATTATTACAATAACATTTTGTCTTAATATGACTTAAAGCGATAATCGAAACGTATACTCTTACAATTATTTACTTTTGCAACAAATGGTAGTACGGAATAGTCATAAGCTAAATTTGGAAATGGAATAAAAAGAAGAAACTTAAATTAAATAAACTAGAATAAAATCGCTGTGAAAACAGTGAAGTTCCGTGATGATGGTGATTAACAGAGCGGTGTTTTATATATATATATATATATTTTCAATAATAAGTGTCATCTTCATTTCTACAAGTAATTTATAACTTCAGGTGGGTATATTACATTACATCAATATTTCAGCACCAGATTAAAAGGTATAGCACTTAAATTTTATGCCGCTGTGAAGGACCAAATAATTATAAGAAAGGAAGGTCTTGTGTATGACAACAATGCCAATCAATTGAACCGAATATCTCAGTTGGTGAATACTTCAAAAAGAAAAAGAAAAAGGAAATATCCTTGGCTACACCGAACAAGGTATTGGGTCATAACAATAAATTAAAAAAATTCTTGTTCGGTTAACTTTATCAAATTTTAGTTGTGATAACTTTTTTAAGATTTTCGAATAGACAGTCGATATGGAAAACAAAGAGCGTTAAGAATGATGAAGAGATATCTTATAATTCGTCGACATCTTCCTGAAAATGTTTTTATTTTTCTCATTTTGTTTATTCAGTTCTTGTAACAGCTCATGTGAAACAAGACAGTGTTTGAATCAGATTCAGTTTAGGAAGTCGAACGAGGAATGTTTCATCCTTGCTGCTTCCACAGTAAATGTATTGCCGCTTTCTATAGCTTCTATCTTTTCCTCTGTGATTTAGCTCCATCTGTTAAGCTGTACTTAACTTTGATAAAACCCCATTTGAATCGTTATGTTCAGAAAATGTTGTTCTACCACCAAGCAGCGGCACATTTTTTCTCCTTAAGATGGTATTCATTTTCTTCAACAGCTGCCATACCTTTATTCACAAAGAAAAATATCACACGGTGTTCGTGGCTTTACATTATTTCCAGCGATGATGAAAGCCTGTTTCGCTATTCGGCATTCAGTAAACTGCAAAAAGAAGACATGACTTTTTCTCTCCGACAAAAAAGTTCGGCAAATTCTGCTTGTCTTGTTACCCGTTATGTTAATGAGACTATCTAATTATCATTAATTTCTTTTAAGCAAATAAAATGTGTATCAGTATCAAAGATGATTATCTTTAGGTGATGAACCCACATTCTGCTGCTACTGTTGTACATGAAGAAAAGTCATTCAAAATGTTCTGAGTCAAAGCTGTAAAACGTCACGACCTGCAGAAAATATGGTTTCACTCAGCTTCGAGAGCCCTCTAGACAAAGTGAATTGAGTGTATTACATTACAGAGCCCAAGAAAAAGTACTTTCTCGGAATTTTCTTAGAAGTGTTTGGTCTGCTTTTGTACCTTCAGTATGACATTACCTGATATCTTGACTTTATACCTTTTTCCTATACGATTTTTTACATCTGATATATTTTATCGCATTTAGAATTCACATCATCACGCCAACACATTTGGATGTGCCAAATCGACATAAAAAGTTTCTGAGTGGGTTTTGGAAGCCCAAGAGGTAGACGAGATTCCCTTCGTCTAATTCTCTGTCAAGAAGAAGAAGGGGAAAAAAAAACTAGCAACATTAAAGTGCGACAGAGTAAAAAAAAAACAAAAAAAAAACAACGTGTGATTCTTATCCCTTCCGTCCCTGCGACTTTGGCCCGGTGTTTCCGGATTATCGACTTTCGCTGGAAGGTTACCGCATCAAGCACCTCGGGGTACAAGAACGTATACGGCAACGGTCAAGAATAGGGTCCTACTCGTTTCGTCACCGATTTGGTGATGTTCGTTAAGGAGGTCGGGGGGGGGGGGGGGTGGGGAGGAGGGTAAATAGGTTTGAGCATCCTCGGGCCCGAATTAGTTCCCGCGGTCGTCGCATCTTTTGAATATTTGAAAACACTCGGCGGAAGTGTATAAAGAGAGTGAATTTCCAAGAGAAGAAATGAGAGAGCCACAACACTTTATCATTTGGCTGTTTACGATCGCCCTCTAACAATCCTTTCCTGAATGGTATACGCAAACGGTGACGTCAGGCACTATATTCCAAGCTACGAAGACAAACCTATCTTCTCGCACGTTTTCTATCTTTAACTGTTGCCATGGTAACAACGTACGCGATGCTTCTGACCACGGTCATAGCTACGTCGTCGGTGCGAGAGAGAGAGCAGCGCGGCGCTTTTGGGGAGCAAATTATGCATGTTTGATATGCTAGCGCCGAATCCCGTGTCTTCCCTAGCCACGGAGGTAAAAGGTTATTCAATTCCGAAGATGCGTTTTCGCGAGCCTAGGTTACGAGCGACGACCGGAGAAATCAGATGTTTTAATCACGGAGAACCTTAATTTCCTTTTTCCACCTTTCCTCTTTCTTTCTTTCTTGCTATCTCTCTCTCTCTCTCTCCCCCTCCCTCTCCCTCTTTGTCAACCTCCGCGCTTACCCCCTTCCGTAATTAGAACGTACTTCGCCCGTTTGCCCGATTCACGCCAATGTCTGCTTAATTATTCATGATTTGGCGCTATTATAGCGCGTGCTACGAGCACTCGTCACTCTCATTTGCAACCAAAGGCCCGGAATAGCAAATCAAAGTAAGGAAGTCCCGGTGGCGATTTCTCGGGCTACGGTCTGAATTCCCTCATGCTTGAAAGAGAGAGGGAGAAAGAAAAAGAAAGGTAGGAAAATAAAGGGAAGATACATGCTCTCAGAAATATGATAAAATAAGATGAAATAGAAATGAAATAAGATGCTGAAATAAAAGAACCACAAAAAACAACAACAAAAACATACGACAAATCACACGGACTGCTGTTGTGTCCTTCTGCTTATGATTCCGTGTTTTAACAATGCACCTGAGTACAACAAGGCGAGCTAGTGTCACTAAAAGGCAGATGCAAATTTCTGCGCATTTGATGCATATCATAAAGATCATAATTTGATTTTTTATTTGATTTGATTTGATTTGATTTATTTCTTTTTTTTTTAATTTCATTTTTCACAAAGTATATACGACAAACAATTTTCCAATACTATTCACATTATACCCAGCACAAAATGATTATAAATACAGTCATATATAATGTACCAATAATGAAATATTGTATAGGTGAATTATAATCATACAAACAAAAAAAAATTGAACAATCATTGATTATTCAATCGAATTAATACATACAAAATGCAGGAGACCGTCATCTTAAGCTGAAGCTTGAAGGCTTGAGTTTGATGGAAAAGAATATGGCTTCTATTTCTACTTCTTGACAAATCATTTAATGCATATTAAATTGTGTAACCGAATAGGGTAGCTACAAAATGCGTCAGTGCAAAGGTGAGTTGGGGTCATAATCATGAGAATGATAATGCCAATAATTCATTCCCAAATCTCCTAATTATCATTACTATTGTAATGTTTGCTATTACTATGATCATCCAATCACTATCTTCATTCTTCTTTAAATTCTCTTCACGATTTTTTATCATTTCATTGTCGATGATGTTGTTTGCTCATGGTATATAGCCTCTTCGAACTTTTACCCCACTGCTACACCAGTGAGTGATGCTACTCTCACTCCCCAGGCACTGCCAGGTACCAATTTCACTACCAGGGGTAAGATAGACATAATGCTAAACTTGTGCAGTGTGGGAACATCTTGGCCATTTACGGGTGTTTACCTCAGACACAATTCGAGATCTCTAGTCCAAAGTCTCATCCCCTATATATCACATAGTCCTCTAGCATTTTGGGTCGACTGTTTCACAATTTCTAATCAATATCTTACGTTCTTTGGACATTAACTCGATTTTACAGGCAATAAAGTCTAGTGTCAGTACCTGGGAGTACGGTTTATAGTTTCTTGGTAATGATGATAAAGTTCTATATCAGGGATGGACTCACCCGGCGTTACATTTCAGGACTTGTTAGCGATTCGTGTAAATGCAACTGCGAAGAATTTTATTAGCCCAAATTAACACTAAATTGAAATTGAAATCATTACCCATGCATATCTCATAAAAGGAAACTAGTCCTGTTGCGCTCTTCATAGAATACTAGCTAGTTCTGAATTTATTTTGAACTTCAAAGATTGTCAATGGCCAATTTCAGTTGAAAATGCAGTATATAAAAAAAAAAAAAAAAACTTCAAATACTGACATTTTTCTCCAGAGTCGAGCTCCACAACGAAAAATGTGTAAAACTCACAGTACGATGGAGGTTGCGGTGATTGATATTTTGATCACGGGAGAGCACTCTTAATACCGTTAATGACCGGGTTGAGTATGTCCGTCATAATCCGTTATTAGTCACATGGAAATCATTAACTTTTCGAAAGAAGTGTCTCATTATGTGTTCCTTGAAACGGATGATTATGAAGGGCGTGAACAACTCACATGTTTCTTCTGAGATGCGGATTTGGCTGAGATATACGTACGACGAGTGAGTCTGTTCATCTATCCTTTGACGTTTGCAATCAAACGTTTGCAATCAAACGTAAAATCTAAAAGAAATCTAAAAGTATGTTCCACACTGTCGGTTCAAATTGGCTGTATTGTCATGATCATTTTGCTACAATGTAATTTAAATGGAAAAAAAAATTCTATGTTTGACATAGACCAATAAAGATGAATGAATGAATGAACGAATGAATGGTTGAGAGCCAGATTGCTTGCAATTTAAGCCAGAAAGAATAGACAAATCGCGAATATGTATTTAAGAAGGTTTTGTTAATAATGCAAGAAACTGTATCTGTCATCTACAAATATTTCTTTCCTCTCTTGAGAAACATGAATTATGTGTGTAATTGATCCTATCTAACCGTCCATGTATACACAAATCATTATCCATCGTCAATAGATTTATTACAGGTGTTGTTTGTATGACATATTCATACACACACATTGTAAAATGTATGGCGTGAATGATATGAATATGTATTCGTACTCATGCATACATCTATACACCTAAAATTTCAATTTTGTATATACGATATATAAAAATGCAGCGCGCATTTGCTAAAAAACAACAACAACATAGCAAACAGGATGAAAAATAATGGATGGTGAAGGGGAGAATCAAGAAATCGTGATATATCAAACTTCAGCGTGCATTTGCTAAAAAAAAAAAAAAAACACCCAAACAAACAGCAAACAGGATGAAAAATAATGGATGGTGAAGGGGAGAATCAAGAAATCTTGATATATCAAACTTCAGCGTGCATTTGCTAAAAAAAAACCCACCCAAACGAACAGTAAACAAGGTGAAAAATGATGAATGGCGAAAGGGAGAATCATGAAATCTGACGTCATTGCTTGGATAGGAGATATCATTACATAATCCAAACCTCTCTATAAGCATACTTCCAGTAAACAGAAAAAGGATAAAGAAAAAAAAAGGTCCAAAACTCCAGTCTGTACATTTACAGCATAAAATCTCGTTAGGCTAAATGAGGGGAAAAAAGCAAAACGAGAATATGAGATGGGCACAGTGGTATATTACGTAATACAATGCGCGTATGAGTGACGTAGGTGTGTCTAGCCAACGTTTGTGATTAATGAATGGGATTCTTAAATTGCTTGGTTTCTTTTTGTTATCAAATCCTTTTTAGAACAAGCTCAGAACGTAATAAACCAAATAACTTCAGCTGACCGTTAGCTTACTAGTCTCCTTTTACTTCAGCAGTAGCCCCACTCTCCATTCTCTCAATTTCCTATGGGTTGGTTATTCATAAATTTGCATTTACACAAGGTGTGACACTAGCGGTGGCTCGATGTGGCCCGGGCCATCGGTAATAGGAGTCGTACCTCCATCTTTAAAGAAATGATATGTATTTGTGGGTGTATCCTCTATTTTTAAGTGTCTTTCACATCCAGAAAAAAGGGGAATAACGCGCGCTTCGAGCTAGCTGCCGCAACCAGGGTTGCCACATCGGCGCTAGTCTTCACGGCCAAACTCAGTCTATCAGTCTAAAGCCAGATTCGGAAAAAACAAATATTTTCTCACGGCTGTATTTCTATCTAATAGAAGTAGGTATACTCCTATGCTTATAATCATTTCATAAATATGTTGTGTAATGGAAAAACCATGCTCATGCTGCAATTCAATACTTAATAACTACGTTTGACTTTATAGAACACTAAATAGTTACAGTGACCCCCGTTATCTTACCTGCTAATTATATTCACATAATTATCATGGTGTATGATTATTCTGATGTATCCTTTTTCACATCGTTTTATCGTATCGCCATTTTTTTTTACTTGTTAGTCATATGCAATGCTTGAAGCGCTTTATCATGTATTATCTGATTAATTGAATCATCTAAATGGTTTTTATGAAATTATTTAACGTTTTCTAATTGCATTAACGCCCTCCATTCCACTCCCCCCCCCCCCAAAAAAAAAAAGAAGTTAGTGTGGAGCCTTGACATGTTTAGAATTTATAATTGTACTTAATGTTTTTAAATTCCCTTATACAACAATTCATACATATATATATATGGCATTAAAACGCTTTATCCTGGCGAGGAAATTAAGCGCATGTTTTAGACATGCGCTTAATTTCCTCGCCAGGAAATATATATATATATATATATATATATATATATATATATATATATATATATCCGTCGAGATACACCACCTTGTCAGTCTGCCTGAAGATCGCGACAGCGTGAAACCGCCGGTAGCAGACAAGGCACCAAAACACAGGTACGCCTATATATATATATACATATATATAGTGTGAGTCGTATATCTTCAGCTACTAAACCCCTGGGCCGTCGCATCTTTTAGGAGTGTGTAAAACGAGAGTGAGGAGGCGGTAGACGTTGCTTTTGAATCCTCACAGGTGATTTTACTTCCAGCTTTCGGGCTTTTTGCCCTTTGTCAAGACTGAGGACAAATCGGACAAAATACAAAACATGGATATCATATACAAAAAAACAATGATCAAGACAATAGTGAAAATAATAACGACAGTGATAGAAGCAGAGACGGCAGAGAATAATACACAAATGGGAGTGTATACATGCATCAATCTTACATAATGTAACTTGCATACATACTAATTATCAGCATTTATAAATACGTATGACTAAACATCTGCGCACATATATATATATATATATATATATATATATATATATATTATATATATATATATATATATATATATATATATATATATATATATATATATATAATAATGTGTGAGCATGTGTGAACGTGCTAAACGAATATCGTACTTGAAGTCTCCGAATAGACATGTACAGACAGACACGTGGATGAGGAAGTATAAGAACTTGAACTTTACACGGCACGTGGTAGGCTGATGGGGCGCGACTGCTGTGTGACATTGATACTTGACAGAAAGCATAGAGAGAGGAGAGAGTCGGACTTATCTCATCCCAGATAATCCCAAGTTTAGTCTGACACGACTCGTCCCTAAAGGGGCTTCCAAGCACGTAGGGGGTTATTAAAACGGTGTGTTTTACACCCATTTAGCCCCTCAGCAGTGAAACGGATTGACACTTCCGACAGAATCGAGGAATAAGATGACAATATCAATACGAAAATTGATGCCCGACGAAAGATAATCTTCAATGATTCTTCGATCAGAAATTAGAATGTTGAAAAGGCCACCATGTGAGGTTGCGGTGAGATGTTATTTAGAAATCGTCGAAGTATCCCATTCCCGGCATGCTTTTCGATACGAGAATGGTACCGACGTGTATCGCCCGGGGATCGGTCTACTTGCGGGAAAAGGGCGGAATGACAGCAGACGTAGATATGGCCCGAATAAAAGCAAACCAAAACAAAAATCACCATCAAATGCGTGACCCGGACATTGTGAGTGATTTCCAGTAGAAACAAAGACGGTATAACTTGTGACGACAGGACAACTCTTGAGTGGGCTAGTCGAGGCACGATGTTGACGCGACAGATTCGAAAGTAGAATTTGTTTACACCTGGCAAAGATAAGTGTGCACTTAACTAAACTAAGAGAGGGAGGTGGATTAGTATTTAATGCGTAAACAAACGTGATAATGAAAGATACACATTATGTAAAAGGACATGCACGTTGTCTGTAAAATAATTGAAAAATTATCGTCTTCGCACAAATTGACAAAATGCGCAAAAGAGAGAGATTAAAATTATCCAAATAAATCATAAAATATAGTGAATTCACGAAAAACATCCATTTTTGTCCGGCTTTCTGTTTCAGGCCTCAATCTCTTTTGAATCAAACGAAATAGTGTATCACAATCATTCAAGCGAGGGAACTGAATGGTTGATTGTTGAGCTGGGCTTAAAGATAAAGGCGACGGAGAAACGATAGTATTTGTGCACCTCTGCTTAGATAACGTAATATAGATCAACAGAATAAATTAACATGGCAATTCAGGCAATTCATAATGCACGAGATACGGAGTAAATATACAAGTACTTATATATATATATATATATATATATATATATATATATGCCTACATATGCATAGAAGTCGATTGGATATGAAAAAAGTATTAATCTTTATTATGATGTAGACTAAAAAAGTTTATTCAGATAAGGTTATTAACCATATCGGGTCATCAACAGTACACAATGCTTTCTATTATGATATGTTGATACTTAGATTTGATTTGATTTAATATGATTTTATTTTATTTCTGTATTTTTCACAAAAATGAATATAACATGATAAAAAAGTTGTCGAAAAGTATAATTAAACATTGCACTAAAACACTACACTAATCATACAGTTGAAAAATAATTCATTATGAAATCAAATTGATGCAGGAAACGGCCATTTGCAGGAAACGGCCATCTTAAGCGAAAGCTTGATTTTGATAGGGGCCTTTGATGATGAAAGCAGTCACAATTATTGTTAACACAAGTAATATTTTCCCTCTTTGGTGGGGAACTTATGGCCTACCCGATATCTGGCTCATTTGTTGGAACATTTTAGAAATTAGCAGATAACCATCTGGAGACTGGTTCGAATCACGTGTTTGTTTTGAGAATAATTCCTCCCGAAAAGGAGATTTCTCCTTTTTGGCTGCTGATCTTGGGCTCCGCCACATCCAATTCAAATCTATGGCTGAAACACAGACAGACATATAGAGTCCAACAGAGAAGTATACGTATTTCAAAGAATGTTCAGGATATATACTTATACTTCTCTGCAATACAGAGAGTGGAACCGCCAGATCTGCCGTCTATCAAGCATCACTTGATTTACCAAACTTCACTTTATTTATCTTTTTTTTTAATTCTTAGATTGAAAAAATCCACCCATGCTAAAGTTGATGTCGATTGAAAGAGTAAATCTAAGGGAACAGACCAATAAAAGTGTCACTAAAATAGGATAAGAGATGAGAACGTTTATGCCTGATATGTTTTCATGAGCATATAGCCATATCGATCACTCCCATTTTAATGGAGTAGCGTTGTCGTGCCGTTACACGACTCCCATTCGTTTGCACAAATTTACGTCGCAGAATTCTTCCTTTAATATCAACTTAAAAAGAAACAAATCAACATTTCTCGTCAAATTACTCTAGAGTTGTAACCATTCACGAGTGGTGACTTTATGAATGGTGGAGAAAGCAGAGGTATTGCATTATCAAAGGGAATTACATTTTCTTGTACAAATCATTAGAAAAGTTGTAAACTAATATACCATACAACTTTGTTAGATTTGAGAAAATGACTTTGACGAATGATGCTGTTTCCCAATTGCATGTTCATTCTTTTTTTGTAAGACTCCATGACCTTTAAAAAAAATATGTCCGATTTTGATACAAGTTTTACTGTCAGTTTGATTGTAAAGTGCATGCCCTCCAACAAGTGCGCTTTTTCATCCTTTATATTACATTATTTTCTGGTTGAAAGTGTAGCAATAAAATCAATAGAATGATTGTAATAATTCGGCAAGACAGAGACTTATTCAGCCTGCGAGGCTATTTTTGTTGTTGTTGCTGTTGTTTATTAGTTTGTTTGAGTGTATTTTTTTCGGGGGGTGTTTAAATTTGGGTTCTTTTTTGGGGGGTAATATACTCGTGGAAAGCTAGTTTAAAGACTAGTGAGATATCAGCAGTTATTGCAACTTCTTGCTGGTTTATAGGACTTATCTTTCCTGTCCTCGACACACACACGCAAGAGTTATACACTCACATTTGTAAACACTCACACATATACACACAGTCCAAGCATACTACATGTACTTCCACTTTTCGCAAGTAGCATGGCACAACATGGACACATTGCAGTTTGGATATACGACAATAAAGTCGCAAGATAGTGAATTGTCAATTTAAATTGATTTAGTTTAATAAAAAAAAGTCAGAAATTCATCAGAAATAGAATAATTATGCACTATAAGCACACAAACCAAAGTACTCACGAAAATTCTAAAGAAACGCTGCATTTGAAACACTTCTATTGATGATTTCCTTTTTCTTTCTGTAATTCGAAACTTGAGGGCATGTTGGATCCTCTGACAAATTTGAAGAGAAAGATTTTGTCCATTTCAAGTACAAGAGAGAGAAAGAGAGAGAGAGAAAGCCAACGACATTAACTAATAGCGAGTAGAAGATCACAAGTCGGAAGGACAAACCGAAATGTAATTATGAAATTCCCAGACGATTTTTCCTCTTCACGTTCTAGTCTTCTGCTTTTTTGCTTTTTCTTTCTTATAATTTTTTTTCTCTTTCTCGCAGTACTGGCTCGGTCCGACCTTGAATGTGAACGGGGATAGGTCGCAGGGAGGGTTTGTAAACACACGACACGGGTCGCGATCGAGTTGTCGGCACTGTCAGGAGATATTATGAAGAATTAATCGGGTTTAGAGGCGAGATTTCCTGCGCGTGGATGTGCTTAGGATTCGACTAATATTCAGATGTTAAAAGAAGACGAGAGACAGAGAGGAGAAAAAAAAAACTCGTCCCCTTTTCGGTCAAAGTTTGTTCTCTTCTTCCCTTAGAAGAGGAAAAGGGAAGATCAGAGACCAGAAGTAAATGGGAAAGGAAGAAAAGAAGAAACTTTATGAGGTGGACGGGTAGAATGTAACAATAATAGAATAGAAAAAGAAGGAGAAGTAAAGGAAGAGCATGAGAAAGAAAAAAAAAGGGGGAGATGAAAGGTGGTGACCAGGAGGAGGAAAAAAGACTTGAAAGATAAAGGAAAATATCTTGATAGGAGAACAGGTAGACGCATAAGACGGAGAAGAGAGAAAATAGAGTATAATAAATGGAAAAAGATATATAAAAGGGAGGGATAGAGAGAGAGAGAGAGAGAGAGAGAGAGAGAGAGAGAGAGAGAGAAAGGGGGGGGGGAGGTGGGGGCTGAAGGAGTAGGACCTTTAATCCTTGGGGAGGCCAGGCTCTCTTCCCGAAAATGTCAAGTATTGCGACTGGTTTATTGGACGGACTCACCGAGAGACAGGCTCGAGATTAACTTGATCAGGAATCATTTCAATGAATTAGGATTGAAGACGGACACTCTGCTTCTCCTCATAAAAGCAGAAAATTTGTGATTTAATTGCCAGATGTAAATCATTTTCCGACCTGATATAAGACCCAGAGAAAGTCTTCACTCGCGGGTGCCCCTGAAGAATAAAGTTAACATCTTGAATTCACCAGAACCTAATCCTCTCAGAATATCAGCTGCCAATACATATCGAGGCGTAGATCGAAACAAACATATCACCAGAAACAAATCAAATTCTATTGGCCGTATAATCAGTCACGCTACTTTTTTTTTCTTCCAAAAGTGGAATAATCTCCTGGCAGCGCCAAGTTGAAAACATCAAGAATTCCGTGATATATCTTTGACATTAAGGGTTGATTTGATTTTGCCTTAAGGACATTGTTCTACATTTCGACAAACTAATTTCTCGTATAATAGTATATTGGTTTCAATGTTATGAATGCGGTAAAATTAAGTCATGACTATGTATGCACAAGTAGGCTTACTGGGCGATTGCGAAAAACAAAGTGAGTGAGTGTGTTTGTTTCTGTTTAGAAATTACTGAAAATAAAGACAGTTGTTGGAAGGAAAAAGAAAGAAGAGGAAAAAGAAGTGGTAACTGACAGAAGTAAAAGAAATTAAAACCACAAAAGAATGTAGACGTTACCGCCATAGACACGGCTTGAAGCGACATAGTTTATATGTGAACAGATAGTCATGCAATTGGAATGCGTGAATGAATCTGTTTTATTAGAATGGATAATCAAACCGAGGTCAAATTCAATGTACGTACAGTAAAAAAAAAAAAAAAAAAAAAAAAAAGTCATTATGATGAGGTCAATATAAATGTTATATTGACTCCACTATCCTTAAGATGATAATTCCCTTGATTTGTCGTCATAATCAGGTCGCAAAAATTTGCCACCTACTTCTCAGTCCTACTTATTCATCCATCCTCTTTATCTGGCACGAATCATTGGTTGAGACAATATCAAGATAGTCTGGTGTTCTTCCCTCACCCGTAATGAACCTTCTCCTCTGACAATTCACGGTTCTTCTAGCGAAACTTCCATGTGATTACATTGATTGTGTGATTGAATATAAAACAGGCGGGGAATAACCTTCTGATAATAATTTTCTGATGTAAAATTTCCCAAATCTTGACTTGAGAAAAAGTGAAAAAAAAAATAGAGCAAGAAAAGTGATTTTTTTTCCTCACATGTATATATATATATATATATATATATATATATATATATATATATATATATATATTTCTCGAATTATTCGCAAGGGCATTGCAGGAAATCTTTTAATCATGGGTTGTGACAAGACACACGAGCTGCGGCTGACGGGGAAAAGGGGCGTGGTACGTGGCCGTGGTCCGTCAGTCTCCCCGGCCTGTCGTCTCCTCATCGGGACGCGTTTGACTTTGCGGGGAGAGATCGGGAGAAATCAGTCGCGAAGACGTGTCAGTATTGATTTCACGAGATGAAATTATTTTTAGGAATCACTTCAATCAAGTCTGGACAGACACCGATCCTAGTATACCCACTTTGCGAAGTACAGTTAAATCATATATAGTGCTTAGTACACATATATCTAAACAAATGTTTAACACATGGCTTGACGAATTAATCCTTGTTGATTGTGTTTTATTATATGCGGGATTCTTTAAAAATCAATTTATTGGTATATTTCCCATTCATTGGTTCATATCTTTGAGTAACAGGAAAGCCAAATTCACGATGGCTATTTCTCATTTTTCATTTACTGTGATTACTTTAATCAATATTCAAGATTCCTTCAAAAAACAACAACATTAGAGTACCCCCTCCACCCCCCTAAAAAAGAACAACTGTTTTGCAATTACTTTTCTGAAATTACAATTCTAAAATTATATTACTTAGATAGGATACCAGTAATTTATTTAGGAACAAATTGAGTATCGATTTTTAGTTCATTTTTTTTGAATAATGACAGGCCTCAGTGATATCATTATCGTAACACAAATGATGATATTCTTACATTGTCATTTATTAATGAAGTGATTATAGAGATGGACTGATGTGTCTTAACAGGAGAGTATAGGCACCAATAAAACTACACAAAGCAATGCAGCTCATCGTCAGAAATTGTTAGTGAACTGCACAAGATCTGTGAAAATAGACAAACATTTAGACAAGTTGCAAATAATTTGTCTCCATGGTGCAGATTGCATGGATTGCTCTGTAGTGAACAGTAGTCGTAAATGTAACATTCCAGCTTATCCATTCTTTAATGACGGTGATTTCAGTAATGACTTAAAGATATTAGATAAAATATTTATTCACAACAAATGTACAATAAATTTTACTTGAATTTACATGTTTAATGTTAAAAGTGATCTTTGTAGAAAAATGAAATATTTTCTTTCCCTGAAATCAATTTATTAAACACCGTGCAATTACTGCTCACATCTAAGAGTGTCACTAATCAGTTGTCGAAAACACGTGTAAAATCCGTCTGAATGTTTGTATAAGCTCTTGAAATAATGTTGGAAAAATTCCGTTAGAGTGGAAGGATTTGAATTTGCATATCTTAAATATTGCTTCGAGCAAATTAGATTATTTCCTTTTACATTCTTAAACTGTTTTAATTATTATCAGTTAATATCTTGACGTCATGATGCATGTTTATAGTACATATTCACGAAAGCTAAATAGAATATCAGTTTTAATATCTTACTCTTCTGAATGAAAAATTTGGGAAATCACACAAAGGGACTAATAACATGGTAGGACAGATGTCAAAACATACAATTGAAGGGAGCCAGTAATAAGAAAGGATATGGCAATACCACTTGTCTCGAATGTTCATCATTATCATAATTATAGGAAAAATAAGCGAGCTGAATCAATGAACCTTTGCAGATAGTATTCTTAGTGCAATGAGCTAGTGATTGACATGTACTCTGAAGTCACCTCATAACACCCTATTAAGTGGATTGGTGTGCAAGGAAAAGATCTCAACAATATATAGGGCCTAAGTCTGTATACCATCTCGGGTAATGTCAAGGTTACATCTGTTCATCACTTTCTTCTAATGCTCTCATAGCAGAGACAAGCTTTATCAGGGGATCACGAGAAATGGTTTTGAGATGGTACGTAGATAAGCATGTTGAGATGTTCTCGGTATTAATTAGAGGTGACCAAGAATTACTTGAGATCACGAGATTGCGAGAATATATCTCAATCTAGAGCTATTTTCAGAATCGTCGTAAATCTCGCCAAAGTACGTATCATGGTACGATGGTATGATAGCTGACTTTGACAGAACAAGTTCTCAACTTCCACGTCGGACCAATGAAATCAAGGATGTAACGTTAGCTTGCACAAGACGCACTTGCATTGAGTATGGCCACCATCTGACGACTTAAGGGAGATAAAATTTCTCACCACCTAACTTTGTTAGCAGATTATGCAGATTAGTATTGACTTTAAAGTCTTGTTTTTCTGAACTTCTGGAGCATTTTCCACGTATACTCATTAGTTTGTGATAAAGATATCCCATTAATAGTTTCCGGTTGTCTTTGTATACCTTTTTTTTTTTTAATAACCGTCACGTTAATGATTACATGCAACGTATAACCCATGATGCTGAAACCGTGTTATGCTATTCCCGTTCACATTTTATGACTAAAATGTCACATAGCTCCAATTACGCAAATTATAGCCTTCATGGCCATGTTCACGTATCAACTCGAACAAGCGGAAATCAAATACGGCTTCGGTTATTTCCAACCACGCAGATATCTCAGCTAAGCGGTGTGCAGAAATCCAGAACGCTAATTTATAGTAAGAATGATTACGTAGGAAAGTGAGTCAAGGCTAAAGGGCATGGTGAGAGGTGTCCCACTGGCAGTGATACGGATACTTCTTAATATGCAGAATTATGCCGATTATTTAAAGCAAGTCCCCTGTCGGTGTGTGTTATGCTGCGTCGTTCATGAACCGTTAATGATCAGTAGAATAAAATTAATATTTCTCTCTCCCCCTTCCCACCGCCCCCCCCCCCCTTGTCCTCTTTCTTAGTGACTCACTATATTGCGGGGCAAAGAAACCCATGTGAAACTTGAAGCACTTTTAAACAATAACAGCTGAATATCAACATATAAGTAAAAAGTTAGCGTAATAATAATTGCAATGTCAGGGAGTTAAGCCAAACGCACTACGCCTCCCACTTTCTCTCCCTTTCTCTCTCTTCTCTCCCTCCCTCTCCCACCCACACACACACACACACACACACACACCGGAACTCTGACAGATCGTTATGTATCAGAGCTAGGACTTTAAAGGCATAATTTACCATTTGCAGATGAAACAAAAACCCAGCATTAGTGCTTTAAAATAGTTCTAAAATGTGAGTTAGGGATAGAAACAACCACTGTCAAAATTTAAGTTCGTATAATCGATGTTAAGTGTTGTTAAATACACAAAATGTGAACAATAGTTATAATAAGAATGTTTCCAGACTAAACCGTATACAGTTACGGTTTATTGAGAAAACCCCCGATATCTCCTTATATTTTAGGTTTTATTGCAAATATTTCATATGGTAGGATGTTTTATGATACAACAGACCTACACATATGCATCAAATGTGATATCTTGAACATTTTTGAAATCACTGCTCCCAAAGGTAAACTGGACCTTTAACATCGTTTGCTAATGAGACCTCTCATCGTGCATGAAAAGTCTCTCTTTATTTTCACCACATATGTCTTCCCCAATCTGCTCCAGAAAGATCAAGGACATCATAATCTTCCTCATGATCTGTTTGAAATTTGGAAATTATGTCGACAAAGCTTATATCACATATTAGACAGAAATAAGGCAAAATACGACAAAGGAGACAAAAAAAAGACAAAATATGAAGTTCTGAGGAAAAAAAAAAGAGGACGTCAAAATCACGTGACTAAGATGGCTCCCAGTCCTTTGTTGCTTCCGTTGCATACACCTTATTAGACAACTAATCGACATTCAAATGGCCATGATTTATTCATCGGCTGCCAACGCTTACTCAACTCTTGACAGACGTGGGCCCCATTTCATTAAAAAAAAAAAAAAAAAAAAAAAAAAAAAAAAAAAAAAAAAAAGTGGATATGATAGCAACTTCTGGCGGAATAACAATTGTCACGGTAACGACAAGGATCCAGCTTCCTGATTGGCTGTCGCTATCGGAAGTTATCATTCCAGCAAGAGTTGTTATCTTTACATCTTTTATGAAATGGGTGCCCTAGCTAGTGCTTTTGCGGCATTGGGTGTGTTAGAACCAACGATTAAGGCATATTCATTTGTAATATTCATATATGACGAAAATGTTT
Source organism: Diadema setosum (assembly GCA_033980235.1). Taxonomy (NCBI): domain Eukaryota; kingdom Metazoa; phylum Echinodermata; class Echinoidea; order Diadematoida; family Diadematidae; genus Diadema; species Diadema setosum. The sequence continues at coordinate 8,363,260 of CM067073.1, forward strand.
ACACACGTACGATTTACAGTATAACATTGAATTCTAAACTTAGAGGGGAAGGCTAGTAACTGATCAGTGGGAATCAGTGGAAATGCTGGGAGATGATTGTTACAATCCTTATGGGATTCATTCAAGAGTTCATTGTATATCTATTGTTTTGTGAAAATTATTTGCTTCAGAACAGTCTCATATTCGAGTAATGTGCAGATTAATGCTCCGTCACTGACCAGGGACGCTAACCTGAAAGCATTAAACTGCACATTACTTGAATATGAGACCATTCTGAAGCAAATCATTTTCACACAACAATAGATATACAATGAACTCTTGAATGAATCCCATAAGGATTGGAACAATCATCTCACAGCATTTCCACTGATTCCCACTGATCAGTTACTAGTCTTCCCCTTTAACAAAGAACACGGAATGGGCTTGACTGAATGTAATGAATTATCATACTATAAAGATCGGGGTACCGTTTCATAAAACTTGTTATCATCAACAATAACTGCCACATTTCTATGACAAAATTGCTCTCAGCCAAATCAGATGCAAGGATTTCAGTTGCTTATAACAACTATTGTAACTTGTTATCGATAACAAGTTTGATGAAACGGGGCCCGGTCGCCATCTCTGTTTATTATGCATGGAAGGATCTTACATAGAATGGGAGGGGGGCAATGGGAGTGCGAAAGAGGGTGAAATTGCCTATCCCCCTCCCCTCATTTTGCCTGTTGTTAAACGTTAGAACAAAGTGGGCCGCACTATTTAAGTCGGTCAGGTTCACCGGGTTGATGACTTGCTCCACAGTACAGTGTTCAACGGAACACGGTAGTATGAGCTATTAAAGGAACATTATTCACAGGCTGTTCAGCTGCCATGGCCTGCTGGAATAACTCTTGCCACTATATTTATGAATAGTCAAACCTGCCTAGCGGCTTCCTGCCACCTACCATTCCCGGTTAATAAAAAGATCCTCCCTTCCCCGTGAGAGAAGCCATGCTAAAGGCTCTATCCTAGCGGCTACCTGTCTATCAGGGCCTTTTTTCTCCTCTCTTGGATGGCCGCTGTACACAGGTTTGACTGCATGTTTCACCTTCATCTGGTCGAAGATAAGATGACCTTTTGTGTGCCATCACAGTGTAGCTATTTCCTGTGATGGCACCAACTCTTTCCTTCAATGAATGAATGAATGAATCAATCAATCAATCAATCAATCAATCAATCGATCAGTCAATCAATCAATCAATCAATCAGTCAGTCAATCAATCAATCAATCTGTCAGTCAGTCAGTCAGTCAATCAATCAATCAATCAGTCAATCAGTCATTCAATCAATCAATCAGTCGGTCAGTCAGTCAGTCAGTCAGTCAATCAATCAATCCATAAATCAGTCAATCAATCAATCAAGCACTCAGTCAGTCGGTCAGTCAGTCAGTCAATCAATCAATCAGTCAGTCAATCAGTCGGTCAGTCAGTCAGTCAGTCAATCAATCAATCAATCAATCAATTAGTCAGTCAGTCGGTCAGTCAGTCAGTCAATCAATCAATCAATCAATCAGTCAGTCAATCAGTCGGTCAGTCAGTCAGTCAGTCAGTCAATCAATCAATCAATCAATTAGTCAGTCAGTCAGTCAATCAAGTCATGAGGAATATTTTGCTGCACAAAATAATGATCCTCTTATCATTACTAAAACGGCTACTCTGAATTTCGCTGCATATCTTAGCTATATGAAAATGGAGAGATGAATCTGGTTATTATTCATGAATGTCAAAAAAGTGAGTGAGTGAGTGAGAGAAAGAGAGAGAGATGAATCTTTTCTTCTAAACTTATGCAACTAAGGCAAAGACTTATGAACAACATATAGGGCTAAAGTTTTCTATTCTATAACTCTAACAATGAAAACTGCAACTCATAAAATAAACAAACATATAACGCCAAACCTTAGAAACGCGGTTGCTGGGACTCGACGGGATAAAGCTACTCAAGATAGGCATTTGCTTATTTCTATCTTAAAGTAAGCCCGCAGCGTTTGTTCCGCATAACAGACCTGTCCGTATAGTAGGTCAGGTATACTCTTGCCGTCCGTTCGGCTCAGGCATTGATTTCTTGACGTGTAGGAGCGGTCAGGCCGAGAAAGTGGGACTAAAAATAGCTCCACTTTAACCTTGAGGTGGACCAGATCCCGAGATGACCTACATTTCATATGTTGTTTTTTTTTTCTCTCTCTCTGCAGCCGTGTCATAATATAAACAGCATCTTACTTGAACTTTGCGTAATTATTCAGGGGACCTTTCGAGTGGGTGGCACAACGCTCTCTGGAGATACTCGATAGTGCATCTATTCTACACGTGTTTTACAAGAAGTTGATTTTTAGTTGTTGTTTTTTTTTTATTTCGGTGTCTTGATAATACAATAAATGAGAAAAACAACGTGAAAAATAAGAGATAATCATGTAAGAATTCTAATGCGTATGGAGTCAAAGACATTGTTTATGGACAGCATTATTGATATCACCTCGAGGGTAAAATCTGCTGATATCTATAGTTGCTTTCTAATATGTATAATTTGAAGAGTTGAATTGCAAAATAACTCCATTCCACTTAAATTGATGTATTTGCCGTTAAAGATGCTCAAAAACAATGAAATTAATAAGAAGATATGGGATATTTTCAATTACAGCTTTAAAAATATTTCTTATCATTCTAATGGTGAGATATCACGGAAAGGTTTTTACTTTGCTCTATCTGATAATGGAGTTCCTTTAACATCTTTAAAATGGCGCTTAGCCCATTTTGCTATGAAGCTCTTCATTTGAATTGCTAGTTTTATGGCAGCTTTGTCTTTTACAAGTCATATTCAACATATGAGCGAAAGGGAAAATAAACATTACATAAATCATTGTATAAAATTTGATACGAATGACAAGTAGAAAATTTATATAATTTCTGAACTAGTTTTAATGGGATTGTGTCACAGACTAATAAATCACAAATGTTTTACACTGGTCGTATAATTTCAACTGTCAACAGCCGCTCCGTGGTAAAATTGATTTGTCCAATTCAAATCAAGCAAACAGGATGTAAGTAGAATTGTGACACTCTCACAGGAAATGAGAAATTTGAATTTTGCAGTTTTATAGGATTTCAATGGCAATGATGTTGATAACAATAGCATAATTATACTTACAAAGCGAAGTGATGACGTCTTTAAGTCATAGCTCAAAAATATCAATAATATGGTTCAGCTCATTATTTCGAAGGTTTGTTTATCCGAAATTGAAATGAGTTCCGATATTCCAAAGGTTCGATATTGCGAAACTTCGTTATTCTGAAAATGGTTCGTTATTCGTATTAGCGAACCTTCGGGATAACGAACCTTATTTCAGTTTCGGAATAACGAACCTAAGGTTCGTTATTCCTCAGTCTCATCAATTAAAAAAAAAAAAAAGATTCGTTACTTCAAAGGTTCACACAAAAAATAATCCCAAAGCGAAATAAAGTTCGCATTTCCGAAGGTTCGTTAGCAGGTTAGTACGCACCTTCTTTTCATTTTCGGATTTACGAACCTTCGGAATAACAAACATCACTAAATTACATAAAACATGCATATTTTGTAGCTTACTTAACAACTACAACCCTCCTGAAAATTTAAGAGAAAGGTTAGTACAGCACCAAATACTTCGATGATATCATTCTAGAAATTTCACCTTGAAAATGGATTGGAATCGCACAAGATTTATTGAAATTCAATTGATTTTAGACTGAGATTTTTTATTTCATTTAGTTATAGATTTTATTTAAAGTAAATGATTTAGGTGGATAGAATGGTACAAGTCTCAACAAAATTGGACATGAAACTGAGAAAGCCGGTATTCTGAAGTTTAACAATCGTTAGATATTGGTTGTAACCACGGATGCAAGTAAACGCTGCTCGTCTAATGACAGCACCAACTGACAACTCTAATTTTTTGTGTACAAACATATATCATGAAATCGTCGAAGATATAGCGACTAAAACTCCTTTCTCCCGAAGGTTATCGACAAGGTAATTGCACCACAGAAAAACAATAAAACAGAAATTGATACAAAACGTACAAGTTCTTTAACTTTCATTCGTGTAAACAAGAGTGAATCTTAATGAAGATCCGTGTGAATGTCAATGTGAGATACTCACTTCATCTAATTTGTATAGATACATGAGGACATAGCTGTCGGTGTAACTTTATTCAATCTATTTCATCTAGGCCTATTTCCAATCCAGATAAGGGATTTGTGGAAACGATTGAAACCTTATACTTCCGTAATTCTCAGAATAATTTAGTGTATGATTGTGATAAAATGTAAGCATTCCGTTCATTTGATTTTACTCCGTTAATAAATGCCAATTTCGGTCGAATATGAAAAAAGTGAAAAAACGGGATTGCCCTTTCAGTTCGATCTCTTGCCTTTCTCGCTACGGATCCTCACACCCCCTTCTTTCCACCCCTCTTTCTTTCTATCTTTATCTGTCTGTCTTTTTGTGCTCCTGTGCACTCTCTGAAATACATTGACCTCATTAATGAGCGACACACTTTATGGCGCGTAAAGGTCCTGTTTACCATTGGGTGCAGTGATTCAAAAAAAAAAATGTTCGAGTTATCTCACATTTTATGCAAATGTGTAGGTAAGTTGTATCACAAAACATCCTATAGCATATAAACATTTCGCAATAAAGACTATACGAAGATATCACCATTTTTCTCAATAAAACATTACTGTAAACGGTTTATTCTAGGAACAATTCTATCATGATTATTGTTCATATTCTGTCTATTTAGCAATACTTAAATTGATTATTCTGATTAACATTATTTTGTGCATTGGTTATTTCTATCCCTAGATCACATTTTAGAACTATTTTGAAGCACTAAAGCTGGGTTTTTGTTTCATCTGCAAATGGTAAATAATGCCTTTAACAGGCACTTATTGCCATGCGTCCAGTCCCGGGAACTTCCACCAATGATATCTCACCATCATCTATTGCACCCGTTGGATCTCGGCGCGTTCCAGTCTGCGAAACCCGTAGGTAGCACATGCCCCCCTTCCAGCGGGGGTCATCCTCTGTGCATGTACGTGTTTCGAGCCCCCCTGGATCACAGGGGATGCGGCGAGGAGCTCGCCGCTGCCTGAATCGTCTACAAATCAACGCCCTGCGCGGACCGTAATACAATTTGTCGTGCAGACGAGACTCCGCTGAACACCCCTCTCTTTTTCATCCAGACATTCTGTTGCATCTTTCTCTTTTTCATCTTTCCCCGTCTAGGACGATCTCAGTTTTTTGAGAGAAACAGACACCGATACGTGAGATGCATGGCATTTCTGTCTAGTCGCTATCAGCGAGTCGCCGATGAGTTGTCTAGCCAGCGCACTCCGGTAGACTGGATCAGCAAAGTCGTGGAGAGCTGAGAAAGAACATCTTGACCCCTGTCTTGTCCGTGAGGTGACCAGAAAGCCGCCCAGACAAACCACATTACTCTGCATTATCAATCCATCAGAAGGACATTTAAAAAAAGAATATATGATTATGATTTTTCCGGTGTCTCGTCGTAGATTTGAAGGTCAGGTATCCTACTGACACCATAATTCTCATACAATCATTAAAAGTCATTGAGACAGTCAGTATTATTTTCAGGGTGTCTTCACGAGCGAGATGGTCGGGTCACACGACCTCATAAAACAAAGGATTTCAATATACCAAACGCAGGTATACCGATCCGCACCTGTTTACAGGAAAACAAAGAAACTGTTAATGAAATCTATAGGTAAATGATTGGACATTATACCATTATCTACCTGGTCGAATATGGTGTTTACCTATTCCTTTTTCTTGGTTTTAAATCTTCTCCATGTACATTTTTTTTTCCCGGATCAAACACTTACATGCACCATGTCCCAGTTCCTTTGGGGTACGCCTTCATGCCTGCAATAGAGGCCTTGGTCGGGGTTATTCGACGCACGGCTTTCTCACCTTTCCAAGCAATCCCTTAGGATAGAAACGGTTTGGTCAAAGTAGCCCAGTTCTTCATTTCATATATGTCATTCCATTTATTTTATTTCACACGAAGTATAATTCCGGCATAACATTTGCATATAATAGATAGTTACACGAAATAAATACAGCTCATTTCTTATCAGGAAAAGCATAGTGTAAGGAATTACAATCATAATAGTGTGATTTTACTACATCATCATTCCCCTTTTCTCTTACTTCTGTCATATCGTTTTGATCGTGACTTATTAAGATCCTAAATGTATACACTCAGTAGCTTTTGATGACTTGGAACGGTCGACTTTTTTTTTTACCAGATCTAATAAATTTTGAGAAAATACCTCAGATAAACCTATTACAAATGCAAAAAGGATAAGTTTGGATGAACTGTGTAATAAGCACAAGTTGGTGTTACCATTTTATATTAGTTGCAGAGCTTGATTACCACTGTATGCATTTATCTTTCATTGAACTTCCGCTAAATATTCTTTATTATTTTAAAATAACGATAATGATAATAATAATATAAATACAATGGTTTTGTTATACCGTCACGTACAAGCAAATGGGAGTGTTGTGATCGATGACGTCATTGTCTCTTCCAATTTGAATGTCTTTAGTGACCGATATCACTGTTTTGCTGAACCTTTAAACTTCAAATATCCGTATTTCCTTATTTCTTTATTGGCCTGATCTACACGTACTTCAATTCGCATTTATTTCATGAAGATCTAAATATATGTTTATATTATGTGTATATAATATGCATGTATGAGCAGGTGCATACGTACATTTATTCATATATTATACGATTGTTTAATATCTATATCTAATGCACGCATTTGTATTACGTCATTATACTATCCCAATATGGCATTTCACCTGCTTGTGCAATGTATAATTTGTAACAATTTTGTGTTATTTGGATATGGAATATAAATGAAATGAAATATTGATGAAACTTTTACTGCTTCACGCTGTCCATAAAAATTTGTCATGGAGTTTTAAAGTAAGGTGTGCTTTAACATCAGACGCTTAAGGTAGAGTAATCGTTTCCCTGCAAGGGGGGTGGGGCTTAAAAAGTGCGTTTCAGATCGTTTGGTATTCCCTATGCAAAGGGTCACCACAGTGACCCACTTTCACACAGCGTTCATAATTTTTTCCCCCAAAGTCTCCCGAGGTTTCAACAATTACCTTGCGCTGATGATGGAAATCTTTCAAGGAGTTCCCTGTTTTTAATCCTCCTGTAATAAGCGAGAGTCAAATTCGCTTGAAAATCTGTAAATATTTCAAGACAAGCTCTATAGTTGCTACATCAAACCGACATTTAATTATCCGTAGAAATCCACTGTTGAAAGGAAACTCAAGACGAGGATAAATTCCACTGTCATGTTATTATGCTAAACTAAATGAAAAAAATGGCAAGAAAAAAAGAAATATTACAGGATAACGAAATAAATGAAGCTTTAAAGATATGATGAATAAAGTGAAATGGAGGAACATGTGAACAAGTAAAACTGACGAAGATGAATTAAACATTGAAATCAAATTACAAAATAAAAGTTTTCAAAGTAGTTTGGTATTTTCGTCCTCATCTGCAAAGATGTCTTTATTCAAACTTTTTGCGCTTGCAAAATCCAGGGTCAAGATAATCCATGGCAATGACTTGCAAATTCGATATAGTCGGCGAGAAAAGAAGTCAATAAACAGATAAACAAATTGAAATCGAGTTCAAAAGAATGTCAAACGTGTGGAGAATCGAATCTGTAGGGATGAAGACCATAATTATTTCAGTCTTTTTTTCCACAGGGGCCGTGGAAGTGGGGGTAGGGAGGCTGCAGCCCCCACACTTTTGGCTTAAAAGGAAAAAAAAAAGAAAATTGACTTGGGGAAAAAAGACGAAATAAGTTTGTTTGTTGCATGTTGTTTTTTTATTTGCTATTTCATATTTTCTTTATCTGAAGATTTTTTTAGATCTGAATCAAAAACGAAATTTGAAAACAGAACATGAAATTCAGCTCATACATAGAAATACTGTAAAGAGTTTGTTAAAACAAAAAGAAAGTTTATTTTAATTCGAATGATACAACGTAGAATACTAAAAGTATACAAAGAAAAGATGCACATAGTATCAAAGTAGGAACGAACTCCAGTGCACACTATGTTCAGGTGAGTGAAAAGAATGAAGCAAAGGGGGGGGGGGTAATCATTAAAAGCAGGCCTTTTCTTCTTCTGTGGATGAACTCTTAGCATCTTATCAAATTATTTCCTAAAGTAAGAGATGGGAGAAGCTGCACATTGACGAAGTTTCTTGTGCTCTGCATGGGTTCGACCACGGAAGAGATCGCATATGTCTGTCCGTTGTTGTGTATATGCATACATTATATACATGATATGATATTTGAATTTTTGTCCATTTTGTCCATTTCGTCCATTTCGTCTATTGTAATTATGTTCAGGAATACTGTTCAGATGCATCGTATTTGTTGTTTTGATTTATCTTCATTTGAGAAATGTAAACGTGAACAAACATGAGCTGGCGTAGACTCGAACTGGTCGGAAGGTTTCTACGTCCCGTAAAGAAAATACAGGCCTATGTCCACACATAAACAATTGAGATGTTTCGTTAAAAATGCACCCACTTAATTGCACTCTGAATTAGATACATTTGAATTATGTCATTTCAGAACATCCTAGCACACTGGATTCCAAAAAAATGTAGTCTTACGCATAGGCTCCATAACCCTAAGCATCTGAAGATTCTCTAGCCTGGACCACCTAGGCATCTGCTTGGACTGACAACGATAATGACAATGAAATCGACAGGTTTTTGTCTTCTTATATCACCCTGGTTTAGGGATGTTAAACAAAAAGGAACATTTACATATATTTAAAATCAATCAGGGATCAATAATCAAATAGATAATTCAATACAGTGAACATACAATATTCACCAAAAATGTGACATCTTTTAAATGAAAATTGTAGTAGAAATATTTAGATTAGAATTAAAAGCAAAAATCTAACAGAGGCAATGACAATACAATCATAATTCAGTAATCAAAAGAAAACAGCATCATACTGTTTGAGGGAAAAAAAAAGAAATAAAAAGTTGACGGAATTAACATGAATAGATAAACAATTCTCATTAAACATCATACAAAGAAGATAGTATATACACAAGGTACGTTGATGACAAAATTAGTTGATATGAAGGATGTTTGGTTTGCAGAGTTTTGCCAAATCGACTAGCTCGGCATCGCTCTCCGAATAGAATTAGAAGTGGTCTTTTTCTCAGATTGAAAAAAAAAATAAGATGCACTCAGTATGTAAACCTTGGAGAAAATCAAGTTCTTTCGTCTAATATCTCAATGGCTCCTCGATACTATTGGTAACCGTAGGTACCACAAGGGAATTTCGTCAATATCATGCTCTGCAATTTAATGGTGTGTGTGTGTGTGTGTGGGGGGGGGGGGGATGCACCCTACTGGTACTGCTTTTTACCATTCCTTCCCATTTCCAGCATTTCCCTATACTTACAATATTTTGTAAACTTATCCTTATTATGTATTATAATGAAATTTATGTATTCAATTTCTGTAAAATATTTATGTTTCTGTTGGAAATGAAAAAATGAATGAATGAATGTATGAATAAATGAATGAATGAATGAATGAAAGAAAGAAAGAAAGAAAGAATGAATGAATGAATGAATGAATGAATGAATGAATGAATGAATGGTAATTTGACTACATACTCCTTCATGAGTAGGCTATTCCTGAAAAGTCTCCTGTTCATGCGTTGGGAACTTTCATTGATTATGCTTTGCTGATTCTGTGAAAACGAGTCATTGAGTCGCTGCTTCGGAATCCAAGATTTACTTACACTTTGGTTAACCGAATCTGTTGCAAATCACGATGAGGTGTAAACTCCATGCCCATCAACAAATGTCAAAACATTGCACACTTTTTCTTTCACTGTGATTGTTCATAACCTTAAGTTAGAAATCTTTCCATTTATAAAATGATATTGATATTTCTGCCCGTTCCAATTTACCCAGAACAATGGCCTTTGTAGTGTTCTTTCTCAATCTTGGCAATTATTTGCATAGTTGCATATTATGTAAAGTTTTGGTTTGTTTGGTATTTTTGAAACCCCAAAATATCATAACCATAAAGCTCTGAAGTATATTGACTGTCAACAGGGAGACCTACCTTTTTTTTTTTTAATTCATTTATTTGGGTTACAAGAAAAGTGTGCATGGCCCCTCTTGGTTTTGTAATTTATACCGTTTGAGTCCTCTTGAATTTATGATTGTAAGTACAAACCGTACCAATGTTCATCGACAACCTCTGTACGTACTCCATCGAATATGAAGTGCCAGAATTTTCTTACTTTTCTTCTAGTTTAAAAATAAAAAACTTTTGTCTTTTTTCATGTTAATAAACTGTAACCACTTAATTAATGTATTCACCAGTTACATCTAGTGTACATTCATTTTAAATGTATTTTAGTTGTAACAAGAAGAGTGCGTCACCAGCATCAGCCTATAGCAACGACAACTGTAAACACTTCAATACCACTATCACACATGAGAGCACTAAAAGTTTCTGGCAACAAATCTATGCCACTAATTAATCCTGAAGAACGTATAAAAATCATATCCATGAACAGAAGAATAGAAACATTTTCTCCTGTCGTACACCAGAATGCAGAAAAAAAAAACAACCCCAAAGCAAAGTGCCAAAATACAAAATGTAGAAGGAAAAATGTTTATCCATTCAAAAAAAAAAAGTATAATAACGAGATTCACGAAAGACCTGTTTTCCCCACGTATATTGTGATTTGTTGTTTTCAATTTAGTTTCAGTTTCACGTTATTCTACTCATCCAATATATCTCCGTGACATACAGTAATCAAAACACAAACATTCAGTTTTAGTACAAAGAAGGAATATCGCTAATGTATGAATCAGTGCAAAAGATGTAAACATGAACTGCAGTAAAACCCCATACAAGTCATAAAATAAACAATTCATGACACGGATAGGTGATACTAAATCAACAAACATAGTTAGTATGCAGATTAGATCCCCACCCCCCTAACACGGATTCCCATACCTCCAGTCTCGGCACACAAACACCCACGCACGCACACGCGAATACACACGCACGTACACGCGTACACACATAATGTATATAGGCAGGGCTCCACACTAACTTTTATTTTTGGTGGCCCAAAGGCAAACATCCGTCCTTTTTTGGTGGCCCGATCAGGCCACCAAAGTCTTCATTTCTGAAATGTTGGTGGCCCGATGTGCGTTTTTGGTGGCTCCGGGCCACCGGGCCACCGTTAGTGTCGAGCCCTGATATAATATAGGGCCTATACAAGCAAAATAATGCACACGCACAAACTCTGTGCTGTAGATATATTTACAAGAAACTTTCCTCCTCAGTGGTGAATCTATACTACCCCTAGGCAAAATCCCCGTGGAGAATGTATACTGACTGACTGAAGCACATTCCGGCTGGAGACTCCTGTACCGGAGATCCTGTATACGATTTCTTTACCCGGCGAATGGTAGGTATGGTTTGTTTCCGTTTAAAAACAATGAATAAATGTAAATAGCATGTAATACCATTATTTTGATAGTCACTGAGTAGGGTGAATGGCCCTGATAATTTAACATTGTAACATGATTCTGAACACATCCTTGAACGCTGCGTAATAGTTATCGCCCCTCCCCTCTGTACCAAAGTGCGTGAAGGCGTAGCAGGCGTGTGATGGCATGTCCCTCTTGAAGGACGGTTACATTTAAGAGAATATCTTAAGATACAAGCCAATTTAGCGTAACAATTCTTCTTCCTCTTCTTTCTCCTCCTCCCCTTTTCTTCTTTTTCCTTTTTGTATCCTTCTTCTTCTTCTTTACTTCTTCTTCTTCTTCTTCTTATGATTATTATTATCATTACTATTATTATTTCTATCTTTGTTATTATCATGAACATCATCATTTTGTTATTCTTATACTCTCAGTAGGTCCATTATCATCACGCCTACGTCTACTACTAAACTTGGAGTATATCAAAGTAACGCTATACCCGTTACACCATTGCAACATTTTCATATATGCCACAGGAATGTTCCGACTTACCTTTTCTCCCAGTGAGATACGGTTACCACTGAGAACAAATATTAAAATTTTGCCAGTACACTTTTTGTACTCCTCCTATTTACTTGTATTAACTTCCTGTAACAGTCGACACAATTGATAAAATATTTAAAAAAAAAAAATCTAGGTCTTGATGTAGTTCAAGAATGTGAAGATTTACAAATGCAAAAAAAAAAAAAAAAAAACCGGCTAATTCCTATTGTGAAGAGCTATTAATACCCAAGGACATTCTAAGAATGTTTACAGTTGTCATTATCCAATCAGATTACAATGCTCCTGGATATTATGTTATCTGGTTCGTTCCAATGTCACTCCTCATCTTCAGAGATTAGAGGGGTTTGAAGGATTTTGGGAGGGACGGGGAGAGGGGTGATTTTAGCCCGGTAGACCCTCACGTTGCGATTATCTCGAATGGGCATGAAACAGCTTCGCACCTCGAGCTCTCCTGGTGAACACCGACCGACACCAACCTTGCCCGCTTGATGATATTGGCAGGCGGGCACGGTCTCGGCCGCCGAGCTTCGCAGAAAAAAAAAAAAAAAAAAAAAAAAAAAACTCACGACAAAACATATACAAAACAAAAACAAATTCATTCAAACTGAACAAAGAGAGGTGCAGCAGTTTGCGTTCGGTTGGAAACCGTTGGGGAAGGAAATGGAATGGGTAGCTACCGTTCCGCTTTTCCTTTGAATATCCCGTGTTCGCGCCCCGGGGTCCACGAACTTTACCTTCCGCTTGGCCTTGAATTTGGGACACTATTGTATCCCCCAACAACCAGTGTCTAGTCATCGACTTCCAGTCACGAACGTGTTCCTAAACACCAACTAAAATAAAAAGGAAATTAGACAATGTAATGAAATGAAATGACGACACAAGCCGATTTTCTTTTTCGTATAGGTCCTCCTAATAAAAAAAAAAAAAGTGCTGTCATAATTCGTTTTACATTCCCCCACCCCACCCCACCCCCCACCACCGTGGCTTCACTCTACCTCACGTTATGTGCGGAAGTTGGGAAATAATATACCCACTAAACATGACCTTCGTGGTTAACACGTGTTTGTTCACCTCGTACACCTTTCAGTTGTTTTCGATCATACCGAACTTTAAAGGGACTGTCCAGACGATTTACATAATTTCACATCATGTAGTATATAAATAGATAATTGCCATGCGTAGATTTATGGAATTCATTGTGGTCCGTGAGCAGATAACCAGTACTGAGTACCCTAAAACCCAAAACATAATACACTGAACAAGGATGATGCCATTTTGGATGCTCACATTTTCCAGTCATGCAGCAATGTAATATTCTATTACAATACCACTTGCTCAACAAGCTCACCTGTGTAGAATTTAAACAGGCTTTCATGGAGCTATGTATAGCTCCATGACGCTTTCTCCTTTTCTTATGCTTCCTTGAGCACCCAATCATGTGTTCTTATGTGAAGCTATGTCGTCATCCTCGTTCACTGTGTTTTGTTATCAATTTTGAAAGCATTCCTATTCCTCATTCCAAATACTATAGATTTCGAAACTCTGTACACCCAGTGTTATCAGTATTCAGTTGCAAAAGTCTGAAAATTATCCGGAAGTCTTTACTCCCGTCCATTACGGGCAATGTCATGGGAGCTTTTCAGTGATGAAGTACGAACATAGTTAAAGGATGTATATATGCGTGCACGATTGAAACATCACTGAATATTTGAATCCACTATTAAATGATTCATAATGAAACAGCTTCATTTATACTAAACCATTATTATGTATTACAATACATTATTGCTGAAGGATTGTTGATAAAGAGCGTAGAAAGTAATTGCATTGGAATACTTCAGAGTCGCACACTGTACCAACCAATTTGAGGTGAATGGACTCAGACAGGACATTAATAAGTAGTGGTTTAAAAGTTGCAAAATATGAATAATATGTCTACAATAAATTTTCTCTAAAAATTTTACGTTAAAGCATTGAATAAATGACATTCAATAATGTGTGTTTTCCTAAGGATAATGCGAGGTGGAGATAGTTTCGTTACAAACTAAGTGGTAGGAGCCAGGAAACCCAACGCCCATTAACTTGATCATTCGATACATCTCCCGTCTTGCAACTGATTGTCAAATTGCCCTACATCGACGTAAATAATGTCAATCAGTTGCAATGAAAACATCTCGACGAAAGAATTTCATGAATTTGAATCTCCCGTCTTGCTATCAAAATGATCTCTATTCATCCCAAAATGACAGAAGAAGCTATGGTCGCGACAGCACTTACTCGGACTGCGGAACATTATCGCGGTACATTTCAACCAGAACAGATATTATTAGGCGTTATAGGCATGCAAGACTGATTAACGCCATGTGTGTTTGTAATGAAGGAATGGCAGATGAATCATAAAATATGTTTCAAATCAACTCGTGTGTCATAGAGGTGGGCCCAAATATTTTTCTGAGAGCTGTATGATTATGTGTGAATTTCATTTAATGAACGATAGGAATAGAGGAGAGATAGAGGAATGAAAAGGAGATGGATTTCAGAAAATTCGGGATGTAATCGTATAGCGGGCGAGGGTTTGAATTTAATCTGAGGGGCGCGTTTTTGTTAAATCGCCGCTATGCAGTAAGGTGTTGGCCGAGGTTGCCGGACAAGTCATGGAGAGGAGAAACTGCCTTAAGATAAATGATTGGATGAATCCCGATAAAGAGAACCCTCAGGCATTCTCGTTATCGCATATTAGCTCTCTTCATTTTAGATACTCTTCAATCTTTCTTGCACAACCCTTCTGCCCCCATCATCAATCGTCTAAATTACAATACCTCTCTCTCTCTCTCTTTATATATATATATATATATATATATATATATATGCGCAATGAAAGAGCACTCTACTGATTGGATTTGGCACAATAAAATTATTATTATTATTATTATTATTATTATTATTATTATTATTATTATTATTATTATTATCATTATCAATATGATTATCACTATTGTTTTCAATATGTTAATAATAACATATAATAGAGTACACTATGCATATATACATATACATATACATGTATTTTCAATTATTTGTATATGTAATTGACTGTGATAAGCAGATTAAACATATAGAACAGTAAAATGCCATGAGAATTGGACAAACACTGTATACTATCAGAGAAAGTATGTTTTTTTAGAACTTCCAACTTCCACAGGTTTCTACAGAAATATAACCCGTGATAATTATTGCCGTAACCACTTCTGAAAATGGCATTAGATAACGATGCCATGCACAAACCTATTTCTTAGTGAAAGAGACACAAATTTCCACTAACTTTCCTTACTTCAATGAAATATAGAAATATAACATTCTATAGATGAATAGAACAGGTTTGCAATAACCCAACATGCTGACTTTACTGCGTATAAATCAGTCGGATAGTTGACGAGATTTCCTATTCATTATATTGGAGATCAAGCTCAGATTATCATTTCCATGCAAAACAAAATTTAGATGATAATACATAACTTTCACTATCGACCAGTGCAACCAACACTGTAAACTTAAAAGTTGACCTGCCTCCAGCTCCCCTCCCCCCCCCCCCAAAAAAAAAAGAAAAAAAAATCTTCAGATTTGTTTCACTTCACGACAACTGCACTCTGTTTGTTTTCGTTTTTTAATGTAATCACAGATATACATAAATCTTGCTGTCATTTCTTTTGGTCTTAATTAGTCTTAATTGGTCTTAACCAAACTGCTTCCATACTGTTTTCACTAATGGCGGGCTAACTCTCAAGGACCCCTTCAAAGCAAAAGTGATACACTGTACTTTTTCAGTCTCATAGCCATGAATGGTCCCGAGTCGCACATGAGGGCGACAGACAGGTCTCGTAATAGGGCTAATGTTTCCAAGGACGGACTCGGACGCCATGCGCGCTCTCTCTCTCTCTCACGTCCCACATGATATGGAAATACGGCCTACGCAGGAGAGGTTACAGCAATGAAATACGGCTCCGATGAACTCATCAATCAGTGGCAACACTAATCATCTGGAAACGTAATTATCAAAGAATTTCCAGGAAAATGAAAGCGGCCGGCATTTTGCGTTCAAAAACGTGGGAAGGCGGGAGAAGATACTATATTTTGTCCCTTTGTTCACGTAAGTCTCACCCTGTACCCTAAAACAAAGAGGTAGGCCTCCTACTATGTAGCACCTCCTCGACTAAAACAAAACGATTACCTCCGTTGAACACACAGATGCAGACACAGACACAGACACAGACACACACTGCATAGACACAAAGACCTCTGCACACATCGTTGCGGATATTATTACCAACTCTCGACAAAATGTCCTTTAAAAATTGGCCCATGATAATATCATACAGGGAAACTTGCTTCTTTGGTTGTACAATACGAGCTTACAGTACTTACGTTTGAATTTCTTTTTTCTTCTTTATTTGTTTCCATTTTGTTTTGTTTCACAGACACGTCCCATACACCAACAAAAGAGTGTTGAATATAGATGAATGCTTCATAAACGAAATGAACATTTTGAACGATGTATTATGAAATATATTTGCTATCAGTTATAGATGAATACGTTAAGATACAACGTGGAAACATCAGGAAAATTATTCATTGACTGGGTCAAATGGATAAGATACAATGGAATAAAAAAATTCAGTAATCAAGGTGTCCTGGAGGTATACTTGTATTGTACAAAAAAAAAATATTCTACCTTCTATTCATCTCCAAGGCGACGGCAACACAGCGTAGCACCAAAAAATAACCAGCTAATATTTTCATAGATAACACTGTCTCACGAACCGTGCCCTATATAAAGAGGAAAAAAGAAATCAACAATCAACGGAAAGCCTGCCGGTGAGTGGTCTCCGCAACTTCTAGAACCATCTTTTGAGGGTGTGACAACACTCCGGTTGCCATGGAAATGGGGGCTATCACTGGAAGCGAATCGAGATTCTCAGGTAGTACGGTAAGTATTTAGAACAAATAATCTATTATATAGCATTGAGGTTTACCAGGGAGGTGAGACGAAAACTCCCTGGGTTTAACGAAATTAAGAATTTGCGAGTGTGACTTCGTATTTTTCGTGTAAACGATCTTTTTCCTTTTCCTACAGCTGAACAGTCATTCGCTCCTGTCAAAAATAGAACCCCACTGCATAAAGTTTGACTGCCACTCTTTGCCCCTCCCAGTACATTGTGAAGTACATGGTCTTTATACACAACGTGCATGTATTCATTGCACTTACACGGGCATATGCAATTCTTTCTTAGCAAGGAGGGGGATGAGGATGAGGATGGGGATGGGGCCTTCTAACGGTGTATGGAGGAAAGATGATGCTGTAACCATGACAACCAAGTAAATCAGAGAAATGATATGTACGCAGATGATTTTCATGGTGGTTAATCGTATATCAGGGAGATGGGAAGAATATTGAGTGGAACTTAGAAGGAATCAACTTCAAGTTTAAAAACTTTCAGTAGCACAAGAACACTATCATGGTAGGAGGCATATGATAAGGTTAGTAATTTTATTTAGAATTATAGCTGTAATCACGCAGGCGCAGTGTTTGCCAGTTATTTCTCTGTCATCGCCCTAATCCAGAGTAATTTGGTGTTAAAGTTGTGTTAACTTTAAATGATTATGAAGAGTGTCACCAACAAATCAATCTAAGGAGTGTTCATGGAGGAGATGGCACTAAATTGTTGTTATCAGTAGACCCTCGTATTGTAGCTGGCCCGTACTTGCTCATGAATATGATATACGGTGTAAACCTATGCACAGCACTGCCACCATATCATAGAGCAGAAGTGACTCCCTTTTAACTCTTTGGTCGACGTCGACCCAGTTCCTTCTACACACCCCACAAATACCCACATACATACTCACAAACATTATACAGACAATCCACTGAGGTGCGTTTCTACGCCAGGTCAGTGTCAGGTCACGGTCGAGATCTATGGGCTTGTTATTTGCTGTTCAGATTTTATCATATTTTTGTCAGGGTCACAAAGACACGCACTGCAAATCATATCATATGAACTGTAAAATGGTCTTTTCTTTTGATATTTTTCCCCTTTTGAATTGAATGCTGCACGCCAAACGGTGTTTACAAAGAGAACTCTGAAAAATAGAATGTGTCTATGTCTATAGAAATGTATCAATCCGCATGTCCCAAATTAATGCTGATTACAGGGCGTAAAAGTAAATATTTGATGTTTAAAAAGAAGAAGAAGAAAAAAAAAAACGTCGAGTCCCAACAAACATCCCACATACATTGGTGCATACTATAGCTATTAGTTACGACACACCATAATGGGGCACTATCAGCTCCATGGACACACGTCCTTATCAGCGACAGCGAACACTCACACACACACACACACATACACGCACACGCACGAACGCACACACACTCACACATTTGTAGCAGCTAGCCACTTGATTTGATTTTAATGTACACTATGTGTAGATAATGACTTTTCTAACAAATGAGATAAAAACAATCATCTACACTATGTGTAGATAATGATTTTTCTAACAAATGAGATAAAAATAATCAAGTTATATCGTTTTAAAATTCCATGCTAAGATCTGGAAGCATCTAACAGTCGTGTTGTCTAATTGACAGCGGGTTCCATAAGTATTGAGTGTTTGTCCACGGTGTACTGCTGAACACAGCAATAGAACGCCCCAAGTTTGTGACAAAGAAAACCAACTGAAACCCTCGAAATTTTCATGTTATAATTGGAATGACCATGCTCCGTGAGCAGTGTCAACAAAATTGCATATTATATTCCTGCGTCTATTGATTCGTTGAATTGAGCAAACAAAATTCAACAAAAAACAAGTCGAGACCAAACGGAGCACGTAGCGGATGGCAGTCAACGTGACTTGCAACCCTCGGAGTATACAATTGATTTCCTTTTCATGTGTGTGAAGGCAGTTTCGAGGAACATCCAATTGTCGTAGATTATTATAGGACAAATAAATCTTCACACTAAACATCAGTGTTAAAAAAAAAAAGGCTGACAAAATAGACGTCGCATTTGAAACCACACTGAGACTGCCATATATAACGTGTAGACAATATGCAAAGTATTAAAAAAAAAAAATGTGCCAGGCAAAACGTCAGAGGTTAAAAATGTCGGAAGTAGACTTATTAGAGATAAAAAGCGGTAGGAAATTGAACAATAATAACAGCCAGACAAATTGTATTCGAATGTAACTACCATGCAATTGTCATGGCTTTTTATTCGCTGCGCCCTTAATTACGTTACACTATAGATACATTGTACATTATACGGAAACTGTTCGAGATAATGATTTCTTAAGAATATAATCTCATGCATACATTGTATTATATATATATTTATACATATAGTGAAGTTAATACATTCATATCAATGCATGTATGCATATTGAAATAAATATATCATATTATGTGTATGCCTATATGCATCAAATAAAGAGTGAATATAAGATAAAGGGAAAATGCAATTCAAATTTATATTAATTTCAAATAAATGGATTAGCAACTCTTGACAATGATATAAAAACAAACTGTCATACAGTTTGTTGAAACTGAATTGTGAGGTCAGTGGATAATATCACCATACTTGATGTATGTATAGCATGACCACCGCAACTTTATCCATAAAGATTGATAGCATTATGCACTCACACAAACACACACACACACACACACACACACACGCACACACACACACACACACACACACACACACCCACACACACACACATGTATACGAAATATACAGGTACATTCACTGCGCCATTTTGCATTTTGACTGGCTGGAAACTTTTTACTAAAGATCTAGTGCACATTCACCAGCATTATAGTGATAGGCATTTTGATAAGATTGCATTTCCGTGTTATACTGATCGTTTCATGATATCCTTGTATAAATAGCACCAATGGATTCTCTTCATGAACACCTTTTTGTTATGGTCAGATTAAAGTGAGCAGCGACATTATATGATGGAAATCAAAGAACTTGCATCTTGGAAATGCGTAGGCACCTGTTATTTCAGTCGAACTAGAAATGAATGTGTGGGAAAAAAAAGTATTTAAAGGAAACCAAATCTCAAAGAGCAATGTGGATTGAGTGAAAGCAGCAACATTAGAGCAACTACTAGAGTTTATGACGTCATGTGTGGACAACAATATAAAGAAAATAAGATAAGAATAAAAAAAAAAACATATTTCATGAAAATTATGCATTCCATCAACTTGTTTCTGACATAATGGTATGTTAAGGGTAATATCATGCCCCCTACTTTCTGAAAGAGGTTAATAAGTAAAGTTTTCTTTCGTTGAGCTAGAAAAATGAAAGTACAGTGTATGTTAAATTTTCTTTATATTTTCTTTATATTGTTGTTCACACACACGTCATAAACTGTAGTAGTCTCCTTATCCAGTCATTATAACACAAAAAAACTTTAAGAATTCATAACTTTTGTATCGATTGTCCGATTTTCCTCAAATTTTCACTGATGTGTCCTATTAATGTTGCTGCTTTCATGCTGCTTACATGCTCTTTCATATTTCATAAGAGGTGTCTCATTATCTCACTTAGGAATGTTCAAAACATGAATCCCCACCTCAACCAGTACTGTACCGTCCCTTTAAGCTAGAAAAAATGAAAGTACAAGGTATGTTAAATTTTCTTTATATTTTCTTTATATTGTTGTTCACACACATGTCATAAACTGGAGTAGTCTCCTTATCCAGTCATTATAACACAAAAACTTTAAGAATTCATAACTTTTGTATCGATTGTCCGATTTTCCTCAAAATTTCACTGATGTGTTCTATTAATGTTGCTGCTTTCTCTCAATCCACATTGCTCTTTTGGTTTTGGTTTCCTTTAAAGGCAAATTCCAACAATAGAAAAAGGAAATTGGTTAAATTATACGATCATTAGACAACGATGTAGGGATGAATGGAAAGGATGACTATACATCTTAATCATCAGCCACAACATAGAGTCTTTATGATAAACTGTGAGTTGATGACATTACCGCCTTACCTAATTTGCCTTGTATAAGTGTGAATGTGCAAATGACATTTCTGCTCCGTTAAAAAAACAACAACTTTAAATATCAGTAATGTTCAATGTTATACCTAATTTTGTTAAAGCTGTTTATAAGTAACTCACTCAGTTGCCGTAGCGTGTAAATATCACCATTATACCGATTGCGCAATACTCAATATACATTGCCCTATGATTATATCATACAAGTATTTTATGCACTGTAACATTGCGTGTGTGTGTGTGTGGGGGGGGGATAATAGTGATTCAACTCAAACGAGCTCAATATCACTTTCACTAAAACGAGCCGTGCGGTTGATCACGAACTCCCACCACATATCTTCCTCCGACCCATTGCTTTCTCAATTTAAACACTAAAACTCAATGACATTTACACTTTTCAAACAGCAATCTTTATTCACAAATACACTTTCACCCAACTCCTTGTATAGTGCCCAAATGGCTTTTTAATCTCTAATTTCAATATTCATTCAAACGCAACTCGCTGTTCGTTTGATTATCGTTTGGAAACCCAAGAATTGCCTTCCCTATAGCACAAAAATCTTTAAAACACCATGGCCCCGATGTCTAAAATCTCTCATCCGACAATCTTGAACAAAATGAATCTACTGCTATTCACTCATTCAAAAACAGCTTAGAGATAATGAAATTATAATGTTAAATCAATACACGTCTGACAAGTAGAGCATGTCGCTAAATATGTTTCTCTTGCTCAAAATTCACTCTCATCATCTGAAGAAAAAAAAACTTGATATACGCTTAACTTATGCTTACACTTACACTTAACATTCATTGATTTCCATTTCAAAACATAACATTTACAAAACTCAAAATACAATATTGCCGTGCTACAATTTACACATTTTGAATGGAGGGATCGTAAAAAAAACACACAAGAGGCTTGTTTGAAATTATCCCATACAAACAATCATTACATTTCAACTGAGCTATAATCAGACAAATTCAAATGATGAAACAAGGGTGAAAGATACTATGAAAAGAGGAGAAAAGAGGCAGAGGTGGAAACAATGCATACTTATGCATATTATAGTTTCAGGTACATTTCATTAAAGATAATTTTTTTATTTAAGATAAATTGACTTACTACTCTTGATTGATGGGAGAAGGGTATTCCAAAAAAATAGGGTCATTGTAGAATATGGAAGATTGAGTTTTTGAAAACCGGTTTAATGGTGTGCGAATATTTTGACCATTTCTAGTGTTGTAATTATGAATGGAACAATTCAGAATGAATTGATTGTGAAATACTTCATGAGAATGTTGTTACAAACTTTAAACATGAAGATTACACTTTCAAGAGAACACAATAAACATCAAAGGGACTGTACAGTACTGGTTGAGGTGGGGATTCATGTTTTCAGGGGCGGATCTAGCTTTTTATAAAGGAGGGGGTTGGGGGCGGTATGCGAGGGAGCGTAGCGACCGAGCCCGAGCGAGCGGAGCGAGCGAGGGGGGGGGGGGAGGGTGTGGGAGAGTTTTTGAAAATCTGTGTGTGAAAATGGCGTTTTCTTGCATCTAAAACACCACTATTTCTGGTATAGAGGTCATTGCCATAAATAGAAAAAAATAAAATTACAAGTTTAAAAAAAAAGATAAGATAAAAAAAAAAATGGTCCCCGGATTTTGTTTTTCTTTTTTTTTTTTTTTTGGGGGGGGGGGGGGGGTTGCAACCCCCCCAACCCCCCCTCTAGATCCGCTTCTGGTTTTGAACATTCCTAAGTGAGATAATGAAAAGCCTCTTTTGAAATATGAAAGAGCATGTAATTTTAAGAAGGATTCAACGTTTTTATGTGATGAAAATTGGTTTTCAAATGGCTGAGATATCCAAAAAAGTGCTAATAATAAAAGGCGACCTGCCACAACTTTATTAGGATCTCTTTGTTTCACCTTGTTTTTTGATATCTCAGCCATTTCAAAACCGATTTTCATCGAATAAACTTTTGATACCCCTTAGAACTGCATGCTCTTTGACATCTCATAGAGTGGTTTCTGAATATCTCGCAAAACGTTAAAAGCTAAATCCTCACCTCGACCAGAACTGTACACACCATTTAACACAAAAGACATATTTACTATCATTATGCGCACAACTCGATCACTGCCGCATTAAACCTCTTCACTTGCACTGTTATACCAGTGTATTTTTTTTTTCATATTTCGTTTTACACTCAGTCAGTGAGTGGTGACTCAAGCATTTCTTTAAGTTGTCGTATTTTTTTTTTATGGCAAATATTTCTGAGGCCACTATCCTTATGTCAAGCGTTTGCCTATGATGCAATTCTATTATATTTAGAGTTGCCGATAATGTAGTCTTTTGAACAGCAGGTAGGATCCAACATGTAATTCTTAAACTGAATATGTATAAAAAGACAACCTGTTTATCTTCATGTTGTATTATCATGGAATGATGTTACATTTCAATTAATAATTTCATGTTTCCACTATCATATTCAAACATTTTATGTTCAACAACTTTTTATGTTACATTTATATGTGAAAAAGAAATGCAGATATGAAATCACTCAAACAATAAAAAGACATTTTTAACATTTTGGTACATAGCTCAATGAAAAACAATATAATCTAGTGAAATATTCTGCGGACTGAACTGCATGATAAAGAACTAAGAATGAAAGGTTTTGTAAAAATTAATGTTTCCTGCACTTTTGAGACACCTTTGAACAGACCGCATTGTACCAGTATTATGATAGTTTGCTCAAACATTGCTTCATTGAAGAGGAGGGGGAGATTAATGTGGGAAATCTGGTTCCTCGCAGGTTTTGATTTTTTTTTTCTTTTATATCTCCATTCATCCAATCCTAAGGGACACTAGCAGCATATATTAACGCGGAGATCAGTTGGGTTTTTTTTCCCCCTATTTGACACATCGTAGATAGATAACGACTTTAAGAGATCGCTCAGCGATCAAAAAGGGAAGCAGTCGTAGGAGTAATAACGGGAGCTCGTTTTAGCGCCAAGGTATAATGCGTGGGCTTGGAGTGCGGGGTCCACAGGCGTGAAGGTATAGATACAGGCAACTGTTCTATCATTTGCAAAACGCCCTACATACATTGCTTCTGTATTATATCTACTTCGATGACTGTCATTTGCACATTTTCCCCACAGACCCAGAATATCCATTACGGATGACATAATGTTTATAATTAGTTCCCCACTTGTATGCTGTTTCTCTCCTGTAAGCATTTTATGTTTGTTGTTTTTTTTTTCCTCGCCTGCTTCTCTTTCAAGTAGCCCAACATGTAAGTCCCATATCTGTGAATGCTCGGTTACAGCTCGTTATTCCGAAAGTTCGTTATTCCGAAGGCTCTTTAGTCCGAAGGTTCGTTATTCCAAATTTCAATTTCGGATAAACGAATATCCGGAATAACAAACTTTCGGAATAACGCCATAAGCAAAATGTTCGGATCAACGAACCCTTTTTCATTTTCGGATTAACGAACCTCTAGGTATAGGGAATTTGTGTGTTTCGGATTAACGAACCTTCGGAATAACGAACCTTCGGAATAACGAACAGCACCCGAATGCTCTATAGCGGTTCTTCAATGACGGAAACTCCTTCCTGTTCTGATGTTGTTAGGCAGCTGCTTTTCTGGTTACCGAGTGTATCGTGAGTTTTCAGGCTACCGTGGACCACTAAACCTGGGAAACAATTTGTTTGGTTGATGTTACCTGAGAAGTCACGTGACACCCTCGCTTCCTTCTCTCTGTATCCTGCATGAGAATGAAAACAACAACAACAGCAACAACAAAGAATAACATGAAGTTATCAGGATGCAGTTGGCTATATTGATTGACCTTTACTGGACGGTGTGTACACGCGCGGGCGGGTCGATTTGACTTTTGGAATTCGTGGTGATAATTCAATGAACTCTCATTTTACCAAATATCCTTAGATATAATGAGCTTGATTGTTTTCGTATTCTTTGTATTTGAATTTCAAAGCATTTTTTTTTTCATTCACCCCATGGAATCGACCATAACTTTCTCTCTAAAAGCTATATGGAATCACCAATCAGATTCGAATAAAGAATACGAAGTTAGAATTTGGGTATTAACGTCGAACACTTGGCAGTTCATGCAACAAAAATTAATTTCCTTTTGGCAATAATTAAATTTTCAGATTTAGATTTGACTGAGAAAAAAAAATATTGAAAGTGAGAACAGACTGCTGAATAACAGATGACGAAGCAAGATCTCTAGAGTCATGGCTAAGAGCAATGTCAACTTGTCGTTTGGTGTTTAAGTCTGACTGGTATATACATGTTGTTATTCCTCATGTTATTTTAGAATCACTTGACATCAACTAACCTGACTGGACGAGCTTGCACGTAATCTATGTTCAAAACAGCAGATAATGACCTGAGCCACTTCTTTGGTTTGGTCGGTCAATAGTGACATTATTATGTTCTTATCTATAAACCTAAGTTCAAAATTCTCATTATGAATACGAGCAATAATCATTCCTGGTATTTCATGTTTATATAGCTGCTTTCATCAGACTATTTTCAGCTGATTTTGTCATGGATTTCTGCTGCCTTATCGCATCGATCCCCCTTGGCCGGCGGCAATGTCGCTGGCTGGCGGGCCGTTCAGCACGTGGCAGAAGGGGACATCCCCGTTCTTGACATCGCCCACGTGGTATATAAGGACAAAATATCATTTCCTATCGCAGGGTTTACCTGATCCGATTGACTCACGTTCACTCCGCCCACCTACCCGACCACGCGCTCTCTCTCTCCCCTCGGTGCTTGGCTCGTGTGGCTGGTTTTGTTTTATGTTTTTGTTTTTTTCATTGTTATTCCTCCGCTTGAGCCCACGGAGGCTTGTTTGGGTGAAAAAAAAAAAGATGATAGGTAGAAACAGAGCGTGGTACCTCGACTGGCTTCGCCGACTTCAGAATATATTACGAATTGATGAGGGTGAGGTGCATTGTTTTCCTTGCCTGTCGCATTATGTCATTTCTGATTTTAACATGTCCAGTCCCACGTGCTCTTTTTCTTTCTCCCTACCCTATCTCTCTTTTTCCTGACTTTGTGAGAGTTCATTATAATTTGACGTCGCAAATTCTTCCTTCTTTCATGAGAGACAGAAATCGATAATATCGATTATGATGATCCTCATAATAAAATGACATACATGTACATAAAACATACCTTTTACAACACTTCTGGCCTAATTCTCATGAAACTTACCTTTATTGACAAACTGATATCAGTGAAGTTGTAATCAATCATTATGTCATTACAATCATTTCAATTCCCTATAATTGCACAAAAAAAGAACAATGATAGCAATGGAAATGATTAAAAAAACAGTGATATCAGCAGAAAATATAGACCCTAATGCTGTCTGAATCGGAGCATCGGAATAACAAAAGTTCAGTTATTTATTGTTTCTATGCTAATTTGTCGTTCGAAATCATATTGTATATACATTGAAAGTGCAGCTTTTACAGGTATAATTTATGGCGAGCCCCGTTTTCACTCAATTTTTTTCGAGAAGAAGACGGTAAAATACACGTATGATTTAGTCGTTTGGGCATTTTTTTTTGGGGGGGGGTGTGTTTTTAAAGATAGTTGCCAATTTGTTTATTTGCAACTGAATGACAAATTGCCCTACATCGACGTAAATAATCAGTGTTTTAGTAGTAGCCATGATAATCATGGGCGTATACTCGAGCAGGATTCGAACCTATACCTCCTGATCTCCGGACAGGCGGTCGTAGGTTCGAATCCTGCTCGAGTATGTACGCCCATGATTACCATGGCTACTACTAAAACACCGGTCAATTCAGTGCTACGAACTCCTGATCTCCGGACAGGCGGTTGGGTTCGAATCCTGCTCGAGTATGTACGCCCATGATTACCATGGCTACTACTAAAACACTGATCAATTCAGTGTCAATAACGTCGATGTAGGGCAATTTGTCAATCAGTTGCAATGAAAGCATCTCGATGGAAGAATTTCATGCATTTAAACTTGTTTATTTGTTTGTTGATTTATTTGTTTGTTGATTTATTTGTTTGTTGATTTATTTGTTTGACTGTTTGGTTTCAAAGCATCTCCGTTTTCAGGATTGATAACAGGTTGGATTCGCTCATGAATCAGTATCCTCAGAAAGTCGTGAGTTTCATCAGGGCCTACACAAACACTGAATAAAACGCGGATCTCTGAAATAAAAAAAAACAACAACCCCCAAACAAGTTGTTTACCTATCTAGACTCAACACTCAATCCAGCCAACTGTCAATGTCCACGCAACGTGCCGCCCAAATGCAGGTCACTAGATTCAACCGCGATGCAACATGAGGTGGAAAGCAAAAATATAGATTTGAACGACATGTACGCATAGCTGTATTTCAACCCCGATTTGTTTGTTGACTTTGCGACGTAAATAGAATCGGTCCATAATCCGTTAACGCATTTCAATTGACCGTACTTCGAACTGTGGGGGAAAAAACCGTGGCTCTAACTCAGGACGAACTTGATAACATAGGCCATTTTCTCATCCTGGGCATTTTTTTTTTGTGTGTGTCAATTTTTAGTGATGATATGAATTTAAGCGTAACCATTAATTAAACTGATGTTGTGCTTGGAAGTCATGCCATTTCCTCCGAAGAATTAAGCAGCGATGTTTTCAAAATAGGAAATTTCAGTATGAGAATTTAATTTTTTCTTTCATGTATATATATATCTATACATATATATATATATACATATGCCGGTGTGGAGGATTTCACTTTTTCATCAACCCCAAATTGTATAAATCGAAATGCAGTAGGAGGCTTTCGAATGAATTTCGCAGAGGTAGTGTTTGCATCTAGCTAGGTGAAATTGAAGCGCTCCTTTACTCGCTACAATCACACCCACCCGTCCACAAACGCCTACACACCATCAGCCAACATCCATTCGAGAACACACTCCACACATCAGTCTACACTGTCTCTCTTCATGAGATCATGGGGCAGTAGCTCCATGATAACATGCAAAGGCAGACGTGGCGATCACATGATCACTTTTTTCTTTTATCCTTGCTATCATTGTCATTGAACATTAGACGTTTCAAAACCATTTTGATAAACTGTGAGTCAACAACATAGACTCAAACAAGTTAAAGGGATGGTATATAAAATAGTGTTGCTTGAGATGGGGGATCCAGATTTTAATTTTTTTGCAAGTAAATTAGAAACAATTTATGAAATATCAAGGAGCATACAATAATTGTGAGAGGAATTCAAAGTCTATTTGATGTAAATCTGTTTTGAATGGGCTGAGATATCAAAATAAAAAACCCCACAAACAAACAAAGTAAAGCAAACTGATCCTAATAAAAGATAGGTTTCACCTTTTATTATAGGGCCTCTTTTTTTTGGATATCTCAGCCGTTTCGAAACTGTTTAATATATTTCATAAGATGTTTCTCATTCTCTCACAAAATAAAATAATAAAACCTGAAGCTTCATCTCAACCAAAACTATACCACACCCCTTTAAACGGCATCAGTAGGGAATGGAAGAAAGAGCCGGGGAAAGAAAATGTTGATTAACCTCATACCAGTGGAGTAAAGAAATGTGTAAGATGACATAGTCTTGTGTGATGATGTTGCCATCGCTAGATAAGGTGAAATCAAGAAAACAGGCCAGCAAATTCTCCCTAAAATTGGATTTGATAAAAACCTTCAATTTCATCATTTCACGAAACAACGATAGGACCTTTTGGTTGGTGACAAACACAACTGCCAAAGTGCTCTACGCGGTTATTCACTCGCAATTCCTTTGTTGGCTTGGTACTTATTACTATCGTTAAATTGTATATTCGCTTGATTCAGCAACTACACCCCCTTGAAAGCTATCATTGTCAAACGTTTACCTATACTCTGCAAAAATCCATTATATGAAGGATACACTGTCTATTTTCTCATCGTCAAATATTACAGGAAATCAGGAAAAGAAAAGGAATATTATAAAAATATAGAAATAAGAATACATAAGTGAATTTTGCAATGTACCATTGATGGCATCGTGACATTATTACTGTGTCTACAGAGCTGCAAAATGCTGTTGAGTCCAGTTAAACAAAAACCATGAAAGACTTTGATGCTCCGCAAAACCATCATTAACATGTTCAAATTGAGTAAACCTATATGGTTGGAGATTATTCTCTTTACCGCAGCCACCTTTCAGTTTCAATTTACAGCAATAGCTCTGGAGAAATCCGACCACTGCAGGTGAGATACGGTGCAGGTGAGATATCTCGGTGCACGGAAAATCGTGGTAGGGTCAAATAGCGCATCTATATAACGAGAAAGTACGGAGATTTTTCAAAGTAGGTCGACTTTATTAGGGTCATCCCTTAATTCAGTCATCTCGTAGTATCTGCACATGTATCTCTCTCCCCTATCTTTCTCTTCTTCATGCACTTCTTTGTATCTTATTTGGGGATTAGCAGCGCCACCTAAAGATGTGTTTTTTTTTTTATTTGAAAGTTGTTTTTCACTTGCGTCGTGTTTTCAGCGCCTTGGTCGCTTTCATGATATAAGAAGTGCTCAATATAATTTCGTCTCGGCATTTCTGAGTTATAAATCCTGATGTGATATCATCACTTTTGTTATGATTACTTACTTTAGTCTATTCTTTCTATTTCTTATCCTTATACATTCCTATCTCTATCTCATAAAGCAGAACATCAGCTTTAGTTTTTTTTATCATTGAAGTCATTTTGGTATATTGTATATTTTGTAACGTATTTAATTTGTGGGGGCTAAGTAATACAAGCTGCGCTTTTAATTTAGGTCCCCATTTTGAGTTTTATGACCCTTTCGTATTACCATTTGCAGCAAAAGCATACGTTATTAGAGTGCACGTTTCGATCATCTTTTTACGGCAAATAAGACTAAATGTTGTTGTACAGTAATTATCATTGTTACTAAGTTGCGTTTGTTTCTCTGCTTTAGTGAACACAATTTGGAATCAAATTCAAATCAAATCAATCAAATCACTTCATTTCAGGAAATCCCTTTGAATCTTCGGTCATTTAAATACAGTAATAGAACAGCAGCGTTTTTCTTAACGACGACCTGACTCTTATGGGGAAATAAATTGAAGTCTTTTGCTGCACTCAAATTTAGTTACAGTGATAAAATAGTGTATCAATTATTACTATTAGATCAACAGTGATGTAATAGTGTATCAATATTACTATTGCATCAACAGTGATGTAATAGTGTATCAATAGTATGCCAGAATTTATCATTAAGGCAAGGTTATCTATATACAACAATTTCACTGCTTATCTTCTCAAATCTTTGGCAAACTCTAGGTCTACAAGTCTCAAAATGATTCGATGTCACATAGTATAGATCCTTGGGGTAGATATACACGCATGACTTGTGTATATTAATGAATTGTATTTTTTTTTTCCGTGAGACGAACGGTTATGTATGTTTAAATGTAAGATTGACATCTCTGAAATTAAAAACATAAAAATTTAATGCAGAAAGATAAAATTATACATCCCTAGCGACATATCTGCCATCACAATCGTATTATTTGTACTCACCCCCTGAGTGTGATACGAATAAGTTACATCCACGACTGTACAGAGGCAAAGCGCGTGGGTTGAAGCCATTTTCAGATCATGACGTAATGGTATACGCTTAGCACTTCAGGGGTACATTCCCCCCTCTCTGAATCACAGATTGAGGGGTAGATCGTGGGTCAGTGAACTACTTCAGTCAGGGTCATTACGCTTCCATGCAGCAGCACTATTTCGGCCATATCCTACGACATTCTTAAGAAACGTCACGTGGATACAGGTACAATATACTTTCAAGCAAGCAACAGGTGCGTCATACAACAATAATATGTCGTGAATATTGCATTTTTTTTCGGCGTGTCACCCAGTTAGAAGTCTAATTCATTTTCCTGTTAAACGTTTATTTCATCGCATCACATTTCATCACATCAAAATTAGTCATGACAAAGGCTGGAGAGAGAAAAAAAAACACTATCTTGGGCATTATGCTTTCTAGAGCTGCATAACCTCGAATCATGAACATGTGATGAGAGATCAAAATAATAAAGAACATTATGATAATCAACATTTTTACAAAAGCTTTCAAAGATCTAGTATTAAACAGTGAAAAAATACTGCAATAATGCAAATATCAACCATTTATACAAACGAATTGTTTTTAGATTACAGATCTGATATTTAATAAAACATACTTGTATCGGGAGGGGGATCTATGAAGTCCGTAAAGGGGGGGGGGGGGGGCGCCTTTACGAAATAAAAGGGGGGCGCACGCACCCTCCCCCATTTATTTCTTTTTATTTCTTTAGTTTTAACAAAAAATAAAGGGCTGCGCGCTCCCGGTGCGCCCCCCCCCCCCCTTCCCTGGATCCGCCACTGCACGGGTATAAACAAGGCAAATGTATAAATCAAACATTGGTTGTCTTTTCTCTATGGTATGTAATATTATGAAGTGTTGTTTGACATCAAGTGCAAGGCTTGATGTATATAATGTGTTAAAGAAATAAAGTGGAAAAGCCTGTTCAGTGATGTGTAATAACGCAAGATTTATATGTTATAGTAATACGTTACGATTGTAATTTTGTAAGGCGCTTAGAAACTTTGCATTTAACGAGGTAAAACATGAATCATTATTATCATTGTTGTCATTATTAACATTACTATTTTCATTGTCACTTTTATCATTTTCTTCAAAAACATTTGATTATACTACGCCAATCAATGTAATTCAGTCAATTGACATTTCGTTCTTTGTGCTCTCAATAGTGATTCGCAACAAAGGTACGTCAAATTATGAAGGATAGAACAAGGTAGGCTATTTTGTTTTGTCTAAAGTTATTTTTTTAGCTTTTTTTATCTATGATGAAAACAAAATATTTGAATTGCTTGCAGATGGCGAACTTGTAAGTGGTCATGCCCACCGCTTTTCAAAGAAATCGTTGTTGATGTAAGACAGCTGTAATGCATGTCCCAAAATGCAAATTCTCGTTATTTGTTTGCCTTTGATGAATAAAATATTGATATTTCATTCAAATGAAAAATCAGTGACTCACAGACAAAACAACAACAACAACATACAAAACTGATCAGCCGAAAATGAATTCAACAGATTGCGGCGCTGTATTTTTCTACAACATTATTGATACAGAGGTGCGATGTGTCATTCAAATATCGGCAAGTTGGGGTCATCCCACGAGCCCGACGCCCACGAGTCATGCAGCCCACGAACTCGACACCGAAAAAAAAGGTCCATGAGTCATACAGCCTTATAGCCACGAGCTCCACACTATTAGGCAAATAAGGCCCATGCACGAACACGACAGTAGACAAACAGATCACGAGTCCGACAATATAAGGCAAAAAAGGTCCACGAGTCCAACACTACAAGGTAAAAGAGGCCCACGAGACCGCCACTATAAGGATAAAGAGGCCCACGAGAAGGACACCATGCGTACAATAACCCCCGTGATGTAATGAGTGTCTGACTCGTGGGCCTTATTATTTTGCCCAATATCTTTGCCTTTAATCCAGATAAATGAAACATTATAACGTTTGTCTG
This sequence comes from Diadema setosum, assembly GCA_033980235.1. Lineage (NCBI taxonomy): Eukaryota > Metazoa > Echinodermata > Echinoidea > Diadematoida > Diadematidae > Diadema > Diadema setosum. The sequence goes on from CM067073.1 coordinate 8,396,167, forward strand.
TAAGTCCCTTTGTTGTTGTCCTTCTTATGAGTTATTTGACTTTTGCACTTTTGCTTCTTTTGCTTTGTTTAGCTTGTTTGTTTGTTTGTCGTTGTAGTGTGTGTGTTTTTTTTATATATAATCCCTTGTGCTAGGTTGGAATCAAATGGACATGTTCCTGTTGAAAAGATGAAAAGATGAAAATAAAGATGATAAAGTCTATTGTCTAGTGATCATTCATTAATCTGCAACGATAAATGATTTCATAGTTTGAAAAAGAGGATGTCATTTAACGTTACTCATGGTGGACGGATGACCAGAGGGTGTGGCCAGACGAGGGTACAATAGGCGGAAGTAAGAAGTGGCATAGACCCCACAATACCCTAACGTGGCAAGTTCGAAAATTTAAGAAGTATGAATCTTTGAAATATACTTTGATTGTGGCGACGATGATGATGGTGATGGTGATGATGATGATGATGATGATGATGATGATGACACCATTAATTGACAGAGAATGAGAGGGATTTAGAAGATGCAGAACAATAGCAAGAGGAGTTTGAAGAATGATACCAGAAGAGAATGAGTAAAAGAAAGATGACGAATCCAGAGGAGATTTAAGAGGAATCATGTGAAAAACAAAAAGTGTGAACTTGCAATAATAATTGATGTCTTAGAAGTAATATATGGAAATTTGACAAGTTATTAAAGGATGTTATAAAAGGGAGTTATAAAACGACATAATATAACTAACACTGTAATTTTACTTCTTCTTCTATCACCCAAGTGTCAATCCAAATACACAGTAATCCACTGTTACTAATACTAACTCCGGTCTCCCAGTGCATGACAACTTCTTCCAGATTATACAAGATCTCAAAAATCTCATTCGAAACGCCGCGATTTGAACGATAAGGAGTATACGATTTCAGTCTGTAAAACAAATAACTGCCATGGTAGCTGATGGTGATGTCCGCTCCCATGACAACGGTGCCAGCGAGCGGAAGGACTCGTCGTGTCAAGCCGGACGCGCTGACAGCAACATGACACTTCCGAGTCATATTAGAGTCTGACAACTTACCGCCCCACTGCTGCTGGATCGTTCAACTTGAAGGAGTTTACTAGTCTAACATCTCAAGACCCTGGCGGACATTATCCCTTACCTCTCCTGCAGATCTCAAAAACTAAGCTATGATGCTTTCGATCAAGGCCTAAGTCGGTCCAATCTTGCGCTCCTGTCGATAAACGAATGGCCCCAATCGTTACAAGTATTAATAACCCAGGGTATATGGCACGGAAGTGGTTATTTTAGAGGTGTGGTCAAATTAGAGCATCATGCTGTTGATTTCAATATTTTCTTCTATGTCGTTTTCCTTCATCTTTCGAAGAAATTCCGGCGAACTTTCAAAGGTTGCGCTTTCGAATCATTTCGCAATTTTAGACCATGTCTGTGTCGGCTTTTACATAGAGGTGTGGCCAAATTAGAACTTTATGTAGTTGATTAGATCATTGTGTAATTGATTAGGCCATCATGTAGTTGACTTTTTTTTTCTTCGATGATGTTTCCCTTCATCTTTCAAAGAATTTCCAGACTATGTCCTCCTTGACGTTTTATAGAGTGAAATCAAACAAACAGATTCATAGAGCCTTCATGAAATGTCGTCCCATGATAAGAACGTCAACTTATATAAAAGAGTTATATTAAATGAAACATAGATATCGGTAGCACCGAGTAGATTAGAAGGTGATGCTATAAAAGTTATAACTTTTTTTTTTTTGGGGGGGGGGAGATTGTATATTACTGACTCAAATATATGATGTAATGACATCCGTATAGAAATCAAAAGAAAAGTTGTGAATATCATGACATCTTTACATCAGCTAATTGGCGTAACTGCATGGTTGTGACAGACCTTACTACTTTGATCTAAACAGTAATACTGAACCGCATAATTACGCGAACCTACTTATCTTATGTCCGATTTTGATGAAACACTTCAACCATTTTGCTCACTTGACCTTTACTCTCTTCATCCAAAAACAACTTGAACATGGTGTAAGATTCCACATTTCAGTAATCATAGTGTGGGTGCGGCACATCAGAGGGCTAGGTTCATCGGCAGAATTGTGTTTCGTAAAGAGCGAGAGGCTCAAAATCAAAGTTCAATATTTCTGACAGAATCAATCCATCCGTCCGAAGCAGACAGACAGACAGACAGACAGACAGACATCTCAAAGTCGTCATTATTATCGGCAACCCATTTGCATTCTCAAATCCCCAATTTTAATGTCAATGTTTAGTAAGGTAGGCGCAAGAGGCTTAAGGTTTTCCTGCCGGAAGGAAGTTACCACGAATTTAGAAACTGCACAAAACCATGCAACCACTATTAGTGATCTACTGGTTGATTGTGATGAGTTGTCTTGGGAACCGCGATTATCGTAACTTTTCGCTTTCGCCAAGAACTCAACTGTGTAATACCATGTATACATTGTATAATGATATCATACTGAGTGTATTCATACACACACACGCACGCACGCACGCACGCACGCACACACACACACACACACACACACACACACACACACACACACACACACACACACACACACACACAATAGAAAGAATACCTGCCAACTGTTCCCATCTGAATAGGAATATTCCTATTTTTCTTTTAAAGAAAGAAGGAGTCTGATCGGAAAGTATGGGAGATGGATGAAAATACATATTTTTGCAGTATTTTCTCTCACATTCCTATTTATTGAATATCATGAATGGCTTGCAGGTATGATAATCTATATCATGTTGTGTGTACTTGTGCATAATGTAGTATGCAGAGTGAGGGAGATTTCTCATTATAAGAAACCCATTACGATGAAAAACGGGTCTTTTGGAAGGTTTCTCTGGCAAGGTGATATATTCTAATGTCTTTAAAACTACTCTTCTCACCGGTACATCTCTGATAAGTTGAAATAAACCCCTCTCCTTGTTTAATTTGTTTGATTTAGTGATTAAAATCAACAGAACAGAATGGTAGCCGTTTTATTACAGAATCAAACACAAAATCCTTAAGTCACGAAGTCTTTTAAGTTTCATATGTGTGTTCGAGAAGTAAAGCGCAATTGGAGGAAATCACGCAAACTAGTTTTTCCAGGTGTTCGATTGCCGCGTAAACAAAATCTTTAACCAATTTCGCTTTTTCACGAATTCTACAGAAGAAATAGTTGCTTTTTTTAACCAAAATATTACAAAGTTGTACACCATTCCAAATGAAGGCTTTTTCTTTTTCCTTTCGTCGTTAAATGATTGAAAAGAGTGATAGTATACAAGTACATATTAATCATTTGAAAAGACCAAAAAGAGAGGTGTGAGTTGATGTCGTTATCCCCTTCACCAGCTTTGTACTTGAGATGGATCTAAGCATTTCATGGAGACACGATACTTTTTGTTATTCTAATTACATTTCACTATGAAAGACATGCGACGGCATAATCATACAGATATCAGACTGATAAAAAAAATAGCAGTGTTTTTCTCTGCTGTAACACTCGAGAACACGGTAGCTCGTCCTCTCGAGACTCGGAAAAAAAAACGGTTTTAAGTTCCTGTGTTTTGATTGCATTGGATACAGCAATGCAGGATATGCTGAAAGTGACTTCCTCTCTGAACAAAGTAGTCAGGAAGCACTATGATGACGTGATAAGTGATGTCACACCAACTGTCGGATGGGGCTGACCGCTAAACCCTTGCGAGTTAGTGCAAGTGATTAGCGACGCGTCGAGAAAGCGGAGCATCGAAATCATAACTTCCTCATTTCCAGGAAACATCGTTCGCGGTCAACATGAAATGCTTTACAACATGTCTGAGGGTCAGTTTTTGTTTCAGATGAGATAACAATAGGAAGGTAATAAGTTTTCCCATTCGGTTGTTATGCGAGTTCGTTTGCTTGTATGCTACCGCAATAATCATCTCAATATTCACGTCAGTAATGACTCGAATCAAGGGGATGCGCGTTCATCATTTATCTGTATAAAGAATATCATTAGATCCGTGGCGTTCATCGAGATTGCCTTGTTCTTTTCGGCCTTTGAGCTTGTTGGAAAAGTTCTGTTGTATAGAGTGTCTCGAAGACGAAGACTACCGCGGGCGCTTCCACTCAAGACGCGCGCGACCTTGATAGCACGTCCGTGTCAGGCACAGGGGCGGTCACGGCGTGCCCCGACACACACGGTTCAAGTGTACCTTCCACTGTGACGTCACAAATAGTCGAGTTTTCTTCCTCTCCCTCTCTCTCTCTCTCTCTCTCTCTCTCTCCCTCTCTCTCCCTCTCTCTCACTTTCACCCCCCTCCCCCTAGATAACTTGGGGTTTCCATCTCGCTCTGTTCCTACCGCTTTCCGCCATCACACTCGGCCGCAATTCCCCAGGTGACTGACTGCAGGGTGACGTCAAAACTTGGCAACCGAAAGTTTACAGCGTCGCGATGCGACAACAGAACGCGACCAGTCTCTGTGTGCTGCCCAACCTTCCCGTACCTGACAACAGTATGTTTTCATGATGTCATATCGACGCGAAAGTTACCTTCGCGGTCATTATTAAAACAGACATGCCTGTCGGAAATGAATGCATTTTACATCGACGATGAAACCGCTGAGACAGTCATAATACTTTTGTTGTGGTCTGCACTGGAAATGAAAAAAAAAAATAGGAGTATTGTTGTCGCGTATGACGATTACATAGACAGAAACAAAGGAAAGTGATTGGATTGAAAACAAATAAATTTGTTAACAAGGTGAATCGGAACATGTAACGACTCCCACACAAAAGGAGGACTGAGGGACATTTACATAGGTCACTGTGGAGTGCTACAGGGACAAAGATGTTCCGCAGGCACGGCAGGAAGCACGAACACAGTTTTTTTTTTCCAGACAGTGCAGAGACAAAAAAAAAGTTGACTCCTAATAACAACTACGAGCTTAAAGAGGGGTTGCAGGTCTTCTGTAAATTCGGGATCATAATCATTACAATCTATTTCAAAATACCTGTCGTCAAAGCAGGAAGGATCTTTGGGACGTCCCGCTGGTAAACAGGATTGGCAGAAACGGAAAGAACTACCAATAAACATGGAGAAGAATACATTGTGGTCGCATCATGAGGTCGTTTGTCAAAGAAAAATGGAAATCAACCTTCAATTTTCTTCTTGTGCTTTCTGAGACAGGAGACGAGTATCAAAAGGAGATGAAGAAGGACATGTAAAAAAAAAAGTGACAGCCAAACTATTGAAATTTAGCGTCTCGCCTGCATACCAGGGGTCTTCACCGGAGCAGACGATTCACCTGGGCGACAACTCGGCAACCCTGGCTTAGAACACTCTATATCCACCCACCACCCCACTGTACTGCGACATGTGACAGACCGACGCTCCCGCGTCTTCTTCCCTTTTCGTCTCTGCACACACACCATTCCCCTCAAACTCTCCCATTTAGTAAGCCGCCCCCGAATTTTTATTTCACCTACAGCTTGGCTCCTCCGGGTATTCATACATGTAAATATAGTTTGATGATACCAGTTAACTCATAGAAAAGGAAGGGGAGGGGGGGGGGGGGGGGTGAAGAGCATGAGGGAAGCCAATGATAATAACTCGGCGTGTGCCGAACATACTCACCCACTCGGTGGGTTGCGTATAGCAGGGACGGTGTTTTAGCTTGTGTGCGACGGGTATTATGTCATTTTTGTTCGTCTATTCTGTCTGATATTGCTGTATATATCGATGAAGAGGTTGATTTTCACATTTTTCAGTCCAATTTGGCGTCTTATTTGGTCGATATAGAAGGTCAAACAGTCACTAGCATTGAATAACCACTTTGATTACCATAATTATATCCATGGCGCAATAATACACAACATATCCGTCTACGCTATATCTATACGAGGAGTGATTGAGGGAAAGTGTTTTCTGATTCTTGCTTTCTTTAGCTGTCCACACGAGATGACGAATGAAGACAGAGCAAACCCACATCTGACAAACAGATATGGACCCCAGGGTATTCGATTTATCAACTGTAAGACCTGTTTACAAGGGGTTGTTTTGTTCAAACTTTATGCGTGGCGAGTGGGTGAGTGGCGTACGCGACAATGTTGTTAAGGTAACTGATGCTGCAGAAACATCTTCATCTTCCAGATATGATGTGATAATTCCTTCGTCAAAAACCAAGGATGAGAGGTTCCCAGACCTGTTCATTTCTGCATTGCATCAGTTCCGATTTCTACAAGAGTTAGCTTTTTAAATTGAGATTGGATACTCAAAAAAGGAGGTATGTGTCGCAATGCAATATATGAGACAATCTCCTGATGTAGTTTATTTACTTGTGAAACCGAACTATTTTGAACAAGTTGGAACTAGTTAGATATATTTCATGAATGTTCATTTCTATAGCACCAGTTCAACGCATGATAAAAATACTGATATGTAGTAATGGTATAAACACAGTCTTATTTACCCTTCAGCAGGGTAATCACTTTAACGTTAGCATAACTCTTCCATGCAGAGGGCCCTGTCATTATCATTACTCCACCATTGCTGGACATGTATTGATTGTCGGGAACGAAAAACGTCGAATCACAACCCCGAATCGAAATGGTATACATTGTCTTGAGTTGCTTACCCTCCAATTGTCTTATCATTTCGGGCTGGATTGAGTCTCTCGAGATCATCCACGGGTGTGTTCAGCATCTGACGGATTGTTCGTGCCGTACGAAGAAGCAGAAGAAAAAGGAGAAGAAGGAGGAGGAGGAGGAGGAGGAGAAGAAGAAGAAGAAGAAGAAGAAGAAGAAGAAGAAGAAGAAGAAGAAGAAGAAGAAGAAGAAGAAGAAGAAGAAGAAGAAGAAGGAGGAGGAGGAGGAGGAGGAGGAGGAGGAGAAGGAGGAGAAGGAGGAGGAGGAAGAAGAAGAGGAGCCTCTTCTTTGGAAACTCACTCTTGCAGGACCGTCCAACTTTTCAAGCTGCAGCTATACTTAAATCATATAGATGCTTCTGTACCATGTCCCTGTCCCTAGCCCTACTCCTTCCCCTCCCTCCCCTTCTTCCAACTCTTACACCCATCCCTCACCCTCTCTCCACCCCTTTCTCTATTTTTTCGTCCATTATGATTCCAGCGGACGGATTATTCTGATGCAGCATTTAATTAGAGTGCTTTAAATTTTGCAATTTGATTATTTCACGTGATAAACAGGCTGATCTTTTGATCACATTAAGACAGTAGACTTGAATGCCGACCCATTTTCTGAAATAACAAGTTGTGTCTGATTATGACAGAACTGCACACCGGAAGAATGGTTCACATTATCGACTAGGCCTACATGTGGCAATCATGTGCAATGATTACACAGCAGTCTATTGTTTGAAACAAGTATCATTTTTTTTTTACATAAGTGTCACGTGATTATTGCCATCACCATTATCATTTCTTTGTTGTTGCTTACCTATGATTTCTAGCTTGTGAGGTACATTCGACTTCTTTCCCCACATAGCTTTGTACACATCATCAAGCATTTGAGCAGAGTTTGACAAATTGTGGCGTGGGAGGCACAACAAGGGAAAACAGTCTAGACAAGAAAGGCACAATAATGCCTAACTGGGCATAAACGGTGGGTGTTGACCCTTTCCCCACACAACTTTGGTTCTCCATCGGGAACCCGTGAAATAAACGCACCCACGGCGTATTCAGTAACTAATGCATGTTTTATGAACATTAATTACTATATCGTACAACACACCGTTTATGCTCTTCATTCGTCGGCTGCCTTTAATGGCTTCGGTGGGTTGTTTTTTTTCACACGTTTTGCGGACAAGCAGATCAAACATTCTCAACCTTCATCAATTGTCACTAACTTAGGTACCGGAATGTGAACTATTTGCTCTATTTTTCCCGTCTTTTGAATTAGTATATCCATTTCCGAATTCGAACAATATTAATTAAACATCCTTGAAGTTCAGAGCTTGTTTTTTCCTGTCTTTTGTCCCCAAAGTGACGGGATAATGCAAAGTAGGTAGAAATGCTTGACGATCGTGCTAGCAAATTTCTATGACTGGTTCCTATGCCTTTTCTAGGCCAGCCCAGTGTCAATAAGCAATCCTCAAATATGACCAGCGGACCAAGAAGCTACAAAATCGACCGTGTCCATTGTTGGCGAGATAGATTAGCTCGATAATAATGAGATTATTACCCTAACTCCTCTCTTGGCATGCCTGGGAGAACCGTCTGTTTGTCAGTCCAGTCGTCTATGACGAGAAATGTGCTTTTGAACCACCAATTTAATGGTACAAACCTTATTTTGTTCCTCCTCGGTGGGATTTTATTTTGCGTTTAATTTCAAAGTTTGGAAAACTGATTTGTTTTCTCCCCTGCTCACCCAGAAGCAGATATCATTATGTTCTGTTTGTTGACTTTATCAACGGCAGTAATATTTAAAGTTAAGTGTTGTGACTGTCAGACTTCATATTTAATTACCTATCCAAGTATAGACATAAGAGTCAGTAAGTATCTTCATGTCATGTTGTCTACGTTACTGTTTCACAATTCTTTTAAGAATAGTTTATGCTTGGGTCCGATAGTCCACTTGATTTGCAGAAATTATATCTGATTAGGATAAAATTGTAGCTTGCTTGATAATGTCTTTTTTTTTTTCTTTTGATTCATTTTTTAGAAACCTATCACCGGCATTTCACATTTCACATCTCACGCCTTGACGGGTCTTTAAACTGTCAAATCATGCAAGTAATCTGAGGTCGCGTCAGAGTCGGGTCTGAAACCTTAACATTTTAAATCCAGACTTTAAGATTATGTGTGACACACAATATGTTGCCTGTAGTCGACAATAAGCTCATTGTTACAATTTATGATATGGAATGGGAATTTGCCCCGGCGACAATCCTTTACAAGACTGGTGTCGATGCCTTTATACTTGAATAGTAAGTATAATAATCTTCTTATAAGCCTAGACTCGTCTTCATTCAATACTGCATGTTCAGAGGAAAACAATTCCCCATCGTGTTCTCCTGGGAGTCCTCGGCTATAACATTTTTATCCGCACAATACTTCACATTGAAATTCTGTATGATTATAGCCAGATAAAGAAAATACAAAGTTTGTGGCGGAGTTTTCTTTTTCTAAAACTTTCACACTGCTCTGCACATGTCCAGTTATCTTGCTTCGCTATAACGTACTGTTTTGGGGTTAAGGAACAATTTTCATTCGTAATTCTTGACAAAGTACTACTAGTACACTGTACAACGTGTTAAAACCAAACCGTGTTCCTAAATAAGGTCGAGTTCTGAGAGATCAGCAATTCAACGTGGGCGCTGGCGGCGGTATTGTATTTCCCCCACATGGGTCTCGTCTCGAAACGAGGGGGCGATATTTAATTTTGCTTGCCGATAAGCTGTACATTGCGCCTTCGCGCCAAGGATGTCATGAATTAAATTCGACTTACAGGTGATTTTGATGTATAGCACTGCATAGTAAGTAGCTTTGGCAGCTTTATATCTATACTTTAGAATATTCTTCACCAACATCTCTCTCTTTCTAGATTTTCTATATCATATTTATTCATTTATCTATTTGTTTAGTCATCATATAACCAAGATGGATGACACTTACTGATAACCAAGTCTTCACTTAATACATTTTTTGTTTTCTTTTTAGTGAGTGTCAAGTTGTTGTTAGATTGTGGGTAAAAGTAAGAGGATGGATTAATCTTGATGCTGGTTTAGAAAGAACATTTACGACGGAAAATAAATTGTTTTTCGGGTATGAACAATTCGGCATAAGATTGCATTACTATGCTTGTGAGATATGATATTTATGTTTGTAAAATAAAAGGTATATTACCTCGTTTTAATTCATGTAAAGATACATGTAGTATAAGGGAAGATTTTAATAAGGAAAAATTTCGTGCAAGAAATAATCACATAGTGTAAGTGCTTCAGAGAAAATGGTGTCTGTTCAGACACATGTTGTCTTAAAATGTATAATAGTCTGAGTCACGATATTTCATTGCCTGTTTTTTGAAGTGTTTCGTTTGAAATATTTTGATGTATTATGTGTTTAGATGAATATATGTTTTATGTAGAATAATAAATATCCCGGGGGAAAAAATATAAGAAGAAAAAGTCTTCATTGCCATCGGTTTGCGTGATTCAATGCTGTTTGAAGATTGTATTATGGTATATATAGTATATGAAGGCGAGTACTTGGCTGTCTGTCCCATTTTTAATATCTCAGAGAAGTGTCTACAAAGAAACAAGCAAGCAAACAAAATCAAACATGCAAAATAAACACTGGACTAATCAATCAGTAAATATTACTCTCATTATTATTTTCATCATCATACCAACTAGGTTCTAACATATATAATTTTAGATAGCAGCAAGACTTCTGTTTATTTTTGTGTCTGGAAATGAGAAACACTGTATATGTACAGTGTACTTTCTATTTCAGAGTGCCTTAAGCCAGAATCAGGGTAATTTCCATCTTTGCTTTTTGATTATTCATTCAACATTTTCAAATCACAAAGTGGTTAAAAAAAATGTTTCATCATCAATTGGGAGGATATGCGTGCTGTCATTGTCTGTGAAAGCTATTATTATGCATAATGCCACCTAATCTGTTTTGAATCATTTAAAGGGGATGGCTAGTAACTGATCAGTGGGAATCAGTGGGAATGCTGGGGGATGATTGTTCCATTTAAGAGTACATTATATATCTATTGTTGTGTGAAAATTATTTGCTTCAGAATGGTCTCATATGCAAGTAATGTGCAGTTTAATGTTTCCAGGTTAGCATGCCTGTACAGTGACGGGGCATTAAACTGCACATTACTTGAATATGAGACCGCTCTGAAGCAAATAATTTTCACAACACAATAGATATATCATGTACTCTTAAATGAATCCCACAAGTATTGGAACAATCATCCCTCAGCATTCCCACTGATTCCCACTGATCAGTTACTAGCCATCCCCTTTAAATGGCTCCAGGAACATTTGTGTGTAATAGACATTGTACAATCTTATGGTGATTGATGGGTGGCAATCATTTTGTTAATAACAAGAAGGATGATAATGACAATAATGATATTGATAACAAAAATAACCATTACTTTTATTATCATTATGGTCACTACGTGTATTATTATTATTATTATCATCAGTAGTAAAGTGTACTCCCGTTATAACAAACATGGTTATAATGAAATTCTGGTTACAATGAAGTAAAAATTAAGACAGCAACATTATCCACTCTTTGTTTTGTATTGTTTATTTGTTCGGGTACAACGAAATTTCAATATAATGAAAGAAAACTGCTGGTCCTGAGGGCTCTGTTATAATGGGAGTCCACTGTACTGTAGTAGTGCATGTATTAGAAGTACACTGTAGTACAAGAGGATTAAGAAAATTATTTCATACATATTAACATAAATCCACCCTGCATCTCAAACTGCCTCAACTGCATACCACAAAAAAACACACATGAAAAACAAACAAACAAACAAACAAACACACAAAGACATCAATATATCAACCTAATAAGAGAAAATTAAGCACTTCAAACAGGTGAATTCTCCATTCAGAACTGTCAATGAATTACATAGATACATGTACAATGTACAAGCTGTGGTACATGTACACTGTAGTAGCATTATGTATTCACAATGCAACATTACAAAAAATCAACAGGCTGAATGCACAACACTTTCTCACATGATTACCCAACAGATTAAAAACCAAGAAATATGATGAGATATGGGATTAGAGACCAACTCCTATATTGCAGCTACACAGGTACCTGATTTGAGCAGACATGTAATAGCACATTCACATCTCCATATTCTTTATACTCACAATGATGAGATCATTACACAGTAAAATACACCTATTTGTAAGATGCCATTGTAACTTCATCCAGTGAGGCAGTCCTACACCATATATGACAAGAGCAAGAAAATATTCAAAAGGGATCATTGGACTGGCAGAAAAAAAAAATCATGAATATTTTCATTGTCTCAAAAGAATAAAACATAAATGTAATTTAAAAAAAAAAAAAAATCAGCAGAGCTCCGCTTTAAATGCAATACCACTCCGGCAGCAGATCTTTTTCAGATAATTGCATCATGGCAGAAACCAGTGAAAATCTACATCTTTCGAAGCATTCATTATCTTTTTAGGTTACAGCTCGTTATTCCGAAGGTTCGTTATTCCGAAGGCTCTTTATTCCGAAGGTTCGTTATTCCGAAGGTTCATTGTTCTGAATTTCATTTTCGGATTAACCAATCTTCGGAATAACGAACCTTCGGAATAAAGAAACAAATTTTCGGATTAACGAACCCTTTTTCATTTTCGGATTAATGAACCTCTAGGTATAGGGAATTGCGTGTTTCGGATTAACGACCCTTCGGAATAGCGAACCTTCGGAATAACGAACAGCACCCTCTTTTTATTCTTTCCTCTTTTAATTCAATTGCTACTCTGAAGGAAAGAAAATTAACCACATTATGCTAACTTAAAATAATGTGATTTCTTCAAACTAGTGACAGTTTTTGAAAGATGTTTCCCTATCACACCATCAACTTCACACACAGTGGTAGGCTCTGTTGTGATTCAAGAAAAGAGTTTCAGAAAACTGCTGAGTTTCAATCAGTAAATCAATGTCCAAAGCAATTTGCATCTATACAGCAAAATGTTCATTGCAGTGTATGGATGGGAAACTTCTTGGGTATGAGGGGTCATAAAAATAGTCATAACCTAGAATTGCAAGGAACAAAATAGTGCAATTATATATTTTAAAAAAAGAGGAGTAAATACTGATGGTAATTATTGTAAGCTGAATCCCTGCTTTTCGAAGTGGGATGGTCATGTCCTTTACACAAAGACTGTGGTTTGCAAAGTAGATATACTTTATACAAGTTACAGCACTATAATCATCATTATTAGTCCAAACATTATACAACTGTAGTTCCAAATACGAGAGCCACTTCATTGGGTGGCAGTAAAATACCAAAGCACTTTGAAAATTGCGACACTGAACAGAAAACTTTGTACTTGTAGTTTATTTTGGCACACACTTTGAAAGTTGCTCATAGTCAGAGCTCATTCACATACATGGAAGTACATGTACACTGCAATTCGGCAAATAGCAATAGACAGATTACAGTGCCAGTCACCCATTGTATTTTAAACTGAAACTCACCCCGTCACTTATCAAACACCCCCGGAAGTATACGTTTGAACATGTCTACGAACAGGCAACAATCTAAACATTGATTATAGGCAAATCCAGATATAATGAGATAGTTGGGAACATAAGAATCTTCTCGTTATAATGAAATCCCATTTAAAACAACCAAGAAAATATGGCAAATAATGACAGTTTTACTGTTACAATCCTCTTGTACTCATTGAATTTTGTAGTATCCATGTTCCTTGATAACAGGCTTCGCCTGTTTGTCAAAAACCTTCTCATTGACACTATAACAAATTCTATATAAATTAATACACCTTGTAAACAGTGTACCTACTTTTCAAGACTTGCTCAAATGTGAATGGATTGCAAAGAAGCTAAAGAGCCCAAACATATTTCAGAAAAGCCAGGAATCTGCTCACTTTGGAGCACTGACTTTTAGACAGACCCCTCTTGGTATCTCATACACTGTGATGGTTTGATTGATTACAACAACCTTAAAGGTATTAGCCCACATTTGTAAACCTGCAGCAATTGGTCTCATAGTTAGCATGGAGTTTGGGTATGATTGCAGTAACACCTGTGCAAAATTTCGTTCCAATTAGTCCATTACTTTCATAAAAATAAATGAAAATGCACCATATGCATGTGTATACGTATGTACGTACGTAGCTAGCCCGCGCTCGTAATTCGATTTTGGGTCGGGTTGACCCGGTTTGAAAATTGATTTTAAAACGATGATTTTCTCTCTTTCATCGAATGGTATAGACAAAGAGCAACAGGTGAGGCCGAGGTATGTTACTGTTATAACTTGCACTGGAAGTCATATTGGACCTGTTTTATGCAGTTTTGATTTTCGTGGGTTTGCAAATGTGGGCTAGTACCTTTAACAACCATTAAACACACTGAAGTATTATAGCCGTTTACTGACACTCATGTCGCCATACACGTATTGTTGCCATTATCAGTCACAGGTTGAAAGGAAGTTAAGTTAGCTCAGTTTGACTTCGGGACCCACATACTCGACTTCGTCGCACCAAAAATCGTAGGGTTGTGATATCTGCATCAGCCACTGAATGTTGGGGTCAATTTCTTGTGAATTTAGATGAGCCTCCTGGACAGACTGTTGCGAGTTCTGCAGTTCTCTGAAATAATAGCAGTCACGGCCGATGACCGGATCATACGGTGGGGAGAGAATGTCTAGAAATGCAGCGGCGCCATCGACAGGCTCAAGGCTGTGATAGTTTCCAGTCCTTGGAGTGAGCAAAACAGTTTCAGATGAAGCATTGATTTCTTGATCGATGCCAAGCAGAGTTGGGACAAGTGTGTGTGGCTTTGGCTGTACATTCTCCGGAAAACCCTCGAATTTCGGGATGGTCATGTTAGTCCAGTCGTCAGTAATGACATTGAATGTTCTTACTTTGATCTTTCCATAGAGAACCTTTAGCAAGCCGTGCATACCGGGGTGGTTATGGAGGGGTATCCGACTTCCCTCACGGAGTATAAACACGCCCATTGTCATAACACCGTCCTCGAAGAGGTGCATGTAGCCTACCGGTGCGCTCGGGGCTGCGTCGCCGGCGGCGCCAGCGGCCGCTGATTGTGAGAGGCCTTCGCCGAAGGAGTCACGGGCAGGGGACGAACCACTCTCGGACGAACCCTGTTGCTCACCCTCAAAACACAGATCAGAGGCTCGAATCTTTGTCATGGCATCCTGAATACTTTTCAAATTGTCAGAGAGAACAGATCTATCCCTGAAAGCTACACGGAAAACATCCCAGGCTTGTTTAGCCAGTTTCTGAATAGCTGCCATTGTGATGCTGTAGCGCATGTACAATTTTGTTGTTTTTGTTTTTATCACTTCACTTGCATCATCACAAACCATGTTACTAGGAAAGGTTTAGCACGAATCAATCATTGATTATGAATATCTCAAAATCTTTCTAAAATTTCTGCATTTATTTCTTGATTTATAAAAATCCACAGAAATTGTGAACAAAAATTAAATCAACTCTATGAAATCCTACAACGGACAGACAGATTGTACATATTCCATCATCCTAGCCAGCGGAAGGCGTTCTCTGGGCTGTGCTGCCAAGTGACTGATCGGCAGCTAATTTTCCACCCAAGCCGCACTAAAATTGGCTTTTGCATTGTAGAAGTTTAGCTGAAAAGATTTGCGATGAGTTGGTAAGGTTCTTTTCTCTTTATCATCCGCGGTTCTGCTCTCATCGTCGATTTTAAGTTACCGTGAATTCCAGTCATAACGTCTGAACGGTATAGCGACACATATATTTCAATAGCTGGGACTGTAGAAAATGAACTGTCGCCGTGGTAGCATAAAGCATAGCGGGCGGTCGCGGTATCGGTAGCTTTAGTACGCGGTAGTTTAATAGTGCTAAGTCTGCAAACAGGGCTTGTGCTCTCTCGATCTCAGCACTAGCACTGGCGATAAAAGCTAACTTGAAATCAGTCGTAGTGAGTGTTGGCGTTGGGGGTTGACCTCAAAATGACATAAATTAAATTTAGATCTAATAATTTACATAGCCATACGTATTAGGCATCAGTTCTAACTTCTAAGTTCTAGTCTGATACGATTGCTGGGCTTGGGTGAAGTTGGGTGTTGAATGTTTAGCGAACCATACAAGAAGGAGCTGATCCGCTGTTTTGTGTTTGTGATGGCCATTTACATAGATTGTCATGATTGTGCGCTTTTCCCCCATTGACTAACACTAGCTCCTGAGGAAGGATTAATATCATCTTTGTATCTTCATGTTTGGGGCGCTAGTGTATTGTATACTTTCGCACATGTTTGTCGAATGATCTCCAAACATGCACAAACTTACCCTTGTTATTCAGTAACTACAGTATAGTAAATCACTTGCATCTGAGTCTCCAAAGTTGAATAGAAGTTAAGTTAGTGGAAAATTGAGCAAAGAAACTGGGATTCCATCAGGATTCTAACCCGAGACCTCTGGATGCTAGCCCGGTGCTCTACCGACTGAGCTATAGAAAGCCCTAGTTCAGTGTTCTTCCCAGAAACCCTAAATTCTCATTGCTCGAGTGGCCAGAAGCTATAGCAGTGTGTTTGTGTGTGACACACACGTACACACTTGAACCTGGCATAAACCTGAAGAAAAATTCAACTTGGGGATAAATGCGAGGGATCACCGAAGTGATGCAGTTTTTCACACTAGAGTTCTAGTGTTCACAAGTATTGGAAAAATCTTTGGACAATTTTGATTGCTTGAATCGCTGCGCTGTACACAAACACAGTACACAGTTCAGCGCATGCACTATTCCAGGGTTGATCAAGCGTTTGATACTGTGGGTACCGCATCAGAGGCTCCTTCATCGCCTCAAGTATCTTGGAATCCAGGGCTCAACTACTTTCATGGATTTCACACTTTGGAAAGGGAACAAACGGTTGTAGTCCAAGGATCATCCCCTAGACCTGTCCATGTTTTTTTCAGGAGTGCTCCAAGGCACTGTTCTGGACCCATTGCTTTTCTTAACATATATCAATAATCTCCCTGATAAACTTTCATCGAATGTCTGCCTATTCGCAGACGACTGTGTAGTTTACTGTCCCATTAAGACACACAAAGATTGTGTCCGTCGTAATCTACATAATGCACCGAGAAATGTTAAACTCCAAGCATATAAGAGCCTAGTGCGTCCCCATTGGAGTATTGCTGTACAGTGTGGGACCCTTTCACTCTACATTACATCAATAAGATTCAAGCAGTACAAACTAGAGCAGCTAGATTTATCTGTAATGACAACAAATGGCAGTCTTCCGCCTCCGGAATGATAAAGGATCTTAACCCGTTGAGGACGAGTCCCGAGTATACTCGGGCAGGTGTCTATGGGAAATGCGTGTTGTAGCAAAATCAGTCCGTCCTCAATGGGTTAAACTTCATCCACTCCCAGAACGACTTAAGCTTTTAAGGCTATCGACATTTCATAAAATAAAGCACGGCAACATTGACTTAAAGCTAGAGGATTATTTCAGCCCTACTCGAGCACCGAGAGGTATGGCAACCCGAAGTTATCATCCTGATAATTATTCTATTTCACATGGTTCTTCAACTGCATTCGCCAACTCCTTCTTCCATAGAACAGCGAAGGATTGGAATAATCTGCTGAACAATATTAAACAGATTCATAGATTTGATACATTTAACGAAGCGCTCCAGCATCACCTCTGTTGTGACTAGCTGCACATCACACCACAGTGCTGAGTGATACTCTGTCCAGAGTTTTTCAGCGTATTCATCCAGATCCAGATCCAGATCCAGATTTGGTCTGAATGTAAAGACACAGCAGCATTTTCTCTGGTGTCATTGTCATTGAAAAGCTAAAATTTGTTTTCACCTTTTCCTCGGCCAAGTCTTGCATTAGCGGTTGTAGCTTCAAAGCGGTTTCAAGAGCGCGTGCACGAGTGTGTGCGCGAGTGTGTGCTGCCACTGGCCCTTATGACTTTCTCTTTCATTTCTATCTTTTTTGTTTCATTTTCAGATAGAATCTATTCCTAAATTTTCCTCTCCTTCATATCAATCAGTTCTTTGTGGTTTTCCTCATTGTCTAACTTTAACAATTTCCTATGTAACCGTACTTTCTGCCTAATTGTTCAGAGTTGTTTCCTTCATGGGTTGTTTTTCCCTCCAACTACAAGGGTCTTTCATTTCTATACTCTCCAATGTCTTTTTCTTTACATGTGCCGTTTTTATGAATCCTTTTCTTTATTTCCTTTACTGCATGTATAATTCTTTCTTTCCTTCCTATTCATTTTTGCTTTCATCCAGTTTTGATTCAACTCATTCTATTATTCTACAGAAGCTATTGCTTTGTTGTTTACATCTTTATTTTTTCTTTGCTTTCCTCTTTTCTTTAAAAACATATCCATCTCTCCCTTGCTTCCCTTTATATTGCAAGTCTCTCTTCTTTCTTTCCTTCCATTATCTTTTAGTGTACTCTCTATTTTGTATACCTTTTATTTCATTTTTTTTCCAGGATTAACTTCTTAATATCTTTTCTTTCATTTTCTTTTCCCCCTATTCCTAGCCTTTTCCTTTATATTCTTTCATCCTTATAACCACATTTTTCACAATCTTCTTTCATTCATACACACACACACACATACACCCTCACATATACTTTTTTTTTTAATTTTTCAGTAATCTCTATTTGATTTCTGTAATTTCACATAACAAATACATACGCGCGCACGCGCAAACACACACATACGCATACAACACGAACAACCCCAATCCTCAATCAATCGCTACCGCGACTGGTACAAGCTGAAAGGTGGGAAAAAAAGTACATCGTTTTAAAGATACTATAGATGGACTTGTCCTGATTGCTGTGAGATAGCTCAGCTACATTCAGATCAATTGCGGCGCTGTGCCGCTGTGAACATGTTTTAGACGTACACCGTGCTGCGCTGTCTGCTCCTGTGCAATGCAGTTATCGCAGAGCGAGTGGCTGTGATCGACATACTCGGAGAAATGTAAAGGTGTCAAAATGGTGAAAATTCTATTTCTGCTGGAGTTGAATCTCACTCAGATGCAAATATTTGAGGCTGTTGGATATTTAGAGTGAGTTCGTGCATGTTTGGAGATCATTTGATAAACAGGTGTGAAAGTACGCAAGTACCAAGTTCGGTGTTGGTGGTTGGTTATAGCATTGCCGTGCGAGACCCACATTCACTTCCACAATAGATGCATGTTTTATGTGCAAAGACAAAGTCTATGCAAAGGCGATATGGTCACCCACGTAACGTACATGAACACTCTAACATTAGACCTGGCTACATAAATCTGAGTCTGGGAGCAAAATTAAGATAGGCCCTAGTTGTGTTTCAAAAAAGGGATGAAATTTGTGGCATTTTAATCCGTAAAGCAAGCCACCCATGATTTGTCCATAATGCCGTACAAAATTTGACTGCCAACTACATACATAATAAACCTATGCTGTTGTTGGCAGTCAAATTTTGGCACGAGAGGTTGAGCCTTGGTGCAGGTTTTTTAATCACGCGCAATCACTTTTTTTGTCACCAGGTTCCTGCAGACCTCGCGTTGCTGTGATTCCAACACCTACTAGTGCTGGGGATCGATAATTGTGATTGGTATCATTTCGGTAATCTGACTGTTGATGTTGGAGCTCGATTTAGGGAAGTTGGATAGGAGATAGCACTAGCACTAGCACCAAACTTGAAACAACACTGAACAAGTTCATTTATTGATACTGGAAATTTGCAGCTACCGTTGTCAAAGGGAAGGGGCCCACACTTTGCCACCCCACACCCCCATATGGGGACAAAGCACGTAAAAGACATGTGCGGGGGACTGCAAGACAAGACATACATTTTATTGATCCAGATTTTGACCAAAAAGAAGAAGTCTAGGCCTACTGCCCAGTTACTGGCACTAATGACAGTGATGTTATGATTCTAAACTCTATTCTCTAAATTAATGTAGGAAAGATTTCCTTATGTTACCCCCCACCCCCCCCCCCCCCCCCCTTTGGCAAATGATCGGGACAGCTTGTATCCATGCATTAGGTAACAAGGGTGGAGTACTGCTAGTGTAGAGTGGTATGACAAAATATACACTACCCTTCTATACTTGTATCGTAAAGACTAGTAGAAAATTACACATTCCATCAACGATACTGACATGTGTTAAGGGTAGCAATTATTCCCCCTACTTTTTGAAAGCAGTTGGTTAGTCAAGTGCTCTTTCATTATGCTAGAAAAGTTAACTTTAGTGGAATTTTCTTTATATTTTCTTTATATTGTTGTCCACTCATAGGTCATAACCTCTAGTAGTCTCCTCATCCAGTAGTTCTAACACCAAAACTTTAAAAATTCATAACTTTTTCATCGATTGTCCGATTTTCCTCAAACTTCCACTGATGTGTTCTACTAATGTTGCTGCTTTCATGCAATCCACATTGCTCTTTGGGTTTGGGTTCCCTTTAAGGTTTGGAGGAAAAGGGATTCAATTCTACTAACGAAACAGAACACTGAACACATATCAAAGCTTTCCCAAACTTGATATCATGGGGAATCTGCATTTGCTATAAAAAACCCACAAATTAACAGCTCATTTTCATGCATGGTTCTCGTGGATATATGATGTAGTAAATAGAGAAGTTCTAATTTGCAGATAATGATTGTTCGCAGGTACAAACCAGAAAAAAACAAAACAAACAAACATGAAAGCCAATAATTCCTAACAAAAATTTGCCCAGTGCCAAAATTATTCAGTTAAGTTGCAAACAGTACATGCCTAGATTTATATGAGGGATATTCTGTTCATAAACAACAATCTGCAACAAAAATTTGCACAGGGCCAAAATTGTTTTTATCCTATCAAGTTACAAGAAAAAGCCTTCCTTCGGTAAAAAAAAAAAAAATAAAATAAACAACCACATTTTTTAAAAAGGCATGTTCACCAACCTGCCTCTGTGAAAGAAAAAAAGAAAGGAGGCAGTGCTGTTTCCATTATAAGTAATTGATTTAATTGTTTGTTTACAATTTATCTGTTTATTCATTCATTTAAATGCAGTTTTAAAAAAAAAAAATGATCTTGAGATTCACTCATATTCCTCATCATTTGTTGAATATCAAACAAAGAATGCTTTCACTCTGTTTCTACAATGCCAGGCACTTCTTCAGTCGATTCACAGGGGCTTCCCCCAAGAAGTCCATGCTCACAAGAGAGGTAAGAAATTAATGCATGCTTTTTTTGTGTAGTAGCAACCACCCTTTGCTCTCTGAAACTATATGTCATTGTGTAGCAGTATGTAAGGCATCCCACATTTGTACAAAACAAGTATTGAAATTGACTTTTGAATTATGTCTTCCCATTTTAAAGATGACCAGAACAAGTTTCATTGATATGCTTCCAATCATTTATTTGTCCCCCATTTTTTCTATGCCTGCACTAACAGCATGAATACCTGTTTGAGATAAGTCTACGCTCTAGCTTTGATTTCATATTCTCTTGTAATCAGTGAAACACTGTCTATTCATAATCCTTTCTTTGTTTGATGTTTCCCTTTAACTCTTTTTCTGCAGGAAGAAAAGGACTTTGAAACTGAAGTGAACAAAATAGAAGTGTAAGTACTGGTATATGTTTTGGAATACATTGTACCAATAATCGTAGGCAAGGTTTAAGACATATTTCAAAGATGATTTTGATATGTATATCCCTCTCTTTCCATATATTTTTAAATCTTATTATATATCCATGTTTAAATTGCAATCAAAGCCATAAAAAAAAAAAACATGTTTAGTGACAACACATTTGATGTAGATCAGTTGTTATGGAATAGACATTTAAAAGAAGTATTCCCTTTATAGGCTTTTAATTTTCATGTGCTACTGAATTTCAAATTCAATCAAACCGTATCAACAAAGCCTTTCAGATGGGTAATAACAATATGGGAACCTTTGTACAAAAGAGTTGGGGTTTGGTGAAAAATTTATAGTGATGACATCGGCTCAAGCTTATTTTTACAGTGTGTTGTTCAGTGTATTGTCATGTCAGAATCTTAAATAGGAAATTGGGGGTACTGAGTATTGTCTCAACAAGGCATGTGGTGACAAAATACAAATAATCTAGCATTCTTTTCAGAAGTGATTTGAGGTAGGCCATCTGACCATGGACCTAGCATGACAGCATTAAATGATGACAAAGTGTGCATTGTTCTTCATAGTCGCTATAATACTATTCGTGCATGTAATAGTTTACATGCATTATATTCAATCATTTGTCCTTCCAAATTGTTGAAAGTTGAATTGATAATTGTATCACCTTGTATTATATATTTCCTTTTATTGATGAAAAAAAAAATAATTAAATTGAATTGAAAATTTTGAAAAAAGTGACTTTGAAATTTGTTGATACCTCCTTGCTTGCCTGTTGTTCTGTGTGAGCAGGCTGGATGAAGCCACAAAGAGGCTGTACAAGGACATGAGAAAGTGTATCGAGGCCATGACATCACTGTCCAAGCACCAGTGTCGGGTGGCCCACAACCTCGCTGCCAGCCCCGTCCTCAACACCGAGCAGGAGCTGAAGACCCTGGAGGGCATCAGCGCCTCCATCAGCAAGACCGACGAACTCACGCACGAGCTGGTATGTATACTTGATGCGGTTTGTGTCCGGTCTGATTTCGTGCATTTGTTTGTGTCTGTTTCTTGGTTTTTGTTTGATTGTTTGCGTGTTTCTTCCAGCCCACACGCTGTGTCATTGGTAGGAATGTTGAGCTCACGTGCGAACTTGAATGGATTCTGTGCATGGGTGTGTTTGTGTTAGTTCACTTCCGTTTGTCCCATTTACTGTGTCTTCCCTTTAACATCACCCTCATCAGAAGAAATTATCCACGCAAGGAGATATAAATCCATTCCTTGGTATCTCTTTAAATGTGTCTGTCCACTTGTAATCATGTTTTTCTGATTGCTGTGGATCATGTTTTCTTTTCTTTCTTTCTTTTTCGACACTGGTTCACCTCTGCAGGATTTGCAAATTCACCTCTGAGCTAGTATGCTTTGTGATTCTGTTTGCCTGTCTCCGTCTAAATCTGTGTTCATATTTTTATGTCCAACCCTAAATCATTATTTTTTAATATTTTTATTTCCCCTAAACATAGCCTACAACTGCAAAAGCTCACACGTAATCAAAGAAATATATCAAGTTCATCTGCATACTAGGGTCAGTCTGTGCAGAAGTGGTTGATTTTGTGTTAGTGTGTCTGTTTGTTGGAATATGTATGTATGTATATATGTATATAGTTATATTTGTCATGTGTCTCATAGTACACTGTCTCAGTTATTGAGATCTATGAAATGGCCTGTTGTTTCTGTAGCCTCATTTTTCTTTTCTTTTTGCAACCTTTTGTGTATGCCTGTGTGTACTACTTAGGTTTGTGTGCCAGATGATGTTTTTGTGCTACGGGATGATATTTTGTAGAGATGGGAAGGTCTTTTGTTAAAACGTAACAGGAAATTACCACAACGGATGACTGGCGAGAGATGGAACACACAGAATAATCCATATTGAAGGGATTGAAATGCTATTTATGGTAGTTATTTGTCACAATATAAAGGTCAAGTGACTCCTAATCTCTTAGAACTATCATTTAAGGCCTGAGACTAGATCATTCTGTATGTAACTAACAGTAAAAGTCATTATAATATATAATTATCATTTTCAGTCATATACAGTCATATTGTACGGGTTAGTTCTTGTATTTAAGAGAGAGTAATAAATACCTTCAATTTTGGCAACATCACAAACAAGCCCACAATTAGCTAGCTGTGCACAACTTTTCGCAACTTCCACAAGTATCTTTTGTTCCTTGTATGCATGATAGCTGTGGTGACAATAGCAAGACTTTGCGAAGTTTAAGTTCTCAAGAGTTTTGCCATTGTGACCACAAACTTGCAGAAAACTTCTCAGGAAACTTCTTGTGAAACTTCCCACTCAAAGGAGGGAAATTTCCTGAACCCCCACAAAATGTCCTTGAACATAGCTGAAGATTATGCAGTCTAAACACTCGCAACTGAAACTTTGCGAAGTGTGTCACATGACCAGTCCACTGCCTGTTTGTGGTGGTGCCTCCAAAATGGATGCTCATTTTAATGTACGTGTGTGCAATGTTTATGTTCAATCAATAGCTGTCAGACGGCACACTCTTTCTTCTTTGTTGGGCATGTGCACCAGTTTAATACCCAAACTTTGAAAACTGAAACTTAGAGGATTTTAGGGGCTAGTGTGAATGGACAAGCAAAGTTTGGGAAGTTTTGCGGGTGTAACCATGGCTAGTGTGTACCCACATTGTGTGCCTCAATGTTACCGTATAACACACTTCATTTGTCATTTATACAAGTATATGAAAGTGTTCTCGTGTGGGAGAATATGAGGCTCATGAAAGGACTGACTGTGGGTGAACAGTACAAATGGTCTGCTATCACTTTATCACAAGTTTGCTGTCTGGCATTTAAAGGGATCGTACAGTTATGGTTGAGACCTAACGTCAGGTTTCTAACATTTTTGATGAGATAATGAGAAACCACGTATGAAATATGAAAGAGCATGTAATTCCAAGAAGAATTCAATGTTTATTTGATGAAAATTGGTCTTGAAATAGCTGAGATATCCAAAAAGTGATCCTATTAAAACTTACAGGCCACGACTTTTATAAGGATCACTTTGTTTAACTTGTTTTTGGATATCTTAGTCATTTCAAATCCGATTTTCATCAAATAAACTTTTAATCCCCCTTTATAGAATTGTATGCTCTTTAACATTTCAAAAAGTGGTTTCTAAATATCTTTCAAAATGTTACAAGCTGAATCCTCACTTCATCCTGCACTGTACAGCCCCTTTAATTTCGGGTAACCTCCATAAAATTGTGCATGACTTTGCTTCCTCCGTCCAGAACACCAGTGCCACTAGGACCATGGTGGAGCCGATGAAGAAGTTCAGCGGCATCTTTCCAGGGATCTATGTGGCCCTGAAGAAGCGGGAGCAGCTCCTGCAGGAGTACAGCCGTTGCCAGGGCAAGCTGGAGAAGTACCAGGACAAGGAGCGGACAGGACCAAACCTTGTCAAACTGGAAGCAGTAAGTGCATCAGATGATGGTGGTGGTGGTGGTGGTGGTGATGGTGGTGGTAGTGATGATGGTGGTAGTGATGATGGTGATGGTGATGGTGATGGTAGAGGTGGCAGTAGCCATGGCAGGGTTGGTGGTGTTGATGGTGCAGTTGAGGTGTTTATAGTTGTGGTGTAGATGCACATGATGGTGGTGGTAGTGGTGATGGTAGAGGTGTCAGTCATGGTGTGCTAGAGATGGTAGTCGTGGTAGGGTTGATGGTGTTGATGGTGCAGTGGAGGTGTGAGTGTTGATGTACACTTTAGGTGCTGTTGGTGTGGTAGAGGTAGTAGTGATGGGGAAAGTGG
This sequence comes from Diadema setosum, assembly GCA_033980235.1. Classification (NCBI taxonomy): domain Eukaryota; kingdom Metazoa; phylum Echinodermata; class Echinoidea; order Diadematoida; family Diadematidae; genus Diadema; species Diadema setosum. The sequence goes on from CM067073.1 coordinate 8,421,359, forward strand.
TGGTAGTTATGATGGTGGCAGTAGTGGCAGAGGTGATGGTGTTAATGATGGTAGGTGGTGTACTTCTTCACCATTGCATTGTACAGATATGACATTACCAAAATGTTTTACACTTTGCTCTGCCTGGCGAGATAAGAGAAATGTGTTGCCATGGTTACAATCACCCTCCTCCTCCTCATCGTCTTCATCATCATTGTTGATTTCTGGGTTTCTCTTGTCTCCACAGAGCAAGAAGACGTTGGAGGCGGCCAAGGAGGAGTATGAGAAGGTTCATCAGGAGCTGATGGAGGGTATGCCAAACTTCTTTGAGGCTCGTATTGAGTACTTCCAGCCCTGCTTTGAGGCCCTCATCAAATCGCAGGTGAGTTATCTGACCCCCTAACCCTCTCAACCCCCTGACCTCTTTAACCTCTGATCCCTGAACTCTTGAACCCTCAACTCCTGGAAGTACATGAAAAGTGTGTATGTTACTTTATTTATGTAGAATGGAACAGAGTATGCAGTGTAAGGAAGAGGGAATGAGAGGATAAAAAGGGGGAGCAAATGAGTAAAAATCTAGATATCAAGTCCTAGATCCATTCTATTTATTTGTTTGTGGTTTTGACCAAAAGAAAGTTAGTGCATGACTAACTGTAATTCCTTCCACGTAATTCAAATAATGTTAATGAATTTTCTTAACAAACCTATTTACATGATCTTTTCTCCTGAATATTGGAAATTCATGCATACTTGTGAGTTAAATGAATATTTCTGCAGTACAGATAAGATTCACTGATTACCAAAGAGTAAACACTTCAGCTCACCTGAGCTGAATGGCTCAAATGAGCCATTGCGATTGTCTGGCGTCAGTCGTCCAGTGTTCATCTTGCGTCATTTTCACATTTTCATCTTCTTCTTGAAATGCGGGGGCCCATATACAAATGTACCCTGAATTATGAGGGTTTTGCCCTGTGGACCTGCAGCAATCTTCAAACATCAAGATTTTGACAATACTTTGCCTCTATCAGGTGGAGTCTTGTTCTGATACATGGACTTCTCTCCATATTGTTTGACAGGTCCAGTACTACACAGAATGCTTCAAGATTTATGTGGAGATTGCCGCCGCCCTGGAGCACAAGGAGACTGTCCAGAGTGACGAGGATTTCGAAGAGGAACTCCATGCCAAGCTCAACGACATCAGGGCCCTCTCTATCGTGGTCGATGACTAGGAGCAGCCCTGTCCTCGGTTGTGTTTGTCTGTGTCCCGAGTATTTATTGCATTTGTGGATTCAGTGAGTTTGTGATGTTTGTCAATTCTGCCATTATGATGTAAAATCACAGAGGTCATTGCGATAAACCGCAGAGGTCAGTGTATGGCTATCACCACATTTAAACAGGTGCCAATTTTGCTCTAAGAATCCTTGCAAAATATTCATATTCCCAGTTGAATAGTTTTTGTTTAGATAATACCAAGACTTAACTGAAGTGATCAGACAACCAAGAAGTCATTGCAAGTCATTACTCATGGATGAGTTTTGACTTGGTGCTTGTTATTTAATTAATGTACTCGGCACTGCCTCAGTTACAGTGTACTGTATACGTGGAATATTTCGCGAGGTTTTTATTTTCGCGAATTTCGCGAGTCAGGTGCTATTCGCGAAATTAAAGACACGCAAAAATATCGACTCTATTCTCGATGTGAATTTGACATACGCATGTACATTTCTTCGTTCAGTACGGAACTCCACAATTGCGAATTTAACCACTCGCGAAATCGTCGGGAATTCCCGATTCGCGAAAATGTACACTTGTGAAATATATGGCGTATACAGTATATTATTTTATAGCTAATTGCTGGTAGTCATGCCCCACAGATTTGGCAGTTGCTTATGTTACAGATCGATGTTGCTGTGCTGTTCAGTCTGATGGCTATAGCACTTTCCAGGGAAGCAACCAAGTCCATGTTGCTCACAACATGTGACAATAGTTGTAGTAGTAGAAACTGTCACGGCAACTGCTGGATATCATAGAAGCTGGTTGTTATGAAGTAGGTATGATTTATGAGTCAAACCTGCCTATAGCGTCCTCCAAAGGGAGACAAAAAAGTTGCTGTTATAGACAGGTGGCTGCTATCGAAGGGGTTTTTTAACGTGGCTTTTCTCTTGAGGGGAATTGTTTTTAATGGCGGTATACGGCAGGTGGCTGCTATAGACAGGTGGCCGCTAAGGCAGGTTTGACTCCATTTGTTTTGTTATGCTTTGTTTGGTTCTTGTGATGAAATGAATTTTTACCCTTTTTCCAAGCCCTTCCTTCCACAGATTACCCTCAGGATAATGTGAATGTGTGTTTGCAGTAGATTTATGTTCGTATGATAATGCATTTTATGTACATCAGTGATTACATGTGTTTGTATAAGTGTGTGAGTGTGTGTATGTATGAGTCTGTGCTTTGCCATTCCAAGATGTGTCTGTATGATACGCATTAGAAAATTTCCTTTGGGACTAACATGAATATTAAGAAAAAAACAAACAAACAAACAATAAATGCTGTATCTCCCCATGTGAAAATTTATGCAATTGAGTATAGACGGAAAAGCGCCACCTTTGCTAGAGTAGAAAAATATATCTGTTTTTTTTTGTATACCATTACATACGTTAGGCACATATAGTTTTCAATAGCTGCAGTTTTAGTAAAGTCTAGTTAAAATGATGAAGTATAAAGGAAATAATGAATGCAAGTTTTGGTTACCAGGTAGATGCAAACCTGTTCAGTGTTTGAGCGTGCTACATCAAATCTGTTAGAACTGACTGATAATTTGCCCTTCATGGACGTAAATAAACACAGGTTATTCATTGTTTCAGTAACTCAATGCAAGAATCATTAATTTCAACGAATAGGCAAAACCCACTGCTGCAAGGGATCAGAGCTATCACTGGTTATCAGATGGATCCCAGTAGTCTAGTGGACACGATGCCTGTCCAGCATTCGGGAGGTTGTTGCTCTGACAAAAGTTAATCAAGGAATGATTTCTCAGTTTCAGTTGGGATGGCAGGTTAAAGATATGACATGTGCTACTTCTCATCAATCGATTCAACTCCATGCAGAGTGGAAGGGTATGCAAACAAGTAGAGCCAAAGAATTGGTTGTCTTCATATGATACGTTTGGCCCTCTAGTCTATTATAGCGTAAAAATCACATCTAAACATTTATAGATTCAATTTACAGATAAATTCGATGGATTCACTTACATGCAGAGTGGGAGGGCACACTGACAGGGAGAGGAAAAATTTGTAGTCCACATGCATCTCGCGCTCTTGTCAATTTTATGGGGTAAAAAATTACATCTGAAGATTTATCTTGACTAACCTGAAGGAGTTGGTCTCTCCTGCCTGTTTGGTTTTCCTTGAGATTATCTGTAACAAGACCTGTGTGAGTGTGACCATGACCCAATATTTTTTTTGAGTGTTAAATGATGCCCACCATTATCCTTAGATAACACCAGATTTATTGTGTCCCTCTTCCATGAAGAAGATTGGCGAAAGTTGACATACATTTTACTCTTCTGAACACTGACATACTGAGCATTGCCATTCAAAAGGGGATAGATGTAGCCTTTTTTTTTTTTGCTTTGTTTCTTTTTTGGTATGTCTACCTAAAAAAGTGCAGTGTTCTTCACCCCTTGTGGAGATTCCCTGCTCCAGTTTGCAGTGCTGATGAGGACTGCACTGTCATAGGCTCCAAATTGACGTGTAACGAGCTCCGCCTGGGATGCTGATCAGGGAAGGGGTAAAGGGAGGACGGGGGAATGCCGAGCCGGGACCTAAACATTTGCGAGGCGACGATTGATCAGATAATCGGCGGAGCTACACCTCAACAATTTGCCCTTGTGCACACGTGTGTGCATGCCCATGTGAGAGTTTGCCAGATAGAAGAAAAAAAAAAATGACATGTAGGACAGAAATACAGACCATGTGTGTGTAAGAAAGAGAGAGATTGTGTGTATGTATGTGTGTTTGCATATGTTTGGTTGGGTTGTGTGTGTGTGTGTGTGTGTCAAAATGGTCAGATATCATACGTTGTCTCTGAGTGAAAATTTAATTTGCTCTGTCAAATTTGTATATTTGTTGTCACGCAATTCCCCCGTGTGCATTTCATGACTACATGTATATTGGGGTTGCTATTTTTAAAGGATTGCTTGTTTGTTGCACAATTGATTCAGAAAATGGAGAGAGAAAGCCCCTTAGAAAATCTTAGATACAGCTCTACATGTTCTGTCCTACCCACGCCACTCTAACACGTACCACGATTCCTTAGCGTCAGTCTGACAGCGTATGAGGTTGGATTGTGCCAAAGTTGGAGAAAGAGATGAATAGAAGATAATTTAGGGAAGAGGTTTAAGAGAGATGGTTGGAATGAGTAGGAGGGAAACGGGAGAGAGAAAGTGTGCACTGTCCCAGACGATGAGATGATAATTGTTGAATCTAAGAGGAGTGACAGGGGTGGCTTGATTAGATTGACCTTTATTTCCTGACAACTCCGATCGGTGAGACACCGGTGATCACTGCGGTCAGTCCCGAGATTCCCGCAGACACTGTAGAAAGAGATTGCCAAAAGAGGAGTCGGGCAGCACTGATCGAGGAGATGCTGGGTGTTTTCAAACGCACGCGCGGGCCCTCTGCTTGCCCGGGGCTCCCAAACTTTTTACTGTCGATCAATTCAGAGTATCAGAATACTTTTTCCCGGAAAGTCCACACTTCTGTGCCAGACTGCTGGATCATTATACGATGCAAACAGGAGTGTACATCTCATCAACTTGGCATGAACAGCATCCTCTTTCAGCATTCTATGTCTTTGTTCATATAATTGGGGGATCTAGTACTCTGCATTGTCCAGGGATATTCCAATTGGGCAAACAGATTTATCATTTTGTTGTTTCTATTATTCCTCTTGCCCGAGTAGGCAGTTGAAAAAATACACATTGTAGAACCCAGAGATAGCCGTTTCGTTTTGCAACGTAATGTGTGTGCATTTTTTGAAGTCTATGTTGTCTGAATATCAGAATCCTGATTTGTGCTGCAATGTCTTTAATTTGATGATTTTCTTTATAACATTCCTAGTAAACAGTCATATAAAACAAAACAAAGCAAACATGGCCATACCAAAGAATATGGTGTATGGACAATTATCATCTATATAGGACGTTTTAGCGGCGCATTAAAACAATTTTTACCGTTCAATATCAGAGCATATTAAACGAAACGCATAGGCCAACGTATTAATTCACCATAGGCTACCATTGTTACTTGCCATTCAAGATCACATCATATTAAATTCTGTCTCGTCTATCGCGCGAGCGCTTGCTGAATGCGCAAACGCCTGCTACTAGTGCACGTCATTTTGTTACAATTCACAAGCGCACAAACATCTTGCTAGTTGTTTGTTTCATAAGCAGTTTTAGGGGCTTCCCCTTTTCAGCGCTGGGATGTGACTGCTGAGTCAACTTCCAAGACGAGTAGGAGCCGGGTAATTTTGTGCAGTTTATGCTTGCTCTGCTTGATTGTATAGATGATAATGATTATATTGGATGGCCTTGATTCATGGAATACCAGGGAATATTGCACTCGTTAGGGTCAATATTGCACTCATCTTCGATTCGTGCAATATTGGTCCTACAACTCCATACTTGCCAACTAGTAAGATTTTATCAGATTCAGTAAGATTTTTTTACGTTAAAAATAGCAAAATCAGATATTCTGTCAGAGAAATCAGATTTTTGAAAAATATTTAGATATACCTTTCATGTGTATTTTCTGAAGATTTGACCGAAAGTAAGATTTTTAACTTCAGTTTGCATATAAAATAAGATTTTTGCAATCCACGAGTAAGATATTTCATCTTGAAATGTTGGCAGGTATGTTAAACTCGTGCAATATTTCCTGGTATCCCATTCATTGCCATCCAATATAATATAAATATCTGGTCTTGAATATACATTGTCATACCTGGAGTACAATATTGTTCTATGGAGTAGATATTTTTATTTCTTGTCAGAGTTTTCCCCCTCAGAATATACACTTTGAAGGTAGCATGGTGCAACATAGGTTATTTGGTTTTTATTTAATTATTGATATTGTCATGAGTATTAAATCTATGGTTTTGGTAATGTTTTATCATTTGCTAGCTGTTTTCATACCACTTGAAAGTGCAATAATACGTGTATGAAGAGTACTTTTGTATCATGTAAGGTGGTTCTGGTGTGGTGGTCCCAAATATCTACTTATGCCCGTATGGTATTACATATGAATATATTTATTGTAGAACTTTTGTCAAAATGTGATACTTTATGCAAATAAATATCAACAGTCCAGTATAAGATGAAGGGATAACTGTGCAGTCTATCTTGTCATGTTTTGCAGGGGCCATAGAATGGGGGGGGGGGGGGATCAAGGGTCATGTTACCCCTGCCCTTGCTCTGATGGCAAGAATCTCTGGGCGATTATCTTTGAGAGTCGTGTTTTTTTGTTGTTGTTGGTTTTTTTTTTTTTTGGGGGGGGGGTTTATATGTATATATACATTGTATATATATATATATATATATATATATATATATATATATATATATATATATATATATTGTAGTTGTTCCGCGTATTGGCAGTACTAGAAATAGCAATAATAAAGTCACAACAGAGGAATGCAGGGAATGCATTAATAGCAAGATTGGCTATTAATGCATTCCCTGCATTCCTCTGTTGTGACTTTATTATTGCTATATATATATACACATATATCCAACTTTTTTTTTTTTTTTTAAAAGAGCCAAGAAAGTGTTTGGTTAGCAATACAATGTACTGTAAGGCTTGAAGGTGGAAAATGAAGTATAGCACAATCAGAGACTGAGAGATAGTGGGAGAGAAAGATTGATATACAATATATGCTGGATATCGTCCAATTCTTCACCTGTCAATCCATGGGTCATTAAATGGTCATCGGTCATTGGTTAGATGAGAAGGGCCAATGTGATGTGAACGCTAGATTGACGACCGTTTATCCCTCCAGCTGTAAAGAGCAGAGTGGATCTATATCACAGCTGGCTGTACTTTGTACAGTTTGTGAGTTGGATGCAAAATATATTTGGAGGGAAATCACACTGACATTGGGCACACCGGTGTGATCAATCTTTATCTCAAGTCTAAATTTGTTTTGATCTATGCATGCAGGTACATACGTTTTTCTCCCACTTCTTGCAAGCTCTTGGGATCTCTGCATGCAGAAGTATATACATACCAGGTACAAATCACACGTACATAAACACACATGCAATATCATACACGTACACTGACACATACATGTACATACACGTATAACGAATACATACAGATATACACAGTCATATAATACATATATTTTATAAAAAAATATACAGTGGCAGATCCAGGGGGAAGCATACCAGGTACGCACCCCCTTTATTATTTGGTATAACAAAAGAATTAAAAAGAAAAATGGGGGGCGTGCACCCCCCTTTGATATATTGTAAAAGTAAGCTCCCAACCCCCCCTTCATGGAATTCCTAGATCCGCCCGTGGTATACACATGCATTAAAGGGACTGTACAGTACTGGTTGAGGTGGGGATTCATGTTTTGCACATTCCTAAGTGAGATAAAGAGAAACCTCTCATGATATTAAAGAGCATGTAATTTAAAGAAGGATTCAACGTTTATTTGATGAAAATTGGTTTTCAAATGGCTGAGATATCAAAAAAAAGTGATAATAATAGATTTATTAGATCTCTTTGTTTCACGTTGTTTTTGGATATCTCGGCCATTTCAAAACAGATTTTCATCAAATAAACTTTTGATACCCCTTAGAATTGCATGCTCTTTGACATCTCAGAGTGGTTTTTGAATATCTCACAAAACGTTAAAAGCTAAATCCTCACCCCAACCAGAACTGTATACACCCTTTAATTCAAACACAAATACTGGTATGCCTACACAATGTGTGAAGAAACACACACATGCTTCACCATTTCCCCATACAGAGAAATACATGTACCTCAATGTAGAATGGAATTATAATCATCCAACACTGTAATCCAGAGACTCGATCACAAAAGTAACGAGTTTCAAATTGTGTCTTCACAATTTAATGTTCTGTAATCATTTCCATGGTGTTTACATTGCATTCAATGGTCCTAAAAACCCTGTGCAACAAGCCACCACCTTCCAAGGTTATTTCTTCTTTTTAAAAATATCTGTAAACCACTGATAAACCACATTCTATTAATGAGCAAGTGCTACAATATTTTAAAACGTCATCATCCTGTTCCTTTGAGTATCAAACAAAAAAAAATTAAACAAAACAAAACAAAACTCCCATGATGCCTTGCAATTAATCAGGACAAGACCTTTACAACACCAGCAGACTGAAAATGAAACAAGAGCTGCGCAATGTCAATGGCTTCATATTGACAATAGCAGCAGGGCCTTTCAGCAGCTGAAAATTGAATAACTCATTCACTTTGCACACACCCATGAGATGACAGCGTGTGCAGACCAGTTGCCAATTTGATGATTACAAGTTGACAAGGAGGAATTTTGGAGAAGAAAGCGCCTGATGGACAAGACTAGCAGTGGGATCAGCCCGTTTTCTCTCGTTGTAAGCTGATGTGTGGGATCCTCTTGTTTAGCGTAAAAGGGGAAGTCCAGGCGATTTTCATAATTTCACATTCATGCAGTACATAAATCAACAGCTCCATGTTTAGATTTGTGGAATTAATTGTGGTCCTTGAGCAGAGAAACCAATACGCTGAAAAAACCAAAACAAATCACACTAAAAAAGAATGATGACATACAGCTTCACCATGAGAATGCATGAGGGGGCTCACCATAATGCTCCAGTAGGAGGCTCACATATTTCAGAAATAGCACTGCGATTCATGACAATACCGCTTGCTTAACAAGGTCACCTGTGTAGAATTTTTGGCATGCTTTCTTCTTTTGTTCTGCTTCCCTGAGCCCCCACTCATGCATTCTTATGGTGAACCTGTTATGTCATCATCCTTGTTCACTGTGATTTATATATATATATATATATATATATATATATATATATATATATATATATATATATATATATATATATATATATATATATATATATATATATATATATATATATATATATATATATATATATATATATATATATATATATATATATTGGTTGTACAATGTATACTTCAAAGTTTTATTACTATTATTATTCTCAATATTATTATCACTATCATTATAATCATTATTATCACTATTGTTGGTGTTTTCTTAATTATCAGAAGTAGTAGTAGTAGTAGCAGCAATAGAAGCGGCGGCAACAGCAGCAGTGGCTTCTACTTCACTTCATCTTAATGTAATCTCTAGCATGGTCCTTACATTCACTTGGACTGAGGGGAGAGAACTTTACAGCATAACCTCATCAAAAGAAGTTTAATAAACAAAAACAGACAAAACTGTCACATTCCATTCCTCACCAAACACACACACACACTGTAACAAAGAAGTGACAGATACTGCTTCACTCTCTAACACACTCCAACCCAACCAATTCAACAGACAGAATGACAAGTGAAAAGTCTTCATTAATGTCATGCATTGAACTCAATACATGTTGTATCTTTATTCCTCCTCTCATATTCACCAAAAGGTATTACATCCTTTTTATAATGGGACTCGTTAAAAGGGGCTTTTTATGCAAAGCAAGTGATTAATTATCAAATTGTACAGATTAACCCCATAGGCTAACCAGCTCACATTGCCATGGAGACCACGTGACTACCCTCAACAATGGTAACGGTGGACTTAAAACTCTTCGCAGTCAGATGGAATACAGAGTTACTGTACGACTGCCATTCAGATCCATCATGCTGCTTTTCAAACATTACTCAAATAAAGGTGTATTCTACATTCCAAAGCCCTGTTGCATAAAAGTTTCAGATCAAAGATATGCTTGTACATTCATCAGAAAATCAAACGGAAGTCTCTGAATACTCAATTCTGATTGGCTGATACATGACTTATGATTGATTTTCTCACTTATATTTGAATGCATCTTTTAATGCAACAGAGCCCAGGTCCTGTAATAGATTAAGATTAAGAATAGATTAAGACCATTGAATGCCGTCGTCAGGTATGCTTTCTATGTTCCTGCGGACTACTGCATATTAAAGTGACTGGCAGTCACTTGAAATCATGGTTTTCCTCCACTTTTCTTTCATACAGCTTTGCTGAAGAATTTGGGCAACATCTTGTCAACCAAATCTGCTCAAAAAAATTCGCAGTGTCTCTTCAGTTGATGCTATTCTGCATCAAAACTTGCGGACGGTGCAGCACGCAGATGCATTTCAGTGTCCACATTTAAACATCTCTTGCTCGACCTCAAATTAACGAAGAAATATCCACCATTTCCGAAAGCTACCCGCTAACATCAGCCTTTTCCCACTGTCTGTAGCCAAGCAATGTTTCCTACAAACCTTTTATGATGAAATTTATATTAAACTGACTGCAGGAATACAGAAAACGCTCACAATTAAAGAGACTGTATAAGTAATATGCTCAGACAAATCATAAAGATGGAGAAAGTCAGGGAAAAAAAGGAGCATTAATTTTGTCCGAAATATACTTCTGCTCGAACCCATAACTTACATTACATTTTGCATGTCAGAGTAAATCAATGTGAATGTAACTATGCAAAGTTATACATGAATATATCATTTTACGATACATTTCCTACGAACTGAACTAATCTTGTTGCGTTTGTTAGGTAGATTTTGAATATAAACACTTTTTTTTCTGTTTAGGATAGTTCTCTTTCTTGAGCATTTTGCATGTACATGGTGAATCTGGGATCAAATGCCTGAAATTTTGGCAAATATATGTATAGTGTGAAGATGTTAGAAACCTGAAATTAAGTCTCAACCAAAACTGTACGATCCCTCTAATGGACACCACATTATACTAGATAATTCAGCCCTGACTAATTCAATTAGTCACTCCAACATACAGAATCATCAGATTTCCCCCTTTGCTGTCAGTGTGAATTGCAAGTATATCGATTGAAGCTTCTTCTCACAATGATCTGCTGATTGCACGTGATTTTTAAGACCAAATGATGGTCGATAGATTGGGCCAATCAAAGGCAAAAGTTAAGATACATATTCACATGTACTATGAGAGGTCTTCATGGTCCCTCCTGTATGGGTTTGCCTCTTGCTGGAGGCTCGTCAAGTCTCATATGGTGACCCTCTGCTCACTTCCACTGCAGTCACTACAGCGAGAGGGTCTTGAACAAAGGCTATCAATTCAGACTTCCCAATTGTTCTGACTGTAAAAAATAGGGATAATTTGGCTCAAAAGTAGAAAAGAAAGAGCAGTTCCCATTGGACTGTGTAGTAAAATTGATCAAGAAAATTAGGAAACTCCTCCTGAAACAAGAGGTGGGCATGGCCAAAATTCAGATTCTTTCCTCCACATTCAGAATGGTTGGGAGGTTCGTGTCATCCGCCTATCATCCATATACACATATTTTTAGGGTTATGACTCTGAGATACTGTCTTCCTGGCACAGTAACGCCCCAAAATCAATGCAAATCTTAATTTGCATGATATCAGGTAATACATGAGACAGTGTGAACACAGAAAGCCTGTACATGACTGGGTGACTGCACAATGCATTCTACAATGTAATATATTAATCAAAATGTATCTACTTATTTCTATGATTTGCACAAAATAATCTCTCTTGTTAATTGCAACACAATGGAATACATTTACTCCAACTGTATGGATTATACTTCTGTAATTTGTTTGAACAATATCATACAAAAATAAGGTTGAGCAGCACAAGTTAAAAAAAAAAACTATCTAAAATATATTTCTTACTGCAAACAAAATGAGGCACATTAACTGTAGCTGTGTATAAGTGCCTAAACTTAGCTTATAATAAATATTTGTGCCTTTTTTCCATGAAAGTTTAAGAAACAGAACATCATATCCTTTGGGCTAAGCAGGGTCCTTGTAAAGCAAAAAAAAAAAAAAAGTAAATCACACATGTTTTGATAATCCAGCAATTTGTTTTTAAAATTAATATAGTTTGTAGCCAACATGATACAAATTTTTATCTCCAATAATTAGCATGTATTTAATCATATGATATTAACATACTTGTGTATATCTTCTGAACATCTTATGATTATACCATAAGCAAAAAAGTAAATATACATATCTGTACAATTGTCATTCATTTATTTCCAGTTATCATTTCTGCAATGGAAGAACCATGTAATGAATTCTTATCACACATCATTTCCTACATAACACACAAGAACACATGCATATCTCTACACCATGAAATTTATCACCTTTTCTTTGATGCATTTCATCCCAATGCACCTCGACCTTGAAAAAAACACATACATGTAAAATACACATAAACACACAATTATTTGTGGGAATTGCAAATGTAGGTCACTGTTAAATGACATTCTTGTGGAAATCTTCGATGTACCCGATTCAAAAAAAAAAAAATCATCACGTAAAAAAAAAATTAAATAAAAAATTCATCACGTAAAAAAAAAAAAAAAATGAAAAAAAAAAGGCTAATATTGAGAACGACATGTATTCAAACCCACCCTCCATTTCAGGCATCCCATTTACATCTGTAGATATACTAATTTCCTTTTGACATGAGAACTAATAAGAAATTTTCCACAAATTCCACAAACTTGACCATACTGTACACATTCAGCTTTGTGAGTGGACGACTCTTAAATCAATTCAAAGAATTCAAAAATTGGATTCATATTGAAATGAATCTTCACAAAGTAAATGAGCACGGACAACTCCACAGAGAGCAAGGATTTGTATGTTGCTATATTTGCTAGCTATGAAGGACTTGAAAAATTGATACACCTGGAATCACAATCAAATATGCAGAGTCTAACCTTGTCTGGTATTAAATGTAAAATGAAGCTGGTATGAAATTATCAAGAAAGAAAAAAAAGGTTAACAATTCTTTGCAGGCTGGAAAATTAATCTTCTCTGGTGACCACAACAGCAAAATTATGAGAAAAAGAGAGAAAAAAGGTTAAATGGATGGTCTTTTATAGATAAACAGTTTTCCTAATATTTTGCCATGGCCACAGGATGAATATCCACAACTTATCTAATTTGACAGTTGCCACAATTTAAAAGAGAAAGAGAAAGAGAAAGAAACAACAACAGTAAAAGATGTCTGCAGTTCAATGCACTTTTTGAAGGGCTCCCAAACTCTAATACCTTTTCTGATCTCTCCAGCACTTTTACTCACAGATCCATAGATTTGACAAATTAATTTTCTCTAGACTGGGCATTAGCACTTGGAAGTTGGAGGGGGGAAAATTGGGGGGGGGGGGGGACATAGTGTATCAATAGACAAATACTGACAGTGTAGAGTGTTTAAGGGTTCAGACATACACAAATTTATGTGCACTTTGCCAAGAGGACGATTCCAGTGAGGAGTCAGTGATGCCGTCAACTCTGGTGCCAACAAACACAATCAACAATAGAGTGAGGACCCCCAATTAATGAACTTCACAGACCACCGGAGACCAACTGACATGCCCCTGATTGACACCTCGCTCCGTCGTCGTCGGCAACGACCGGGCAAATCACTTAGGCCATGTCTGGTCGCATCGCATTCCGGCCACGTGACGGGTCTGAGTGAGTTGTCACGCTGAATCGACCGAGCTGTCAGTCCAACGGCCCAATTTTTTTCCTTCACTATTATTTTTTTTTTCTTCTTGATCAAGGTTTTTCCGTAAATGAACAAACGGAAGAAAGGATGATGGGGGGGGGGGGGGGGGAGGGAGGGGGGGGGGAGGGAGGGAGGCACAGTAGAAATACTCTGTTCTTCTGCAGTCCCTATTTGTTGGTTTTCTATAGTGTTCATCACCTCCTTACACAATAAAGCTTCATGCCATTTTTTTTCTTTGAGCAAAAGACTGGATCTCACTACACAAAGGACTCAATCAAAATCCACAACTAAAATCACTGCTCAAAGCTGTTTTGAATTGCTTCTCGCGATACACGCTGATTTCTCGTTTGGCGGTTTAGCAGTTTGTCTTTCAGGGGCATGATTTTCCACACTCATATCCCACTGGACATTATAAATACTTTGCTCAGTCTGCCATGAGGGGGGAAACATTGAAGAATTAGGAGGGCCAGAGTGTTGCTGGGATATCATGGCCAAGAGTATAAATTTATGGTAACAAGATCAACAGATGTGATACATGAGAAGAGGCAACAGGGAAGTATGCAACAAAGTTCTCACTTTTTAATCAATTTGCGCCATTTCCAGCGAGTCACAGAAAATATCTGAGCCACACATACAGGCAAGCAAACATCTCTAGCCAGGTCGGGTCATGGGTTTACCGAGACAAATGTGTTGAGTGACGATAATCTGGTTTCTTCGCACGAGTTGGTCAGAGTACATACCAATTACGTGTAGCAGGGAAGCGTTGATGACTCAAGCAAAAGTACACATCCCATATGTGAGGGCTCTCCTGAAAGTATGACTGCATTTTCCAAACTTTGTGGGGGGAAGGGGGGGGGGGGGTTGGAAGGGGTGGTGTGAGCAAGAAGTGCATCTAGAAACATATATAATGGGCAATTTGATACACTAGACTTTATCTTCTTTTGTGAGAGTACTTTTAACTTCTTTTGCAAATGACATGAAGGAAAATACAAGGTATGTGCACATAAAACATGAACTCATTCCCCCACTCTCTTCCAAAAGGAATGGGAGTATGTGTCTTGGGGTGCGTTTGAGCACTCTCCCAAAGCAATCCGAACTGTACCATATACCCACACCACAGGTGCCCTCAAATGCTTCAAGTCTGGCACCGTACCGTTCAGTATGCTTTGGTCGGGTTCACATTGGTTCACTTTTGAGAGCTCGAACACACCCCTGTTCAGCTAAGGTGTGGGTCTGCATTGTAGGACATGGAAACAGCAACTGAACACACATCACTGACCATCAGAAAAACTGATAACTGACGATTGTTTTTCCACACAGAATAGCAAAATAGTAAACGATGTGTTATTATGGCATTGAGTGGATAGTTCTAATTGTATGATAATCTGTTGTCAAGGAGGGTGTACAAATCGGGGAGAAAAATAATGCAGACACACATGCGCACACTAATCAAAAGAATGGTCCTTCTTGAGGGCTTCCACAGAATTATAGACAAATTTGTGGACTCAGGGTGTGTTAGATAGCTTTGGAAATAAGAAAATCCCCATTAAAAAAACACTCAGGGAAGCAAGGAGTTCCTTGATACAAAATCTCAATCATATTGAGACTGATTTTGGCACAATGAAGCTAAAGAAAAGTGGAATTCATTTGCGGGGTATTTTTGGGAAATAAAACTAACAATATTTTACAATGCTGACAACAATATAAATGTCATGACAAGACATGATATACATGTACACCAAAAATATATTATGTTGTTTTCCTTGTCAGACATTCAAATAGCCCTAAAAGAAAGAAGCACTGGAATAATGTAACACTAATCTAGTGTTCAGCATCTTCAATCACTTTAAACAGGCATCTGAATTGATGAACCTTATTCCCCAAAAATGACAACTACATTGACAATTTAACAGATGCCTGTGGGCTCTTGTTAAAAAGAGCAAACTAATACATGAGGCTTATGTACATCTAGCACCAATATGTAATAAAAGAGCAGAAGTGCCGCAAATTACAGTCAATTTAGACTGATTGAGCTGCTCCTGCATGAATATTCTTTTTTGTTTCACAAAAGTCAGGATGCAAAAATTAATTTTACCAGCCAATAAATATCTACAGCAGTTAATGAAAAAGTCTTATTGAGATGAAAATAGCATGTTTCAAATCATACTCCAAACTCATCTCACAATTTTTCCCTCCTAGTTACTGGGTAATATCAGATGCATAATTCATTTCATCATATCTTATTTTTCAGTGTGTGTGTGTGTGTGTGTGTGTGTGTGTGTAAATATCACACACAATAGCTACCAAGATGTCACAGATGACAAAGAGATTTTGTAAAGTATCTAGAAATCCAATATTTTGGCAGAATGCTGGCACATGGTAGTTTTTCATTAGATTATACAGATAGAGAGATCATCTCCACACAAAAAGGAAATCACATAAAACCAACTGATCATGTTTACATTATGACTGATAGCACACAAGCAAATAGAAGATAACTTTGCTTTTAAATCTTTAATTTCGAATCTGCAGCCATTCTTCAGAGTGTTTGATTTCAAAATTGATATGCTACTTACAAGTGACCTATAACATATTATTGAGATATGGTTTGGGTGACAGTAGAAAAATGTAGTGCTGGTTGTAGGGTGCATCAGAAAGAAAATAGTGGTCAAAGTAAAAGATCTAAAAAAATACTGATCACCTTTTAAACATGTTACTGAAGTTGCTATGGTCAATATTGACTTACACATGCATAAGGTCTCAAAAAAAAAATGAATCTAACACCCAATGTGCACAGAAATTTTAACCTTCTTTGCAGTTCTGGCTATAAAAAAAAAAAGTTAGCAAGGGTTACTAATGCATACAATTCAGCAAATTTGAATCCATCATATCTTTGTGACATCTTGTGACACTCTTGGAAAGGCAGCTTTCATATATATTTGAAATATAAAGTGAATTTTGCATGAAGACAGATCTAGAGTGAGTGTGTACTTTTTTTTACTCATTTGTGTAATCATTCTCGTTGGTTACTCACAAACAGAATTCTCATAGCATCATTGTATCACATTGCATTAAGCATATGCACCTATTACTTCATTAACAATTTTGGCCTCAAATTTTCACATAATTCTTCCCTTTAAGCTCTGCTGTATATCACTGTGCTCGATAACCTACTGAGATTAAATACTGTATTCTTACAAAGACTTCTTCAAGCAGCAGCTCTAGCTTGGTGAACAGTGTAGCGCTAAAACCTACCTTGCAAGACAGAGATACACACTTGTACTGGCTACCAAATTGGCAATGTCGTCATGTGACTAACCATATGACCTAGTGAAGTTATCATGTGATCAGTCTATCTATCCCCCTGCTCACGGTTTACAAGTTACACTGTACATTTCATGTCACTTTCAAATGAAAACTTTAAAAAAAAAGAGAGAAAAAAAATATACTCAGCCATTTCAACAATGTGCTTCAACTCTAACTCTTGAAATATACACCTTTACCAATAAAATTAAAGAAAAGTCAAAATGACAGAAACATCACTTGACTGCAAGTAAAAATTATGTCAAGGCTGGCCTGTACACATTTCAACATGAAGAAAAGGAATGACATCAAAACATAAATCTCTTTACAAAAACTCAACATGGCAATGTGATAACAACTAAAAGACCCGGGGGTCTTGCGCTCACCCGAGTATCGCAAGTTCACCTTCCATGCATTCTTGCAGACTCTTACCTGAGAACACTGGAAACCTGTGGGGGGGGGGGGGGGGTAGCTTTGAGAATTGAGGGCATGTTGTCCATTTGCATATTCCATCATGTGGGGACAAAAAAAAAAACCAACTGCCAAGCACAATGTACACTGTACTTCATAGAATGTTGGACTATGCAGTTTGGGAAAACTGGGGGGAGGGGGGTTGGGCCCTCCTGGGGGCCCCCAGGTGGGGAACGGTGCCAATTTGATGGAATTGAGATTCTATCCTCCTATGGATGCTACCTGCCAAGTTTGGTGAAAATTCATCATGGCATTTTCAAGAAAAAGATGAAAATTTACAATTTGCACCGCAATTTAGGCCCCCCCTGGGGCCCCCAGTTGGAACATGGTGCCCATTTGATGGGAATGAGACTCTATCCCCATAGGGATGCTACCTGCCAAGTTTGGTGAAAATTCATCATAGCATTTTCAAGAAAAAGATGAAAATTTACAATTTAGGCCCTAATTTCAGCCCCCTGGCCCCCCCCCCCCCCCCCCCCCCCCAGTTGGAGCACGGTGCCATTTGATGGGAATGAGATTCTATTCCCCTAGGGATGCTACCTGCCAAGTCTGGTGAAAATTCATCATGGTATTTTCAAGAAAATGATGAAAATCTACAATTTAGGCCCCAATTTCGGCCCCCCTGGGGCCCCATAGTTGGGGTATGGTGCCCATTTGATGGAAATGAGAGTCTATCCCGCTAGGAATGCTACCTGCCAAGTTTGGTGAAAATTCATTGTGGCATTTTCAAGAAAAAGATGAAAATTTACAATTTGCACCCCAATTTAGGCCCCCCTGGGGCCCCCAGTTGGAACATGGTGCCCATTTGATGGGAATGAGACTCTATCCCCATAGGGATGCTACCTGCCAAGTTTGGTGAAAATTCATCATAGCATTTTCAAGAAAAAGATGAAAATTTACAATTTAGGCCCTAATTTCAGCCCCCTGGCCCCCCCCCCCCCCCCCCCCCCCAGTTGGAGCACGGTGCCATTTGATGGGAATGAGATTCTATTCCCCTAGGGATGCTACCTGCCAAGTCTGGTGAAAATTCATCATGGTATTTTCAAGAAAATTATGAAAATCTACAATTTAGGCCCCAATTTCGGCCCCCTGGGGCCCCATAGTTGGGGTATGGTGCCCATTTGATGGAAATGAGAGTCTATCCCGCTAGGAATGCTACCTGCCAAGTTTGGTGAAAATTCATTGTGGCATTTTCAAGAAAAAGATGAAAATTTACAATTTGCACCCCAATTTAGGCCCCCCTGGGGCCCCCAGTTGGAACATGGTGCCCATTTGATGGGAATGAGACTCTATCCCCATAGGGATGCTACCTGCCAAGTTTGGTGAAAATTCATCATAGCATTTTCAAGAAAAAGATGAAAATTTACAATTTAGGCCCTAATTTCAGCCCCCTGGGCCCCCCCCCCCCCCCCCCCAGTTGGAGCACGGTGCCATTTGATGGGAATGAGATTCTATTCCCCTAGGGATGCTACCTGCCAAGTCTGGTGAAAATTCATCATGGTATTTTCAAGAAAATGATGAAAATCTACAATTTAGGCCCCAATTTCGGCCCCCTGGGGCCCCATAGTTGGGGTATGGTGCCCATTTGATGGAAATGAGAGTCTATCCCG
Organism: Diadema setosum; assembly: GCA_033980235.1. NCBI lineage: Eukaryota > Metazoa > Echinodermata > Echinoidea > Diadematoida > Diadematidae > Diadema > Diadema setosum. The sequence goes on from CM067073.1 coordinate 8,440,510, forward strand.
CTAGGAATGCTACCTGCCAAGTTTGGTGAAAATTCATTGTGGCATTTTCAAGAAAAACATAAAAATGTACAATTTGGACCCCATTAGGACCCCTCCACACCCTCCTCCCCTGGGTCCCAAGGGGGGCACCTCTGATTCCACCATGAACAAACTTGAAACTACAGTCATCAATGTACTAACTTATAGTATTGACTTAGCTTTATCACTTCTGGTTCTAGAGAAGAAGATTTTTTAAGATTCCTTAATTTTGGGGGGTTTGGGTACCTCTGGGGGCCCCAAGGTGGGGCATGGTGCCCTTTTGAACAAATTGAGATCCTATCCCTCTAGGGATGCTACCTGCCAAGTTTGGTGAAAATCGGTCGTGGGGTTCTCAAGAAGAAGATGAAAATGTAAAAAGTTTACACACGACGCACGATGCACGACAGACGAAGAGCGATCGCAATAGCTCACTTGAGCCTTTGGCTCAGGTGAGCTAAAAATAGGGCCTACTGTACATATCTCAATCTGGAAAGTCAATACACACAACAGCAAAATAATTTTGCTACATAAAACAAAGACAATTTACACTGTGACAATTCTCAGCGTGCACAACTTTTAGCTGTGAATTTGATGTTTCAGATCAATTTCGCAAAAGGAAATGCAGGGGGCTTGTGACCCTGTGAGGCCCATTTTCAAACTGGTGTTGAAATCTATGTACTGGTATGGAGAAAAGTCTTTAATTCTTCAACCACGTTCCCTAAAATATTCAAGGAGTGTCCTTCTGTACTTTGACAATGCTTAGAATTTCCAAGTATGCATCATTCACACGAGCCCACATGAACTGATGATGCCACACACAAATTCTGGAATTGCTTTGTTGCTATGGCAACACTGCATCAGTTGCTATTATCGTCCGCTGGCGGCGTGGAACTTGACGAAGGTCACTGCTGCCAGCTCCTTGCAGAACTCCTCCAAGACGATGACCCCTTCCAAAAGATCGATGTATGGTAAGCTAAACCGGAAAAGAGCAGAGTAACAAAACACACACACACACACAAAAAAGATGATTTAGTTCATAAAAGACTTGGGCAATAAATTTGTGTGTCTCTAACACATCACAGTATATCATGAACTGCAACATATGATGACATAAATGGTATCATGGGGTACAAAATAAAAATCAGCCATTCTGTTGAATTATTTATTTTAAAAAAAAAGGTTGTACCCTGGGTTGCCAAAAAGTGGAATTTATTTTGGTGCTGGAGCTAGCGCACGCTAGGCACTGCACTGCACTGCACTGCACTGCACTGCAGTCACTGCACGCTATTGCTAGCACAGCATGCCATGCATGTGTAGTATAACATGCAGTGGCATGGGAATGACTAGTATGTACACACACGCACACAGTGCATGCACATCTCTGCGGCTGTCCTTGAGTGGACGTGAGGTGCGCTACACAACGTGGTACCCCAGGGTACCACGTTGTGCATCATATGCAATAATTCTTGTATACCTCATGGCCTAGACTTTTTCCATCTTGTCTTATAATACACTCTGATCATACAAAGGAAGTCATGAGACAAAGATGGAGGGGCCAAACTCTAAACGTCATGAGGATGATGTCGGCTAATAGAAATCATGACCTCACTCTTTGCTGACCATCTGCGAAGGATGGCTTCATGTGGCCAGACTTACACATCCATCAAACTTCAAAGATATAACTGTCGCATGCTATTAATGGCCCTTTACCAATCGTGTCACCTATACTAGTGAGCTGAGGCATCAACATCTACACAGAATATACACCCACACCATTGCCAACATCCCTGTCCCAACCAGTGCAGTGTTTGACTGGTCCATATTAACCTATGTTTGACCAGAAACAAATTTGCAATGCATTTCTTCTCTTGCATAGGCCTTATACTTGTACATCTCCTGAATAGTCCTTTGCATGACTTTTAAGACAGACAAATTTGTACTTAATAAGTGGTCCTGCAAACGGAAGTTGTGCTTTTTTGCTTATTTTTGATCTATGCATCACTATCTTTTTCTCTTTTTCTATTTTTGATCACGGGTTCCACCGCAATGACCCTGTGAGAGAAATCACACATTGTCAAAAATAAAAACAAAATAACAACACGCATAAAACCTAGCAGGCTGATATACAAGTACCTACAATGTTACCAATAAGATAAGTTCATTGCTGTGAATCCTGTCTAATCACATTTTCCAGACCAGATCAACATAGTCTCTTCTTCTATCATTACTGAAAATGATAGTGGCTAGCATAATAACAGTATGTGTAATAACAATGAATTTGTTATTGAATGAACATAAAAAATGACAGAAGCTAAATCGTAAAAAACGATAATAATGATAACAATCATGCAGATTTTTAAGGACGACATCAATTCTTTCTGATTACATTCAGGTATTTATATCGGAGTAAAATAAAACTTGTTGCTCAAAATAAATGCACTTCAGTCTTCACTGAAAAAAAAAAAAAATGTTTAAAACTTTCTCACGGAGTCGGCTTGGAGACCCCCATTGACTTAACATCACAGTGATCTCATCGCCACATTCATACAGATTACAGCAACCATGGTTTAGGCTGGAAAGGGATATTTTAAGTGCAACTGCTTTCTTCCTTAAAACAAAATTCTATATTCACTTGAAATTGTGACAGGACTTTTGACATCCCACCATGCACTGTGCCAGAGTGTATCGGGATTCAGCACTGGATTGGTTCATGCAAAGAAAATACATACAGTGTACTCCGTTATAACGAACACGATTATAACGAAATTCAAGTTACAACGAAGTAAAAATTCGGGCCGCAACATTATCCAATCTGTGCTTTTTTACTGTTTATTTGTTCGTTTATAACAAAATTTCAATATAACGAATGAAAACTTCTGGTCCAGAGGACTTCGTTATAAAGGGAGTCCACTGTATCTGCATCAATCAAAGGATATGTGGGGTCTTTGCACCCAATATTTTCCCTTCACGAGTGAATTCTGCTCGTAATGATATGACACTACAGGATACAGAATCAATTTGATTTCATGATTTCCCAAGTTTTTTCATCGAGATAACTATTGACGTCACAAGGGATGGCAGGAGCATACCATGAACTATAAAAAAGGAACCCATACAATATCCGAGGGATCCATCCAGACACAGTAATTGTTCTCTGTCATGCGATATTGAGATGGCTTCATCTTATGGGCGAAAGCCATAATTGTTCTCTGTCATGCGATATTGAGATGGCTTCATCTTATGGGCGAAAGCCCTTTTCTAGAAGGGCATTCTGGATGATTTTCATTATTTCACATGTAGTACATTAATCGACAGTTCCATGTGTAGATTTGTGGAATTTATTGTGGTCCATGAGCAGAGAAACAATACTTTGAAGAACCTTAAACAAATTACACTTAACAATGATGATGACATAGGAGGCTCACATATTTCAGCAATGTGGTAGTATAATCCCATTAAAATACTGCTTGCTTGCAAGTTCACTTATCGTCGCTGGGGCGACAAGACCTTGTATCTACAAAATGTCAAATGTTCGGGAGAGCAGAATAACATGGCAGCCAAAGCACTGTATCCAATCGGATAGACACTCCTTTGACATGCTATAGTGGCTTCATTTTTGGGTAAGACATCTAGGATTTGGACAGGACATCACTAAACTGATTATGTGACCATTAATCCAAAAAAGTAATTTTCACCAAAATTGCAGATACAAGGTCTTGTCACTCCAGCGACGTTATGTATAATCTATGCATGCCTTCTTCGTTTGTTCTGCTTCCTTGAGCCCCAACTCATGCATTCTTATGGTGAGGCTGCCATGCCATCATCCTTGTTCATTGTAATTTGTTATAAATTTTGAAAACATTCTCATTCCTCATCCCAATCACTATAAATTCTGAAACTCTGTACTCAGTTCAACTAATTTATAGTTGTTCAAATATAAAAGTCTGAAAATCATCCGGAGGTCTCCTTTAAATTTAGAATTCACTTCATTCAATAATAAAGTAAAGAAAGAATTCTGCACCTAATCACTAAAATATGCTACAAAATAAGATATGTCATCTTAGGAACAATGCAACTTGGTGCAGACAACAGCAAAATGATTTTGCTGCACAAAACAAAGACAATTTACACTGTGACAATTCCCAGTGTGCACAACTTTTCGCTGTGAATCTGATGTTTTACCTTATTAATTTTGCAAAAGGAAATGTAGGGCGCTTGTGACCCTTTGAGGAATTCATGCAATACAAAAGTGTATCTGATGGATCCATCCGGACACAGTAATTGTTCTCTGTCATGCGATCTTAAGATGGCTTCATCTTATGGGTGAAAGCCCTTTTTAAAAATTTTTTTATTTAGAGTCTGCTTCATTTAATAATAAAGAAAAAAAGAATTTTGCTCCGTCTCAAGGCTAGTACAAAAATATGATATGTCATCTCAGGAACAACTTGGTACATTCACTGTTTATCAGCCATTGCTGCAGCCAGTGTTTGGACTCATCTGGACTCATTGACTATTCTCAGTTACGGGATCCCAATATGGCTCCCTCTCATAGGTGAAGGCCCTTTTATAAATTCAGAATTTGTTTCATTAAAAAAAAAAAAAATGCACCTAACCAAGGCCCCTACAAAAATATATTATGAACTAGCAGCACCCATGGAAATCCACGGGTCTGAGGGGTTTCATTTTTTTCTCATATATACGATTTTGCACATTTTTATTGATGAAATAAAAAGAAAAGTTTTCTCATTCTTTTGTTACTTGTGCTCGATCTCTTCTACCCATGACCACCACCCCCCCCCCCACACACACATTTCCATCCTCGCAGAACAAAAAACAAAACAAAACAAAACAAAACAAAAACAAACATTCAGAGAAACATTACCAAGAACGCTTATGAGATTCTCCGAAAGTTCTGCCCACAGATTCTTCCCGTCGGAACGGGGAGATATTATTGACACTATGACTTTGATATCAATTATACCCCCTACTCTTGCATCAATGCAGGCACCCGAGGGAATCCACGGCTGGTCTCAAGGCCTTTTTTTTTTTTCTCATTCCTATTTCTTTTCTCACGTTATGAGAGAAAAATATAATATTTTCGTTTTCAATTGTTGTTTTTAATCACCAAATTTTTTGTTTTTAATCACCAAAACTTGGTTTGATAGATCATAGAACCATCCGTTTATCTGCTTCAGACTATACATCATCATTATTATTATCATATTATTATTCTTATTCGGCCCCTATTGTTATATTGCTATTATAATTATTATTGTTCTTTGGGGAGGGGGATCATAGTCACTAGGTTTTATAAGTATTAGGCACCCGTGGGAATCCACGGGTCTCAGGGCTTCGTATTTTTTCTTTAATATTTCTTCAACCACGTTATGAGAGAAGAAATTCACAAAAAATATTTTCGTCTTCATTTGCTCCCTCATTTCTGTTTTCATAATCAAAACTTGGTTTGATGGATCTAGAACCACCTGTTTATCTCATTGATACTATTCATTGCTTATATTATCATGATAATTATCATTATCATTATCATTATCATTATATTATTATTATTGTTATTTCGTGGGAGGGGAGATCATAGTCATTCGGTTTTATCATTATTTTATGTAATTCATTGCCATGGGGATGAATCAAGGAAATTAAGGAAAAAAGTTTATTGGTCAAGGATAGTGAATATCTTTTTTTCCGTCATGTCAAGGTTACTCTATGACTGATGGACGTTTCAAATAGCTTCATTATCATTGATATTTCATTTTAAACATTAAAACAATCCAGTACCTGTTTGTGTCTCTTCCGCCCACTCTTAGTTATGGATCATAGCACCCCCTCCCCATTCATTTGCATTGGCCTATTGTATTATCATTATTTCAGTGTATTATTGTTATTGTTATTATCATTATTATCATTACTAACATTATTATTATTATTTAGGGAAGAGGAGAGAGTAGAATCATAATATATAGGGATGATCAACCAAGAGAGGTGTAAATGTTAATTTGTTAAGAATTGTAAAAATCTGTTTCCCCCATTTTTCTGCTCTTGATAAAAAGCTTTTCTGAAGACAGTCCTGTGCAAACTGTCAAAAACTGCTTCACTGCACTAACATAACGGTACGTAATCTTGTGCTGAGCAGGACTACTTCATATATAGACCCCTAGTGTTTTTGTTGCTATTGTGCTGAGAGAAATAAAATAGTGATAGTGTTTCGTGTAACCATCGTCAATACATACACAGGCGCAGGCCACACACTGGCATACCGTATTCGAGAGTACATTGTGTGCGTGCATGCGTGTCGGCCGGAAGATGACAGAGATTTTGCTGCACCCCATCATCTTTAGTATCCCCACTGTCTCTGCAAGCTAAAAGATGGACAATCAAGAAATGAAAGCTGGAGTCCAGCGCAAGATTCGGTGAATACTAAAACGCTCGGCTCTGTTGTCACGCACAAAAATGCATTATGCATCTATCTGAAATTAATTTTTCTTTGTCGTCCTCGACGTCGACATGGAGGCGGAGCGCCCGCTGCCGACGGCACCAGTCGCGGGGGCCCGGAGCCGACGGCTCGGGAGGAGATAGACAATCTAGCAACGCTGGAATGAACCAGGAAATACAGAAGGCCGCAAAAATAACAACTTCTTCGCCTTTTACTGTATTAGATGTCATTTGAGGAAAAGTGCATCTTGGTACATCCATTGTTTACCAGTTAAAGGGATGGTATAGTTTTGGTTGTGATCCTAATAAAAGGCGGGACCCACCTTTTATTTGGACCACTTTTTTGTTTTTTTGATATCTCCACCATTTTAAAACCGATATTCAAAACCACTTCTGAGGTGTACAAGAGCAATTGTACGAGGAATTCAAAGTTTATTTGATGAAAATTGGTTGTGAAATGGCTGAGGTATCCAAAAACAAAGTGGTCATAATAAAAGGTAGGTCCCACCTTTTATTAGGACCACCACCAAAACAATGTCATCCCTTTAAGTGTTCGAACTCGTCATTAACATGCAAAGTGCTGCATGTTAATGACGAGCTCACTGAACTTGGGAAAGTGTCCAAAATGACATCATGGCAAATATATATCAAGCTGAGCTCTTTTTGAGAGGGCATTACTGATTCCCCTCTTAGAATCCATTGACGTTTCATCTGACTTCCTCATTACGTGGAATTAAGAATGCCATCTCTGGCTTCCTTACTGACGATCAAAAAATATGTGGCCTCTACTACTAGCATTATAGAGAATCTACGAAGATCACGCACGCACTAATAAGCAAGATAACCCCAGAAATAACAATGAAGCATCATTAAAAAAAAAAATCCTTTATTTCCATCCTGAAACTAGATCACTAACAAGACCGGAAACTTTCACTCCCCGCCGACGCAAAACTTTCCAATGAAATTTCAGCAAACGAGTGTCTCCTATCACATACAAAACTGTAGTTCCACATTAGTGCCTGTATACTGATCATGTGACCACTTCTGACTTTGTGCCGGAAGATGGTCAATAGGTAGGCAATATTCTACTCCACATGGCTACCATCTGACTTCAATTGATGCCTTGTATTTATAAGCGTGATACAGAGACCCAACAACTATGGTGTTCATTGCTTGTTATAAGCCAAACAGCATGGATATAGTGTGGGAGCTTGTGATTATCACACAGTACAGGTGTGAAAAGAAGTACTGTAAATATTGTGTTTCCTTGCATTGATTACATATTTTGTCTAGTGCCAGCTCTCCTGGTAGCACATGTGACTTTAACAGCACTTTATATGTGACCGGGCATCATAAAACGAACAAAAAGTCGCAGCCCTTGATTTTATGTGAGGACTCAAAAAAAGTGAAATGGGTCAATCGAGTCAATGTTAAGTTTTTCATATTTTCTGAAATAGCTATCCTTCTTCTACATCATTCTTTAGTTTGGGATCATAACATGAATAGGAAAGTGTGTTTTCAGCAGTTTTTCTACAACCCTTTTTTGGGGAAAGTAGAATGATCAGATTTATCTTAGATGCCCCTTTTCATTTCTTGAAATCCTTTGCACACTCTTCACTTTCAAGTCTAATAACTTTTGAATGGATAATGCTACTGCTTTGAAAGTTGGCATTAATCATGGACAGAATATATTAATATAGCATGCCTAATTTCAGCTAAATCGAATAATCCCTTCATTGTTGTTGCTCCGGTGGTTCACATGCTGTGTTTTTGTCCCTTTCATCACACAGCTACCACGGCTTGGTAAAGACTATTAAAGCACTTTAATAGACCCTGTACTTCAGAGCCTCTTTTCTCAGTTCACACTTTTCCAGAGTGTGTGCTTTCTTTCCACTATTTAGATAGGTCAGGGGAGTCCATTTGAGTTGAGTTTTACATCATTTTAAAGCTTAGAGTCTGCTCTTTCAGAATCTGCCCTCAACTAAAAATCCATGCCTGGTGACTTTTTGTTGGTTTTGTGATGCGGGGTCACAAATAAATTTTTGAATGTAACAGCACGTGAAATGCCTATCAAAAAGTATGAACAAAAACCCATCACCAATACAAATCATACATATAACTGGGTTATATGGCAGGTAAAGGAATATCATACAATGCCACAATTAAGCTATGTACTATAACAGTGGACATTTTCGAAAGTCTGAATAATTATTTATGCTCAAGTCGTTTATGCTCAAAATGAATTTCACCCATTTTCATTTCAAGGAATCAAAGAGATAAAATATCGGATATGACAAGCAAAGTTATTTACATGCTTTTATTCACACACTAGTTTCATTTCACGCAAAATGCTAAAAAAAAATTCCCACATCGTGAAAATTTCTACTTTTTTACAGTACTTGAAATTATACCAAGGGAAGGTCTTAAATCTTAAGATGTAGTTCAAGGACTCCCCATCCTTAAAAAAAAAAAAAAGAAATGACATATTAGATTGAGATTTTAACACAAACAATATCAAATTATCTTGTGATCCCAACAACAAAGCCAATATGTTAAGTAGGTATGATGATAAGTATGGAGATGCCAAAGCTTGAGCACTTTGGAAAACTGTTTGTTTTCTAAAGCCCCACAACTAATTCACTGCCATAATATTGTTCGTTAATTCAACATGGATATGGTACACACGAAGATGAGAATCTTTTTGCACCAAAATTTTAGGATGAGTTTGGGAAAAGGAGGAAAGTTGTTTTTTTTTTATGTTTTTTTTTTTTAGTGAAAGGTGAAATGGAGCCACAGTAAAGTCAATCATATGTGCAGAAGCGATCGGCTGAAGTTATCGACAGTAAACTGCGTGACGGAGTGACTGAATGCGCGCTTTCATCCGACATTGTGCATGCAGCAAAGGTATGTTTATTGTGACATCAGAAGCGTGCAATGGTGCAAAAACTGTGAGTTGATCGTGAGTTAACACTGGAGTCAATGCAGATTGGTGACCTCAGCTGTCCGCTATCCATTTTTGCTCAACAAAAATTGCATGGCTCGACAGCAATAGCGTGAAACTGTACTGTATGTCATGTGCTGAGCAATCATCCAGTGGATGGCTGGAATCTTTAATATAAAGGTGCTGTATGACCTTCAGTGGTTCATGGAATGCACAGTACTCTAACTCAATCAGAGGCTGCCACACATAATGACTGTCCTCATATAAACACTTTCCATGAATAGGATCATTCTCACGGTATAGCCATCACATCAGCACATATCAGACTAAAGAAAAATTGACTGTACGAGGTAAACATTCTCCCCCTTTCAACTTACATGCACTACAGTTTATATCAATCAAAAATAGCAAGACAAAATTTCATTCTCCTTGAACATGCTAACTCATCATGCTTCCTAATACCCCTTTCACTCTAGTTACTTGGGGGATCACTTGGGGGAGATTCAAAAGGAATCAAACATGGAACACATGTGACAAATTTCTTTCAGATCAGCAAACAAGCTCCCAAATGAATTTTTTTCGTCTGCTCTTCTGCAGTTGAGAAACACATTATGACCAATGCACGAAACGTCCTGCAAGACGTTGGTACACAGACCTTCGTTTTTCACCCAGGAGTTTATCCGCAATGCCTCTCATACTTCAGCATCACTCAGGAGTTCCCGGAGACATTCTGGAGTTTACCAGGGACAATTCCAAATCAAAATTTCTGAAAAGTCACTTAGCATTTTATCTTGGATTTCACCAACGAGACCTTTCATACAACGAGATCTCCCGGATGAAATTTGCTTTATTAGCGTGATAGGGGTATTAAGTGATGTCTATTGTCTAAGTAATAAATCTTGGGTACTGTGACAAGGTAAACACTATGACAATTACAAACAGGCATTACAAAAGAAATTTATATCACTTGCACAAACAAACAGTCAGCCCAAAACCCCAAACTTTTGACCAGGGATGTGCCAAGTCAGAATTACTCGCCTAATAAAGAGTCTTAGCCTGACCAAGGGCAGAGATCAGACTCCAACCCTGACCATCTCCTAAAACATGAGATTCTCCTGCCTGGACCCCTAGGAAACTGAAAAATCTGATTGCACGCACATCAGCACAATATCCCAGTGGCCAGAGTCTGGGTCGAAGGTTATAGATGCTATCAGGTGCTATTTTAGCCTGCCCTCCCCCATTATTATTACTATCTTTCTTTTACATATTTCACAAAACTAGAGTTGGGCAGGCTCAAAGCATTACTGTATTTTAAGTGGCAGCAAATACCGTATATCTTAACAAGACCCAAAGCTAGAGAGGGAGAAAAGTGGGATAGTGGGAGATTTTGAGAAAATGGCCTCAAAGCAGTTTTTACTGCTGAAAGCAGGACAATTCGTGTCTCTGCAAGGCCAGCGAGCAAATGTATGCATGGCACCCAGAATATGCCATACTTGATCAATAATATCATTCACATTGTAGCAGCAGTCATCACCTTTGAGAATTTGTTCTTTCATCTAATTTGATGATTGTTCTTGATCACATAAAGCTCTCTTTATCTTGTGCATTAACCCTATTCTAACTGGGCTATTTGAGACCAAGTTTTTACTGGGGGGGGGGTCAATTTGACCCCCCCTTCAGATCTCGGCCGCCGATCGCGCGATCGCCGCAAAATTTTGCCTGAACATAGAGCCGGATGTCAACTACAAGATTACATGGTCATACAATAGAAAAATTTTGATTTCATATTTTTTAATAAATTAATTATGCAAATTAACGCATGAAATCATATTTTCACCTATAACTCCATCAAAAAGACTGAAGGATTATTAAATTTTTGTGTCAGAGTTCCTCAAGACACATCAAACAATTTTCTAGTAAAAAAATAGCGCAATCAAAATCATTTTCTTGTTTTTTATTGTTTTGTTAATTTCTTATGTATTTTATTGTTTTTTCGATCTTTTGTTTTCTATTGTTTTTTTGCCAAAATTTGTTGTAGGCACTTTTTCAAGCTTGTCCACATTAGAATTGATTTATTTCAATGGTTAAAAGTTGAAATAATCTAATTTATATCAATTAAACAAAAAAACACAGTTTGCATTGGTTTTGCACACGAAATCATGAATTCGAGCGTTTTTCGGGTTGACATGCATATGCAAAACATTGCATAACTTCAGAACGGTGTACCCGGACGTCGCAAATTTGGTCTCAAAATATGCGGGAGACTCGAATGAAAAAAGTCATGAAACGACGCGGCAAAATCTTTGCGCGTTGCGGAATCATGGCGCGAAACGTCGAGGGGGGGGTCAATTTGACCCCCCCCCAGTTAGAATAGGGTTAAATGATGTCACAATGCAAGTCCATTTCTTGAAGGTGAAAATATCATGTAACTGTATCAAACTTTGCCCTCATTAACCTGTTGAGGACAAGTCCTGAGTATACTCGGGTAGGTGTCTATGGGAAATGCGTGTTGTAGCAAAATCAGTCCGTCCTCAACAGGTTAAAACACACCAGTGCAATGTGTTAAAAATATATTCTACCGGCATGTAATAGCACACATGCTGTGTAATCTTTATAACTAATTCCCTATCAATGGTTGCCTATGTCAAAAGTCCCAGTTATCAACAATAACCTACACCTATATTTATAGACCTACACATTCATCATGTGAACGAAACTATACGATAGCATATGATATCCTACACGTATATCATGTGTGAGATACACATCTGCACGTACAGTATTATACAGATCTTGATGATAATAGTCTAGGAAAAGTTTTATTACCAGTATTGAATGATAGAATACAGAACATTGTTGTGAAACTGGGATCAATGAATGACCTTCCATCATGTTACCAAGGCAATAACACAGGACAAAGAGATACTGATGCAACACTTGGTATACATTTTTTTTTTTTTTTTGGGGGGGGGGAATGTTATTTCAATATTCATGGAACATTCATGGATACCCAAAGGAACTCCAGTACTAATGATGGAAAATAAACAAGGGAGAAAATGGTATATCAGATGGAAATGTGACTCTAATCAAAAGTAGTGAAATGTAGAGTAAACAAGTATCATTGTAGTGTTTGCATGTTAATCATAGTACAAGATCAGCTTGATATTACAGCCCCTATCAAAAATCTCGATTGAGGAAAATCACTGCATTTAACATAGACCAAAAATTTAAAGGATATGGGTTGATATCCATGCTCAGTAAAATAAACATGTACAAAAAAAAAGTCCTACAAAAACAGCATGTCCATAAATAAAATTCTCCATGCACAAAACAAACAGAAAAAAAAAATGGTGAGACTTGGGAAGTAACCATGGAAACTCATCATTCCTGTTCATGCTGATGACAGGACTCTAGGTCATATCTATAAAGCCAAATCATGCGTATGAGATTAGATGTGATTTAAAAAAAAAATAATAGTAATCAATTAGTATGCAATTTAGTTTGTTTCTTTGTGTTTGTGTGTGTGTGTGTGTTTTTGCATTCTGCATCCATACTTTTACATTGCTTTGTGTCAAATGGAAGTTAGGCAGAGCGCGTGTTAAAGTAAGGTGTATCCTTTTTGGACTACATGTAGCAAATGTTAAACTTTAACAGAAAATAATAGAAGAAGTGCGTGTTTGACTACTTGAACCATCCCCATTTCAACATTTCAACTTTTTGTGTGTTGTACGGACATAAACTAGTGAGTGTTGAAAATGGACGTTACACTTTGTGAAGTGGTGAAACTGTAAATTACTATCAGAAAATTACAACATAAAGCTTATCATAATAGGCACACTATTGCCACTACAGTGGACTCCCGTTATAGCGAAGTCCTCGGGACTGGCAGTTTTCTTTCGTTATAACGAAATTTCATTATAACAGAACAAATAAACAATCAAAAACATGGAACTAATCATGTTGCAGTCTGAATTTTTACTTTGTTGCAACCAGAATTTTGTCATAACCGTGTTTGTTGTAACAGGAGTGCACTATATAATAATTCACCTTTCCCATACCATCTTCCCTTCAACAAAATAATAACTACAACAATGTGGTATTCAAGAGAAAATAAAACAAAGGGAAAATAAAATGATTAAAGTGATGTTACAGAAAACATACCATGTCTACTTGGGGTATTGTACTAATTTCCAGGTAACTGTTTTCTTGTGAGTTTTCTTGTGAGGTATCATCTTGGCCAAAAATATGTTGGAATAAGCCATTTTACAGACCTAGTGTCACCTCATATTTTCTGGTCAGCATGGAATAAGTTGTTGAATGAATAGAATACTTATGCACTATTTTACTGACATTATGATTCATTAAAGAGACACACTGGAGATTTACTAAAGATATCTATGGGATCATGGTATGAGATATATGTTGTATATATAGTATTCTTCTTTGGGTTACTTGTTTGTTTGCTTGTTTTTTTATATACATATTAAGGTGGTTAAATATATATGTATTCATGCAAGGTTTGTTTGGTCTGTATGTCTTTGACTATGTGTGTTAGTAGGACCTTTATAAAGACACTGCTTAGCATTACGGGTTCTCAACAAGGGAAAAAAATGTCTTTATAATTCGTGTAGTTATCTTCAAGAGATATAAACATGAAAAATCTTTTAAAAAATCAGACAACTTTGGAAAGACCATGCTGTCACTATCCAGATATCTATAGCAAAATACTATCAGGTACTACACCACTTCTGAATTGTGTATGTGAAAAATTATGGTAAACATGGTCATTCACAGTTTGTTTGTTTGTTTTCAATTTCATTGTATTGCAGCATTCACCAATACTCAATTACAAGTTTTTGGAGCTTTTTTTACAGCTTCATCTATGCACATTATCAGAGACATTGGTATCAAGTGTGACCACCATCGCTTGGGTGAGCTTTTACCCACTGGGAACATCGTTACACAGTGCCTTTACATAGGTTGGACTCATTGTGGAAAATTTTGGATGGTTAGTTGGGAGGTTGGGGGTTGGGGATGGAGGTTTGGGCCAGGGCTTGGGGGTTGGAAGGTTGGGGTTTGGGAGTGGGGATGGAGGGGGGTAGGTGGACTGTACGTGGATGCATTATGTGGATGTGTAGCAGGCATTTTGTTGGTGACAGACTTACTTCATGATTGGACTGGCTCCACTCCTGTGGAAGTAGTGGTAAATCATACACAAACAGGTTATGAAAATATTCGACATGTGTCAGATCAAGAAAAAGCCGTCCTTGTAATGCTGTCTATGCAGTAGCAGCAACATTCAAAGTTTTCCTTCTTCACTCTAAAATCACATTTATTTTTCCACTTGATCATAGATCTGGGATGAAGTGGAGCATTACATCATCAAAACCTCTCTATAATTAGCATTACTCTACGGAAAGTCATAGGGTGCATACATTCATTCCTCACTATTTTTGCCAATCAACTCCTTGATCTTTCTCTTTACAGCAGAGGTGAATAACATGCATAAAGATACAACAGGAAAACAGTTTTATGGAGGTAAATCAATAAGCAACAATGTAAAGCATTAATGGTAGAACTTGGAAATTATGAAGCAACTTTAGACATTGAAATATCAAAGTAGTACATTGAGACAGCAAAGATTTAATCAAGACGGCTACAGAATTTCCCTTAAAGAATTGTGTACCAATGTGCATACTGCTTTACAAAATACTACTTCAGCTGTCAGTCATTGCTATGACTGTATTAAAGCTGGCAGTGATGACTCTACCGATAGCCATTTAAAACAAAGCAAGGAGGAATTTTATTGCGCAACAAATATTGAAGCAACAATGGAATTTGCAGAGGCAGGAAATCATGTAGAGTCAAACCTTTTTAAGCCAAAGACACAAACATTAGCACTTCATACACAAGTGGTCTTTGTGCACAGGTTACACGAAAATTGCTCAAAGAAAATGACACTCAGTGGTCTTCATGAAATAGGTTAGGGTCGACATAAAGATCACCATCGTTGACTGAGACCAAAGTCATTTTTTAGTCCTATACAAGATGAATCTATTTCAGAATTTATATGAAGATACAGACTGTGTTTTCATAGATACAAGTACTAAAGAGCATTAGCTGAAACACAGCTGAAAGTCAAAAAATCTTAATACCTGTCCATCCATCAGATCTGATTTATGAGAAATTAAGAAAAAAAAAGAATAAAAGGTAGTATAGATATACTGTAGAAGTGGATGCTTGCGCATGAGAAGGGATTTTTTTTTTTGTGTTCCACTGAGTAAGCCGAGTTTCATGTGTTTTAAATTCTGCAAAATCAAGACATCAACTAATGGAAAAAACATGTACAGCAAGCGAAGACATTCATGTGCTTTTATTTTCGCACTAGTTTCTGGTTGCGCGGAATGCGTGAAAATTTTCACACGACAAAAATTTCCACTTTCACAGTATACATTCAACAAGAAGAGAGTTCGAACAGAGGACAGGAAAGTGTGGATTGCCTCTGCTCAATGAGTTCGTGTTGGCTATGCATAATTCTCATCAAGTGTGTGCAGTTCTCACAGAAAGAGTTCATAGATAGGGCCTCAGCATAAATCTAGCCGTAGCTCTGTCTGTCCGGAAGCAGTAGATTTACTGTCTACCATCATAAGACATGATTAGGCGGAGATGTGAAATGGAGACAAGGACTGAAAGAAAAGTAATGGATTACTTTCCAGAAAGGCCCTAATTCTCTCCTGCAATATAAATGCAAATGACAGACCACATCTGGTGCACTCTTATGTTGCCGAGCAACATCCAACTTCATGCTAAAGTACACTTTGATGGAAGTTGTCCTATGCATGGAGATAAACCTGCAATTTTTTTTTGTCAAAATTTTGCCTTTCAAAAAAAAAAAAATTGACCATTCTTAATTAAACAAACAATACACACAAACAAACAAACAAACAATCATAGACAAACACCAACCTGTCCTGCTCGTCTACAATTCCCATGAGCTGCTGTCGTACCAAGAAGAGCTGCTTCTGGAATTCTGGAATGGACTTTACCCTCACGCTCAGATCATTCACCACCTGACGTGAAAGTAACAAACAAACAAAGATGACGGTGATGAATCATTTTTCATCTAAATCTCTTCCTCTCTCGGTCTCCTTAAAGGACAAGTCCATCTTCATATACAGTATGTCCCCAAAAAAATAAAATCAGATTTTTGCATTGATAACTTCAAATATGATTAAACTATACAAATGCTATTTTAGGGTCGAAAAATATAACATCATATCTATATTTTCCAGAAAAACCCCATTCAATTTAGTTAAGCGGTCACAGAGAAATAAGAATCGTTGTGCTGCACGTCATGGGTCTGATTCTTCCAAGTTTAGCACTTACATTGTACATGCTCTTGGAACTGCACAGTAATATGTGAACACAATGGACAGAACTTGGAGGGAAGGGATTCCTGACATGCTCTTCAAAGATCCTCATTTCTCTTTGACCACTGAAGCTAATCAGATGGAGTTTTCTGTAAGATGTGGGTAATAAGTTATAGTTTCATACCCTAAAATTGTATAGTTATAGTTTCATACCCTAAAATTGTATTTGGATTGATTTACTATTTTTTAAAGTTATAATTACAGAGGCTCCCGTTGTAATTTTTTTGGGGGACATATGGTACATCAGGATTGAGAGAATGCAGCAGTATCAGTAGAACACATCAGTGAAAGTTTGAGGAAGATTGGACAATCCATTCACATGTTATGAATTTTTGAAGTTTCAGTGCTGCCATCACCGGATGAGAAGGCTATTGCAACTTGTGATGTCACATATAGAATATAAAGAAATTCAACACATTTTCACTTTTCTCACATAATAATAGAGCATTTGACTTGCCTCTTCCAGAAGGCAGGGGGAATAATAATACCCCTTACATAATGTCAGTAGCAAGTCGATGGAATGTGCACTCGACCCCCCCCCAAAAAAAAAACAAAAAACAAAACAAACAAACAAAAACAAAACAAAACACAATAATAATAATAAATCAATAAAAAACAAAAAATAGTGAAATTCTCTTTACGTTTTCCTTTACCATATCGTTCTATGCATGTGACGTCAAACACTGTAGTAGTCTTCTCATCCAGCAGTGACTGTGCAGAAACTTTTAAATCCTTACTTATTTGGAAGGTGAACCTGTCCTTTAAGTACTGCCAGGTCACATCTGAAAATATCAGACATGTAATCCTATCTATTATTTTTCCTGCGTTTCTTTTCCCCATCGTTTTGGTATATGCCTTGAAGCCTTGGCTCCCATATCTGGGGGATTCAATATGCGCTAGGATTTGAGAAACAGTATGAAGTTCTAAACATTGCACTAATACAGATGAATTTTTTCATGAGGGAAAGCTCAGCGTGATCTTTGTCAACCTGCTGTAAGCCGAATGTGAATATTTACGCTATTTCCCTGAGTTTTCAATGCCAAAGTGGTATTAAACCAACTTAATAGAGAGAAAGTGAGAAAAAAAAAATATATATATGTCTCCGGCGACACTTAGTGGTGGAGGTATTAAAATCAACACAAAGTTCATTCACACGGCACATTCCAGTTTTTCGTCGGAAGTTGCTAGGCAACTACTGGTATGTGAGCCAAAAACCGGATTAAAAAACCCTCCTAAGGAGTGATTCTTCTTTCTTTCTTTCTTCTTTTTTTTTTTTTTTTAACTCTGTAGCGTTATTTGTTTTTGTTTTTGTTTTTGCCAATGTGAATACTCACTCCCTGAATGGCTCAGTAGTTTTATTCCAGTTTTTTGACCCATGACGTCCATCCTCGGCCCAGGGGATCTCCTGATGGTCTACCTACAGTACGCCACTGATGCACACTACTGACCAAGAAACCCAAATAAATTCTGATTTTCCTGTGCAGGCACATTTTCTGAAAAAAAAAAGAATGATTCTTGTTTGTGCCCTATGTAACACCTTACAAGCTTGACGCGCCACCAGGGCCTTTTGCTGCAAGTGTTCAAACCCACCTTTCCGAGGACACTGTAGAGCGTGCGGCACCCAGGGGCTACAGGCAGGTACGGGTCCAGAAGAAACTCATGGATATGAGGATGGGGAAAGAGGGCGATCTTTGCTAAAACTGACGTGACCTGGAGATTGACCTCGTACGTCTGGCAGAAGCGCCAAATTCCAAAGGCAACAAACACAAAATTAGATTGTTCATACTTCGAGTTACAGTGCAAATATTGTATGCCTATCAATTCATTATGCAGCTCATATTGGATTAAGTACTGACAGGTAACAACTTCTTATACCAGTGGAAATGAAGTAAACTACTGTAAAAGCGGTTTCTTTCGCATACAGATATTTTCGCAGTTTCCATCGGTGCCGACTTTTTCACGTGTGTTTAAATTCGCGGTCGGCAAAATCTGTGAATTCACAGTCGGCAAAAACTGTTTTATTTTGCACATGAAAACCCACACTATAACCTAATTATTCTTTTATCTATTAAATAGAAATTAATATTAAATGCAGGCTTACCTGAAATCTCGTCTATCGAGTACTTTATAACATGCTTGTAAAACTGTTGTTGCCTAGATGACCTATATTGCGTGGTATCGCTGTGTGTGTGCTGACCATTAATACACTAAAATGCGCGGAATCTTCATGTGTGCATGTGCGCAATAGCATTGTAACAAGTGGCAAGTTCAAAACATTTCCTTGCGTGGTTACTTTTGCGCGACTTTTCAAAACATGTTAAATTCGTGGTTCAACCTCAAAGTGCAAAAAGCGTGAAAATAAAAACACTGCAAAAGAAACCACTTTTACAGTGTGTTACGATCACAATTCATATTCATTTCATCAGAACTTTGAGCTCATAGAAGATGTTTGATTACCAGAGTATCTTTACCTCATTAATTTAAAATAGATTTGCATAAGAATAAGGACAATGAATACCACGAAATGTGAAGACAACATTGAAACTTTGGTAAAAAATCTGAAAAGCAATCTTTGAAATATTAAACATGCATTCGATTGCTGGTATATCATCACCTGCTTTCTAAAAAAAAAAAATGCATGTGTGTATGTATGTACACTGCATTGGAGAACTGACACCGTACATTGTGTGGTGATACCTGAGCTGTTCAAAGCGAGGCACATTCCACAACAAACGACCTCTGACACGCTGCTCACCTGATCCAGCATTCTCGACAGCTTGTCAAAGAGGATCTTGATGAAAGCACCCTCATAAAAATCAGCCGACTCTGGACACCTGTCAAGCGGCTGTGGATAGTTTGGCCAGTCGTATGGTAGACAATTCACTGTGCAGTCACGGAACTACGAAAGAATGGAAATTTGTTACATCTCTCAGTCAACTTAATGGAACTGTTTACCATAATATCCAAAATCTGTGATTAACTTTGGCAGAAGATATCAATAATGAAGACAATTATAACAACTCAGAAAGGGTCCTCAAGGTGCTCACAATCAAATGTTTGTGAGGTTGTTCTCCATAATAAACCAGCTTGCCAGCGGCTAATTTAGCATACCAACGAATAATGCATGAATATTATATTCAAGGCATTGAAATTTTTATTGTAGAAACCACTTCAGGACATTACCCCACATGGACAATTCCCCCCCCCCCCACCCCAAGTAAATACCGATAGTGATAGGATTAGGTTCAGGATTAGTATTAGAGTTAGGATATGGGTCAGGGTCAGGATAAAGTTCAGGATTATAATTAGGGATAGGGTTGGGGGAAAGGGTGTGGGGTGATTGTCAAGGGGGTAATTGTCCTAGAACCAGTAGAAATATATGAACTGAATAGCTACATTGTAATAACCATGTTCTTGGGGACAAAATAGCCATATATTGAATACAATTCAATATTGTTATACTCTGTCATACCTTCAAAGCACACAGAAGGAAGAAAAACTGTCCCACCTTTATATACCTTGTATACACATATTCAAACACTTTACAGGAATTAACATACCAGTGTCTTTGTTTCTTTGTTAGTTTATGATTCATATAACAGCTATACAAGCCTCTACTAGGTGCAAATTGTTATACTTATTTCATTTAGTAAATTCATATCAATCTGTTTGAATATCATTTTGGTTTAATCCTATTCATAATCATTGAAGAGACCACACTTCTAGTGACCACAGTAAAAAGCATAGCCAAACTTTCACACCATGCCTGCAAGACACTAAATGAACCATACACTTTGGCATATTTTTATTTTCACAAATTTCCCCCTACATCCACTGATATTCACAAAATTTACAAGCCCAAATACTGCTTTCTGTCACACACATGCAAGTTATATTGTCTCTGAGTTGACAAATCACTCATTTTGCATCTTGAAAAGGGATAATGCCATTTCGTCATTCCGTTGATGGGGCTCTCAACCTAACAAGCCCTAACTTCTGAAATATTGTGCTCACAAAATATTTGACATAGCAGTATCAGGCCCACTCAAGAGAGAGATAGCAAAGCTATCAGTACTCACATTGCGATGGGCCTCTCTGAGGTACATGTCATACCCTGTATCACCGGTTAAATAGGAAGACTTGTTCTCTTCAGGGATCAATCCCAAGAAGCTGTGGGGAAGAAATGGTCGACACGAGGGTAACTGAGGTTAGTTTGTCTCATCGTTTGTCTGTTTATTCCATGGCACACAAGACCTTCACCTTCCAAAAGTAGTACCCACATAGAAATTCATTTCCAAACGAAAAATGGAAGTTATGGGGAAAGAAATTATGGCACAGAACAGTTGTTTGTTTGGTGGATTATTTTTCTGTTTGGTGTTTGTCATGGTTGCTTGTGCTTTAATGGTATTAAAAGCCTTTTTCAACTCCAGTATATGACTCTAACATAGAAATTCATTTTACATGATATTTTGGAAGACCCTCTGTCGCTCTACTGAATTCTTCCAATAAAAACTTCATATACAAGTGCCACGTACATATATGTTTATTTTACATACACATACACATATCCGTTCTTGATAAGCACAATGATTGTGTTTTTAATGAAGTGTCATGGATATCAAAGGAGTCATTTCATATTTACTGACAAATCAAAGTTAAATTGGATGGAGCACTATCATTATCTTGTTCTGCTGCAACAGTTAAAGGACAAGTTCACCTTCATTAACATAAGGATTGAGAGAATGTAGCAATATTAGTAGAATACATCATTGAACTTGTCCTTTAATTGCCACGACACCTATAATGCCATAACTTTGGATTTTCAAAGCAGCAAAATGCTTTTAATAGTTTTGCAGTCTGACACAATCCATTTCACTAGCTTAAACAACTGGGTATGCATACTTTTCCAATAAATCAATTGTTTTCAAACATGTCACGGAAGTGTGAGTTTGTCCTCATTAAACCAAGAAACAAAAAAAAAATAGTGATTAATGCATCCATTAAAATACATTTCAAATCTGATAAATGTAATTTTTGGTGCATAATAATATACACAATTTCTAGCAATAAGAGCATGAACTGTTCTGTACTTTTGAATCCATCTGAAAATAAAGATCATGTTTAAGCTTCTTACCTCTACAGCTTTGGATCGAGAAATATGTAATCATTACACATTATCTGACTGTTTTTAATAGGTCTAAAACTGCTGCTTCTTTCTTAGTCTGGAAACCTACTGCTTTTGTTCAACAAGTTTTTGTTGTTAGGTATAAATTGAATTAAGCAAACCTACATATCTGTACCATTTTAGGAGAATATGAATGCAAACCTACCAACTCAAGATGACATGAATCCAAACCTGCCAACTCAAGACAATGTATAAAGAATCTAAATCTACCAACTCAAGAAATTATGAATCAAAACCTTAAGTCGAGATAATAGGAATATAAACCTAGCAACCTGAGACAATAAGAGTCCAAACCTACTAACTCAAGACAATATGAATGCAAACCTACAAACTCACAATAATATGAATGCAATCGTACCAACTCAAGACAATATGAATGCAAACCTACCAACTGACGACTTTATGAATGCCCTCTTCTGCATCACGATCATCTCCCGTACCCCCTAGACTGGTGGGGGACCCAGGAGTTACAGGCGGAGACCCAAATGATGTGGGTGAAGTCAATGAGACTGGTGACACAGTGGGCAAGGCAGGAGACAGCAAGATATCGGCAGGGGAGGACGAGAGCAGCTGAGAGATTGGCGATAAAGGCACTGCTGGTGAGGGCGTGGTGAGAGTCAATGCCCCTGTCGGTCGGGGGGTCGTCAGGGTCGGTGCGCTGACAGGAGCAGAGGCGGCTGGAGCATGATCCTGTGAGGGCGTGGTCAGACTTATACCACGGTTTGCGTTCGATGCGGCCGACACAGGAGGGAGAAGAGACAGAGGCTGCAATGGAGGAGTTGCTGAGTGATCGTGAGGCACATTAGAGTCGTTAGCAGCCGAAGGCGTGTGATTTTCCGCCCCTACATGGTTCCTAGGTAACAGGGCAGACAGCACAAGCTCATCGGGTATCTGTTCTGAATCCACCCCACTGTCACCTAGCCCATCTTCTTGTATATGCTCTTCGACAGAGTCTAAACTCGTGGGACCGTTTGTCAGCAATAGCTCTTCCGCAATTTGTCCATCATTTTCTGAAGGTTCTACACTCTGCTCCACGGGCAATTCATCGTATTCGAGGGGAAGCGATGTTGTCGGGGAGGCGGGTGACTCTGAAGAGGTGACAGGTGATGTCGGGCTCGATGGAGATGTTGACGGACGGTCATGGTAAGCCCTAGATTCCAGGTTGCGTAGCACAAGGTTGCTGATGATGTGGATGTGAGATTTCTTGAGAAGGACCTCAAACAGCTTCAGAGACATGATGCAAATCTGTAATATTTAATTTGAAATGTCAAAATTTTACAAAAATGACTTTCCATGCACATATTTCTTTCTTTTGACAACTTATGAGCTCCACATTCTTTCCAATATGACACACGCGACAATGCATCCTTTGAAAAAAAAAAATGCATGATACTGGTAGGAATGCATTTAACAAAAGTTAACAAATATTCATTTATGCGCTTATTCATATCAGGGACAGCAAATCACTCTATATTTCAGTTCAACAGATACGTGAATAAAAACCAAATATGCAAATATCACATGGGACATTGGTAGAAAAGTGTGAAGAAAAAAAAAAGCTTGGATGAACAACATACATGACAAAATATCCCTGCATTGGAGGGGTGCTATGTAAACTGGGAAAGAGGATAAAATACAAAGAAGCAAATCTAAAGAATTCAAAGTAGCATATCAGGCCAGGCAATTAAATTATCATCAAAAAGAATTGCCCTGCTGAGAAGAGGCTGTTGGTCAGTAGTAGAAAGACCAGATGTTAATGCAACAAGGAAGTAGGTAGCTCGATGGACATGTCACTTGCCTCATCCGACAGGTGGTCGCACCTCTCGATGAGCCGATGCCTGATCTTGCTGTCGTCGACGCCAGGCTTCTCCGGCGCCGTGGCGTCTCCCAGGATGAAGTGGACAAAGACGGCTAAGAGCTGGGGGGAAGAGGTCATCTTGACAAACTTGGCCAAGTGGGCAGTACTGGTCAAGATGCCCACTTCCGACCTGTCAAGGGGGGTCATGATATGGCAAGGAAGGTGAAAAGTTCACGATAGCGGTCAGCGTTACCTCACATAAGGCCCCAAAAAAAAAAGTGTTTGTTTGCCCTTAATTGTCAAAACCCAAGAGGGTCGGTAGGTCGTTTTTTTTTTTTGTTTGTTTGTTTGTTTGTTTGTTTGTTTTTTTTAAATACAGGGTACCCTTTTTTCCATGTCAATGCACTCAAAACTCCAAGAGATTCATTCAAATTTACGTCTTGCCAGGGCCCGGTACGCGAGGCAGAAACGCTCACTGACAAACACTTCTAACGTTCATCTTTGTTAAATTTTGCAAACAGCTCCAAAAAAGTACCTTCCAGTGAGATGCTGGCAACTGAACTCCAAACAGTTTTGATGCCATGACAGCTGGTAACGGATGCTGCAAAAGTAGCCATCTTGTGAAGGGCTGCACACTAACCCATTTTTTCTGCCGGTCCGACCTGTCTCTGTCGGACCGGTAAATGCCCTGTTTTACCATTTTTTACAGGTCCGAACAGAAAATTTACCGGTCAACAACGACAACATAAAAAAACATTAAATGACTTGCAAACTTATTTTCTTGTTTTTTTATGGATGTACCCCCCCCCCCCCCATGTACATTTTACAGATTAATATTTTTTTTTAAAACTTGCATTATTTATTGCACAAGAAATTTAAAGACAGGAAAAAATTAGAATGTTTGTTTGTGAATTAGTGTAAAATGATAATGAACAAAATCAGATTGTATCAAATGCGTTTGTGACTTTTTCTAAACATCAGCGCACGAACTTGCTGCGTAACCTGCTCTTGGTGGTCAGTTGGATTGCGATGATTTAATGACTTATTTTAGCTGTGATATTTTCTGATGCACGCGATACAAGGGGTTCTTTATTTTTCTCCCGATAATCTCTTCGCATTTGTGCATGCGTTCTTGAAAGGTACACGACATGCAGGGCCGAATTCGCAATTTTTGCGCCCATTTCCACCTCAAATATTAGCGGGATTGTGACGATTTCATAAATTACTTCGGCTGTAATATTTTACGATGCACGCGCCAAAAGGGGTTGAAAATGCGTCCTTTATTTTTTTCCCGATAAACTCTTCGAATTTCGTAAGTGCGTTCTTAAAAGATGTACCACACGGCCGAATTCATGATACTTTTTGCGCCTATTTCTACCTCAAATGTCAGCGGGATTGTGACGATTTCATAAATTACTTCGGATGTAATCTTTTGTGATGCACGCACCACCTAGAATGGTTGAAAATGCGTTCTTTATTTTTCTCCCCATAATCTCTTCGCATTCCGTATAATGCGTTCTTAAAAGATATACGACACGGCCAAAAATCATGATTCTTTTTGCGCCTATTGTTTCCTCAAACTTCAACGGGATTGCGATGATTTTGTGAATTATTATTCGGCTGTAATCTTTATGATGCACGGGCCAAAAAGGGTTGAAATGTGTCCTGTATTTTTCTCTCTATAATCTCTTCGCATTTCGTACATGCGTATACGACACGGCCGAATTTACAATCCTTTTAGCGCCTATTTCTACATCAAATATCAGCGGGAATGCGATATTTCGTTAATTATTTCTGCTGTAATCTTTTGTGATACATGCACCGGAAGGGTTAAAAATGCGTTCTTTATTTTTCTCCAGATAATCTCTTCGCATTTGTGCATGCGTTTTCAAAACTATACACTGCATGCAGGGCCGATTTCGAGATTCTTTTTGCGCCTATTATTGTTTACTCAAATTTCAACGGGATTGCGAAATTTTCATGAATTACTACTCGGCTGTAATCTATATGATGCAAGCGCCAAAAGGGGATGAAAATGTGTCCTTTATTTTTCTCCCGCTAATCTCTTCCCATTTCGTACATGCGTTCTTAAAAGGTATACGACACGGCCGAATTCACGTTCCTTTTTGCGCCTATTTTTAATGAATATCAGCGGGTTTGTGGCGATTTCATTAATTACTTCGGATGTAATTTTTTGTAATGCACGCACCAGAAGGGTAAAAATGTGTTTTTTTATTTTTCTCCCGATAATCTCGTCGCATTATTTTGTGCGTGCGTTTTGATAACCAACACGGCATGCAGGACTGAATTCAAGATCCTTTTTGCGCCTATTATTTCCTCAAATTTCAACGGGATTGCGTTGATTTCATGAATTTTTATTCGGCTGTAATCTTTTATGATGCACGTACCAAATGTGTCCTTTATTTTTTTTTTCTCCTCTATAATCTCTTCGCATTTCGTACATGAGCTTTTGAAAGGTGTACGACGCGGCCGGCCGAATTTATGATCCTTTTTGGGACGATTTCTACTTAAAATATGTAAGCGGGACTGCGATGATTTCATGATTTTTTTTTCTCCCTAGTATTATCTCTTCACATTTTGTGCATGCGTTCTTAAAAAGTACACGGAAGGGCCGATTTCGTGATCCTTTTTGCGCCCATCTTCATTGTGAGATCATTCTGAACGAATGAAAATATTCATTTGTGAAATGACTGTGTAAAACGAAACTGAACGCAATCAGATCCATTTACTGTATCGTTGAATATCGAATATGTTTTTACTTTTCTAAAAATCGACACAAGTAAATTAGTTCTAACATGTCAACTGCCACACTGCTGCGAAGCCGGGATCAGATCGTGAGTAAAATCACCCAGAAATGCGTGCGCTTCTAATTCTATCAATGCTTCTTGTTTGGCATGACTGCCGATCGCAAGCAAACGAAAAGCAGTTACACTGTACATGCTTTGCATGTATTGCATGGCATGGCAGTGCGTGAGCAGCGCCAATGCGCAAGCTAGCGCGAGTAACTGGTCGCCAGTGTGCAGCCCTGTACTAAGTGCATAATAATACATGCATTGATTGGATTTCGTGCGCGTGCACGCATGTGAGCCAAAAAGGTAGCAACATTGTAGCATGCAATGCATGCTATAAAACGTAGCCTGTGGACCGACGCGGCCCGACCACAATTACGACGGGTCGGTGAGATGAAAAAAAAAACAAACATTTTTAGACTTTTTTTATTCTTTCTCTAGCTTAAAATGGATAATTTTGGGTTTAAAACCATTCACAAATTTGTAGAAGATGAAATTTGTGGAAAAAAATAAACTTGAAAGAGAAAAAAAAAAAAAAAAAAAAAAAACGCGACCCGAAATTTCCGTGATTTTCGGTCGGTCGCGAAGGGCAAACAAACCATTTTTTTTTTTTGGCCTAAACAACCACATGACACTGTGCAAAGTCATCGTTGGGATGAATTTGATTTCAATGCCTACTTTGAGGGAGACTGGTTCAAGCCCTGTTTCTACAATGTTTCACATATTATGATCTTGTTTTGGGGTTGCCATTGATTGGCTTATTAGCTCTTTTCTGACTACAAAATGTGTCGGTGCATCTTCCATTACATAACATTTGATATCAAGGAACTGACGTGTACAAGAAGCACTACTGCTAGTATTATATAAACGGCAAGTTTACTTCTGTGAAGAATTGTTTGGTGCCACAAACTCACGTCTGGAGCAGAAGTTGTTCCAGGATTGGCACGAGAAAGTTCTCCCTGATCTTCTGAGAGAGGGCGCTGCCTATGAGTGAGTGACCCTCCTTGATGATCTGGTCGCAGTAGTCAAACCAGGAGAGGAGGGAGATGAGCTGCCGCTTGCCCGGGAAGGCGTTGGTGTCGTCCGAATCACTCATAACATCAAGACTGGATGGAAACAGAAGAGGGGGAATGATGCACTCACTCACAGAATGCACTATTTCAAAGGGGCTATTTCAATGGGTATTGCAGGCCAGGACATGAAGTTTGCAGCTATCAAATCTACATAAAACACCCATTAACAGAGTGTGTTTGTTTCCATAAAGTTCATGATTTGTATTTGCATCTGACCAATTAGCCAGTTCACAGTTACAAAGCCATTCACAAATTACCACTTTGTTCAAGGGGGATTTCAACTGTTCCTCTAATGAAAAAGGTTAATCCATGTTTTGAAAAGTCTGCGGCTCAGAGGAAATTGCAAACCATTGCTATAAACAGTGAAACATCTTATATCAAGCTGTGAGCATTGAAGTCATGCTATAGTAACTGTGAGTATCAAAGAGATTGGAAACATCTTTGTGGAACAGGCTCCTAGATGCTCAAGTGCAAAAGAAAGATTCAGATAATGATACCACCCAGAAAACAGATGACAAATCAGTTAAGATAAAAACTAGATATATCGCTACGGCTACTGAAATGCCTCCGCCATAATGCATGGTTCTCCTAATAGGTCTATAGTACAATGTCTTGACAATGTGTGATGACAGTTTCACACAATTAACAGGTTTGACACAAATGTGCTGAATGTTCACTTTCTAGAACTAGGTTCAATTGGATGAATGATTAAAATGTCAGAGTGCAGGTATTTAGGGAACTGATGATTTTTACTTGACTTTTGACCCTTTTATAAGTTTATGCATTGAGTAATTTTCAAGGTATTGAGAAAAAGTATAATTTCAGTATCAAATGGGAAAATAGCATTATCTAAACCTGGTCTTTGACCTTTGACCTCACAGTTCCACAGAGAATCACTGTTAGGTAGAACATGCATAAATATGTAAGTTTCATGATGATACCTTGAGTTACTTTCGAGATATGGAGGAAAAAGTGCAATTTAGCACTTTCACTTGACCTTTGACCTTTGACCTTTTGGCAAGAAACTTCCCAAAAAATATATATTGGGTAATACATGTCATACATCAAGTTAAAAAAAAAAAAAAAAAACCTTCAGGCATAATGCATTTTAAAGAAGTAGTGATATTTTGAGGAGTTGACCTTGACCTTTGACCCCTGACCTTTGACCCATGACCCCAACTTCCCTAGATAATCACTGCCCATCGGTACAAGCACATATACTAAGTTCCATGAAGATACCTTGAACCATTTGCGAGATATGGAGAAAAACATGAAATTTCAATTTTTTTTTTCACAAAATAAGCTGTGACCTTTGACCTTTGACCTTTGACCCTGTGACCCTAAAATCCACACAAAGTATTATCCCCCAAGGATATACCCTCATACCAAGTTTGATGAAAAACCACCACACGGTTCTTGAGATATCGACAAAAACAAAACGGGACGGACGGACGGACGGACGGACGTACGGACGGACGGACGGACGGACGACCCGAAAACATAATGCCTCCGGCCACTTCGTTGCGGAGGCATAAAAAACTATGCACTGTGCAATTGAATGACAGGTACAGTGCTCCCCAATTAAGACAACAGTTGTTCTACGTTGTACTAAATCAGATAGAACTCAAAGCACTCTTCTTCTTTTTGCCACGTGGCACACAGTGCCTCGTTGACATGGTTCAGAGACAGTTTGTTGTCCCTTCGGTCAACTATCAGGGGTCAGGATCAACTGCAAGATGTCCAGTGTGTGTGTGGACCAGACCACTTCTTCTGGCTTGCACCCTTTCTCAGCGAGAAGTGATTTTTATTTGATAATTTTTTTTTTTTTACATGCATGAGTTGATACTCTGTCATTCTTGGGACATCTATCTCTAGGGTGTTTTGCCTGAAAAGTCACAGGGATGGTACACACACACACAGACAAAGACACACACAAACACACACATACAGAAAGCATTTACATTTCACCTGGTCTCTCTGGGCTTCAACCCAGGAATTTTTGTTTGTACGACAGACACGCTGTCTCGCCACCTGATAAAACACCGACTTTGTGCAAATAGAAACCATCTCTACACGTATAGCACCTATTAAAGGGATTGTTGTACTCTAAGGGTGTACACCTTTGAAGGCAAAAGTTCATGTGCGAAATGCTTTTTGTATGTGTGTGGTGCACATCAACATACTTTTTCTTTTACATAGATCTGCAGCCTCATTATCTGTAAATGCTAACACAATGATGCAAAATTGATCTTGTGAAAATGAATTAGTATTTTTGTTATTATATATATATATATATATATATTTGTCTGAAAGCATATAAACTCTCATTATTTCCAGTCCTCCAAAAGATGATTTTCACAATATGATAACACCTTTGCTACTTTGTTTGTGTGTTTTTATTTCCCATCTGACAAGATGGCTGGATAGCTAATGTTCAGCTGCACTAGCTTGTCTTCCATGGGGTCTAGTTGGAGGTGAGGTGGAACCACTTCACTGAGTTAGTATGCACCCTACTCTTTGCGATGAATGCATGTGGTGGGATCTTTTACGTGCATGGGTTGCGACTCTCTCACACACTTCCTATTTTTGAATCAGACTGACGTATGGAATAACCATGACAACATCATCATCGCAGCGCCTCCAATGGATAGGCACTATAAACATGAAGTGATGGATCACTCACCCCCACTTTGCTTCCACACTCTCCACATCGACAGGGTCCATGGAGAGGGGCAGGGCGTTGTAGAGGGTGCAGAGACGCTCCGCCAGGAGGGTACAGAACTGGGTGTTCTTCACCATGCACTCTGCGGCTTGCTTCTCTGGTAGGCTAGCACACAGCATCAGCCCCTCGCAAGCCTTCACTGCTATCCTTGAATCCTGGACAGCACGTCATAAAATGATTGGAAATTAATTGAATTTATGACAGATATGTGTTAAAGATAAACAAAGAAACAATTCAAAAATATGATTTTACGAAAACACAAGACCTGAACAGGTATGAAATCCCTGCTAGTATTACATGTATATTTCTCTTGGCCAGGCAGTCCATTCAATTTTTTTTTTTCCACAACACGAACCAGATCATAGTTCTGACTGCCCATGTACACAGGCAGCAAATGTGAGCTACTGTAAAAATGACTACAAACATTTGTAGTTTTCATCAAGGATTAAAGCAGACAAACATGATAAGCATTCACTGCAAATGAGGGACAGGATGATCATAATGACTGATGTTTTTGTTTGCATTTCAAGAAGTTATACCAAGGGCAACATATAGTGTGGTATGACAAGATAGAAGGGGAAAGAGGGAACAGAGCAGAAGATGTGAGAGTATAGAAAAAGGCCACTGATATAGAAAAGATAATATAGGGTTGTTTTTTGGGTTTGTTTGTTATTTTAGACAAAGACAGGTTATGTGAGGGAAACAATACACACAAGAGCTTTAGTATCCATATTCATGGTGCCTCACATGTAACTGTTCACCATTATCTTTCTCTCTCTTCTATAAATATATTCAAAGCACCCCAGGCACAACTGATCATATTCATATGATTCACTGTTCTCTCTGTCTCTCTCCCCCCCCCCCCCCCACTATCGCTCTATATCTGTCTATCTATTGGATGCAATTTTCAATACAAATCATTCACTTTAAGTGACTCACCATTCTCACTCACTCACTCACACTATCTATCTATCTATCTATCTATCTATCTATCTATCTATCTATCTATTTATCTATAGTACTGTCTGTCTGTCTATGACATCCATCTACACAACTACCAATCTACCTCTATTTCTCTTCCACTGAATAATTAGAGATGAGCAAAGCAACCTCACAAAGCCAGGCGCTCAACATGGTCAATCAAGCATGGCCCCATTGAAACCATGACAATTGATGACTACCCAGGACAACAATCACTATCAAAAGGAAAGGCATATGAATACTTCAAGCAATCGTATCAGTGTTTCATCACTAATATGAGAATAAAATGATATACTGAACAGAAGGATATCTGAATTGCATGTACATTACAATCTATCAAATACAGGAGATAACTGTAATCTTCCTGTATCTTGAAGATTTAACCCCTGTCTTTGGGAGCCTAAAGAGTCTTGTTTAAAGTCTATAGGATGTTAGAATTCAAGAGATAACAAGTAGATATATCTTCAATGGGGTAACAAAAGCTTTATCTCAAATTTTTGTGAAAATCACCTTTTTTGGATTAATCATTAGATAATCAGTAAAGTGATGTCCTGTCCAAGTCCTAGCTGTCTTACCCCCCAAAATGGAACTACTATGGCATGTCACAGAAAAGGTGAGTCCATTAGTTACAGTGCTTTGGCTGCCATGTTTTTTAAATGCTCCTTAACAGTTGACATATTTGAGATACAAGGTTTTGTCACCCCAACAGCAATATGCACTACCTGTAGTCATGATAGTCATGTACAAGTTTGCACTTCATCACTGCAAAAAACAGTTCTGATTATAATTTTCCACTCTTGATGATAAATTTCTTTTTTTCAATGCGCTTTATTCCATATTGAATGGAGATGAGTTCCAATTTGCATCCCTTTTATGGAAATGGCAAGAGATATCAGCTGTTTCTAACATTCTGCATCACAGAGCCCTCTGTACTCGGGAAAGCATTCATTTGAACAAGACAAGCGTGGGAAATTTGTACTGGTTGTATTGAGTCTATCTTTAGAATGTCGCATCTGATTGTGCAGTGTTTGCAGTGAAAGCGGTCGACTGAATGAGTCTCACTTATCACGCATGGCATCCTTTCTCTGTGGTTGTTTTTTTTTTTTTTCCTCAGCTGGCTAGAGAAAGCTGATAAGATTACAAACAGGAAATCCACGACTAGACTCTATGTGACAATGATGGCACATCTACAGCCAACGTCAACACACCAGGTCCAGTCGCTATGACCCCAAAGATTCATTTATGGCACGAGGCCGTTAACCCCTCAAGAGTTACAGCTCTTCCCAGATGTCAGTGGTCAGTCCATATGCTTTGCAAGTAACAGACAAGAGCTTAAAACATCAGTGCAATAATGCAATAAGACTATAAATGCCAACGTAGTAATTCCTTATATTGTAGTACACTGGAAGAGGGGGGAAGAGGGGGGAAGAGGAGAGGGAAGTATCTGTTCCTACTATACAACAGTTCTCGTGAATGTCTTGCCTGGCTGATTTTGCTTCACAGAGAAAATTTCATGCCATGCGCAGATATATTCTCATAATTCTGAACATTGTCATCAATGCTATGCTTCAGGTTTCAAAGACTATTGTCCTCTGCGAGTAAGAAACATCTTCCTAATTCTCTATCAAACTTAGCTGAAATTTTTGTGGATAGTTAGATTTGTGATAATAATAATGACAATTCCCAGCCTCTTTGTCTTCATTGTGGCATCCTTTAAAAGCTTATTTTTTGCATATGATGAAAAACACTAGAATAGCCCAAAAAAATATTTGGAAAAAGACCTTGAAATATCCTGCAAGCTGGCTAACATGTGAAACTACTGAACCATGATAATTATACCAAAGTTTATCAAGCTTACCTAGCACTCACTGCATTATGGTATGGGTCTTAGGCTGTCACAGACTCAAATTCACAGAATGATGTCACTCTTAGATTCTTGTAGAGATCAAAACATTTCTACATTAAGCATCCTTGTCTCACAATTGGAAAATACCCCTCCAGCTTTCAATTTGGAACAACGGCAAGAAATAAATAAATAAATGAATAAAGAGATAGAGATAAAAGAATAGTAGATTGCGTAGTTGGAAGGAGGAGGTAGTCATGATTGGTGTTAAAAGACCAAGTAATGCGGGGATACTATGGAGTTCGAAGGCTGGCCCAGTTAGGATATAATTGAGAATCAATGTAACAAATTGTGTACAGTTTTATGACTGATCTCCATTGTAAAGTACACACACAGCCAGAGAATCTTGACTGGAGGTGACCACTTCTGATGGGTGTATGCACATATTTATTGCCGACACGCGGCTGACAGGCACTACTCGTGGTTTTCGAATGTACCCTGGTGGTCAGTTTAGTTGGACCACCCATGATTCCCCATGTTACCAGGTCTTTATAGCCAAACACAGTTCTCGTATGCCCGCAGAATTGTAGATTATTGCTCCGAAATGTACATGACTGCAATAGTAATGTCTAAAACATTGCTGTAATAACACAATCTCAGTTTTGTAAAGACGAAAATGTGAAATAATGACCAAAATAGTTTGCCAGAAGTCCACCATTTCAGAGATTATCCAATTGTGGTTGCTGCGTAATTTTTCTTTATTGATTAGCAATAATCGACAGATCAGGCCACAGAAGTAATGCAGATTGCAATTGAAAGTGCAAGATTGATCATCACGGAACATTCTACCTCCCCACAATGCTGGGGATTGCCCTTCTGGAATAAAAGTTATGGACTACAATTGAAATTATTCCACACTTTTGATTTCAAAATACTCCAAAACAACTCATCATCCCGACAAATTGTGTCAGCCAGGTAAGTTTCTTGGTAGACCCTTTCGATGTATTGCAAGCGACATCCAAATGGTGGAATATAAATTTTGAGTCCTTCCAAGAACTACATGTACATTTTAGCTTTACAAGGCAAGTGTCGCAAGTACTCACTGGACTCTGCACCAGCTTGAGGAGGGAGTCGACAACACTGAATTCAGCATGGCTCATGTCCAATGGAGTCTTGCTGGCACCTCGCTGTCTCCCCCCTGAGTGTCTTGGGCCCTGAATGAAGCCATTTATTAAAGGTAAAATGAAACCCAAATATAAGATGTGCATTGTGTAACCGCAGGAATATTAGTATTAGACATCAGCAAAGTTTGACAAAAATTAGTTGATCTGTTAAATGAAATGTTAGTAATTCTTAAATTTTGGTGCGGCCATCAATGAATGAGAGGGGTACTACAAACATACGAACAAGGATACAAAAAAAAATATCAAGGGAATTCCACAAATTTCCATTTCTTATGAAAAGTATGCATTTCCTTGACTTGTTGCTGATGTACATTTACAGTATACTATCTCCCATACTTTCTGAAACAGGTACTTAAAAGTCAACTGTTCTTTCATTATGCTAGAAAAATGAAAATATGTTGCATTTTTCTTATATTTTCTTTACACTGTTTTTCACAAGTGATGTTACAAAATGTTGTAATCTTTTCATATGCATATACGGTTTCACCAAAACTATAAATATTTTATAACTTTAGAACAGATTATCCCATTTTCCTCAAACTTTTACTGAAGTGTTCTACTAATATTGCTGCATTCACTCAATCTACATATCTATTTGGTTTCCATTCTCTTTCAAGCTGGTTAGTATTGCATTCTTCATTTCATTGCAGCACATTTATTTTCTTTAAAAGTAAAATAAAATACAAAGAGAAAACTTCATACATCTGAAGCAAACAGAAATTATGCTACTATTACAAACATGTTTCTTCATGTCATGTCAAGCACATGTTACAATGTACACAACACATATTTCTACATCTATGAGTACATAAATCATATTGCGACACTATCAAACACACAAAAAGGAACACACATAAAATATGTATAACCATCACTTGTGCAATCAGTAACGCAGTGACATGTACAATGCAGAATGTACAACTAAAGTCAGGCCCAGGAACACTTACGAATCAACATCCAGTGTCCTTAAATGTAGATCATTTAAAAAATAATTACTGTAGATGAATTTCAATAAAGCCAAAAAAAAAGGTATAATATTATAACTTTCATTATTATCTTTTCTATTCATGTTTTCTTTAAAAAAAATACAGGGTAGGCACATTCAGTGTGCTAAATGCTTTACAATGGCACCCTGTATACATTCAAAAAGAGAATAACAAATAACAATATGATTCATGCATTTACAAAACAATGGCATAAACAACAGAAATAAACTTCACTACATTTCTGTTACACACCGCACGATACTGTATACATCAAAGGTAAACAAATTGGAAAAAGGGGGAGTAATTATAAAGAATTCTAATGAGTGTTCTGATGAAAAATAAAAGTAAGTACTGTTGAATTCTTGGATTATTATTAAAACACAAAAACAATGAAATTGTCATTTGAGAGTGATAAGGGCCTTAAGTGGCCTCTAAAGCCATAGTGTTTGAGGCAACTTAATGCCCTTCTCATTCTCACCAGACGAAATATTGCATAATAAATAGAACTCACTTCAAGAAAGAAGTTGACAAGATAGGGATCTTCCCTGAGTTTAAAGCACACAATGCACAAAAACTGGATCTCTTCTCTCTCGGTCGGTCCTGCCCGTGTCTTTCCACACTCCTTGACCAGCCTCTGTAAGAAACATGAAGCAAGTTACGGAGAAAGAGAACGCAATTATATCTCTCTACTTACATTACTTGAACTCCAACTGCTTTCTAATGACAACTTGTCATACAACATGGTCACACCGTCCTACAGCACACTTTGTTATGTTACATATTTCAGGAAACAACACAAAAGCTTACACAATGTACGGAATGTGACACCATTCCCACATGACCAAACTTACAAAATGACGGAAATTGATACACGGTTGAAAGAGTATCTACATCAGTTGCAAGATGTACTAAATTTTCACGAATCAAGACTTCCCGATAATTTAGTGAGTGGTTAAATTTGCAATCTTGGGGTCCTGTACTGAACGGAGAAATGTATACTTGTACATCGCATTCATATTGGGATCAGAGTGAATATTTTTGTGAATTGCAGCTGACTCGCAAAATTCCCAAAAATAAAAACCTCGCAAAATATTCGGTGTATACAGTTACTACAACAAAAACTTAAAATGAGGCTGAATGCTGGCTCATACATGTACTTTAGAGATATATTTTTCCATCACTGTATACTAGCTCACATATGAGCTACTTTTGCTGTTCATTCAAGGCTGGTTTGTCTAAAATATGTGAAGTGTATTGAAGGAGGGAATACTCACATGTACAGGTCTGTAGACATTGACATGGGGTAAGAGAGGCTGCTTGATTCGGCCCAGCAGACTGGTGAAAAAGGTCAACACCATCTGCTTCATTCCTGGCGGACACTGCAAGGACAAACATCAATATCGGCATGAATTCCATTTCTGGATTAAAAACAAGATGAGATAATGCCATGCAAAAGACAGCATCTACATGAACTTCATAACCAGTCAAATACCAAGAGTTTCATGTGCCTTGGACATAGAGTGATTATTTATGCTGATGTTGCTATTCAACATTTGATACTGTTGATACTAATTGAAAGACAGTAATAAGTTGGTGGTGATGTAGTACAGGGGTGCCATTATTTTAGAGGATTGGATGCTGCACTGCAGAGCACTTTGATGTTCCAGTGTGGAAGTCTATGTAATGAAATTGCTACAAAAATTACATTTTTGTGGAGCAGCCATATCCAAAATGCTTTCCATACCAGAAACTATTCCCTTATTATTTTATGAGACGTATAGAAATTGTGCATGCACCACTTACATGCTAAGGAAGGTGGACAGTGTACTTTAAGTATGTATGTACAACGTGTATGTATGTGTGTGTGTGTGTGTGTGTGTGTGTGCATGTATGTGTGTTTTCTGCAGCATTATACTGACAGAGTAAATAGAGAAGTGACGAAAGCTGACAGGCAAGGACAGCACTCACATCAGCCTTGCCAAGCGTCCAGAGGGTCTCCAGGATCTTGTGCTGCAAGAGGTGCTCCATGCAGGGCCCCGTCTGGTTGGCCTCCATCTGACCTTCCTCCTGGGTCAGGATCACCAGCATGTTGTCAAGGTGATTAGGGATGTTGCTCTCCTGCACCGGCTGCTTGTCATCTGAGGAGACACCCATCCATACATTGAGCCAATGTCGTACTGGTACATGTATTTGAGTTTGGATGGTGAAGTTTTTGCCATTGTTTTGTTTGGCTATACATCATGTGACTACTAAGGAACCGCTTGACTGCTTATAAGAAGCTACACAGGACTGATAGCTTTTAGTCCTGTTCGCCACGTAAAAAAAAAAAAACAATTGGAGAAAATGTTAAATGAATATCTGCACATTTTCTGTTTTGTCTTTAAATTTTCTCCAGAAAAGTCATAAATGCTAGAAGTTGAACATTAGCATACCGGATTGCTAGAAATTATACAGCAGTACCATTTTGTCCAGACTTCATGTGAATGACTAGCCAACAAACTAGCGTTAATAAGACAATTCAGACAAATACAGATATATACAATATATATTTTTGCATGTCTCTAAATACAATGTTGCCGCAAACACCTTTACATCAAATGAATTATCAATCTATAAGTGGTCCACAAAAATTGCAATTACACCATTAGAACAATTTCCTGTGCAAATTTTTTCATGTCTATTTTGAAATATCAATTGACTTACCTTTACTGTTAATAAAGTAGTGAGTGATTGCCTTCCAGTGAAAAACAAAGTCCTCAAGCAGAGTTTGTGTAGGCGCAATCTATATGAATTGATAATGAAAGTAAGAAAACATCATAAAGTGATGTTAAGTTGGTAAAGGGGCAAAACTTTATAGGCTTTGAGGCATTTGAGGGAGTAGCTCCAATTGATGAAACATTGCATGGTGTAGTTGGTCTCCTATCTTCTTCCTGTGTTGGCTTAAATGCATAGCAATTGTCATTCGTTCTTTTCGAGAACAGTGCAAGTGAGCATCATGAGGAGCAGTGAAGAAAATATGATGGATGCCTAGATACTAGGTAGGAAATGATTTGATTGTTTTTTTTTTTTTTTTACGTCAATTACGGTATGGTCACCACTGCGGTAAGGTCGCCAGACATTCACATCGCATGTAACGCGCGCCGCGATCGGAGATCAGGTTGGGCGACGGATTTTCATCACTCTCAAAATACAGTCGTAATTCACCTTTTTCCTCCGTAAAAACACAAATAATTTTAATCAAAATATATTAATACCATATGTAACAGGTGATAAAACCATTTTTAATGCGAGGATGTTTTTGATTTAGAATGGATTTCAGGTGGCAGATTAAGGGAGATTTTCAAACGCGGTGACCGACAATGGCTCCTTCATTGAAGCGTATAATAACACACTCGCTAATAATATGTGGCCGGCTAGGGGCGGCGAACTAATTCAGTGCCGATATTAGTTCGCCAGCTCGGACGTGCACAAGAATTACACACAAGTGGCGACCATACGGTAATTGACGTTAATGTTGCGATTTGTGTAACTGGCGTCTTTTATGTTGAGTCTACTCAAACAACTTGCAGATGGATGGTGCATATTTTCACATGGTGGATAATGCAAAATCATTTTAAACATCCTCAACACGATCAAGAAATATCCGTATTTAGATAGTTTTCTACAATTGTACAATGTACAATGTAGCAAAACCTGCTGCATATGGAAACCGAGTATATCAAGGTTCCCGTAGCGTCAACTCATGGACGAGAACTGGGTATACTCGCTCGTGTTCAACTTGTGTAACATACCATTTGCTTTAGGTCTTTTCTAACCGATGCGATGGGGAAATCACAATAGAGAAGAGCGCTATTTACTAAGCACAGGGATAAGGACACCAACACTAATACATGGGACTACTGTGTGAAGGAGTTTTTTTTTTTCCGAGTAGGACCTACGCATACGGAGGAAAACGTATAAAAACTTACTGCCTCCACCGCCTGATGAAGAACAGCCGCAAATCGGTTGAGCATCGTGAAAATGTGGAATCTTCCTTCCTAATAGTAGAAACTGATGGTGATAGTAGGCAAATCAGCGCGAATTAGATAACAGCGGATGTTTTGTTTCGCATACATCGTCTTTCATTCAGAACTTGTCCAGCTGTCATTCGGCCACTGCGCGTGCGTGTGATGATTGCACCTAGTACCTGAGAAGTTTTATGCGTAGATCCTTGTCGGCGCGTCCCCACCCCCACCTCACCACCACAACCATATTGTTTTGTGTACTACAACCACTTCACCACCACCTGCTGCCGGTCGGTGCCCCACCACCACCACCACCGTCACTACCACCTGGACCCCGTCTTATAAAGACTTGTGATTGATTAAAGTCAATCACAAGTTTGTGTTCCTGTACTTCTATAAGCAATCATGTATAAGTATCCGGGTGTGAGAACAATCATTGTGTCTTTTAAAGAGAACATTAACAAAATAACAATCATGTCAAAGTTGTTTCGCAATTTCATTACACAAGAATGATAATATTGATGACTTGGCCAGAAATATAACCATAAAATGCTGCGCATTGAGAGCATAATCATTCGGTCATTGTTGTAAGTCATGATCATACCTGACTGAGCTATATCACTGGTATCATTTCTGGCATCGGTGATCAGATGGTTGTGTCGTCACATAACACAAGAGGGAGGCAGACTAGTAGCGCCACTCGATGGAGTTGAAGTTGACAGAGTTCGTGTCTGCGTGCACTTCATGACCATCGGAGGCTCATCTGATCCCCAAATTGCAAAAGTTTCGGCATTCCGATGAGTTCCGATGAAATCAGGGCACCGTTTCATGAAAGTAGTCAGCCCCGACAAGTTGTCAGTCTCTGACAATTATCATAGTAACCTAGTCAGTGACCAAAGCTTCTCAGCCAATCAAAACCTAGGATTGTACTGAAATTGTCAGAGACTGACAACTTGTCAGGGCTAACAACTTTCAAGAAACGGTGCCCTTTTTCGACAACCTCCAGAGACTCGCGCCAAAGCTTACCCTGAGGGCGATACCAATGTCAGAGGAGCCCCAGAACGAAGATTCAAACTAACTTGTTCGGTCAACAGACTGTCATAGGACGTCGTCTGGACACGCCCGACGGTCACATGACACAAATCTGACACACATACAACTTACTCAATACTGACCGGACTGACTCGACACTTATCCGACACTGACTCGAGTTACGACTGCAAATGGCGTCCGATGGCGAACTAAGCTCTGAGCTCTTAATACCTCCATTCCACAGAGATCTTTATTTTTTTTTTTTTCATCGGTCATTTATTTTCGTCGGAAGCAAAGTTTTCTGCTTTCGGTCACCCACCGATTTTTTTCGGATCGCAGTGTGATGAATCCGACTTGTGTTTGTCGACTCGACCATCAGGTCAGTGTCAGACATGTCGGGCGTTATCCGGTTCAAAATACCCCGTGTTTTTTATTCTTTTCCTTGTTTTATTGGCATTTTAATCGCAAATATATCAACACTGAAGAATGGACTTACCTCGTTTTGCTACAAAACTCTTCCAATATGCTGGGATTATGAAATGCTTGAACTGTTTCTTTTCACTGAGGCATGACCGTGGGTACCTGGCAGTCATTTGTCTTTTTTTTTTTACAAAAAAGAAAAAACAACACACACAACTTATTCACATCTAAACATTCAGGTACAAACACATGTAACACTACATGATACATAGTATAAATGACACTCAGGCAGCTATACAAACAGTCTAAATAATATGAGTAGTATTTTAATAAATATTGGATTAAAAAAAAAACTTCAGTTTTTTTTTTTCTTAAACATATTCATCTACTTTTTTTCGCTTGCTCTACTTTCTTCGTTGGCAGTCTTGGGTTGAGTGGCACGGTCACCTGCAAGGATTGTCCTTGCAATGTATGTAGAGGCTATAGTACATATTGGTGGTAAGACCATGTATATTAATTGTATACATGTTAATATGTATATTATGTTAATATAATATGTATACATGTATGTATACATGTATACATGTTAATATGTATATTAATATTCTTGTTTATATCTCTTTAAGATCTATAATGTTTGTTTTATGTTATAAGTGCTGTCTGGGGCAAATTATTTGTATAGGGCCCCATTTCTCTCTCTCTCTCTTCTTTCGATCTTTAAAATAACAACAACATAAGACCATGTAATGTTTGCCATTCCAAAGGTTTGCTAGTCCGAAACATTGAAAATCGAAAACCCAAAGTGTCAGTGTGTTCTGTAAGGAAAAAAAAAAGTGGGCCTATGATATAGTTTAGTTAGGTTTAAATGGTCATATGGTTGAACGCATAGATTGCAGGACATAGATTATTCGGATTTCCTTTTCCTTATTGGCTTTGTAAAAGGCGATGTCCAGTCGACTGTACCCCTAATTCTAAAATCGATATTCCCAACCCTAACATCTTCAGGCTATGTGCAATGCGGTGATAGTGAAAAGGGTTGGTCTTAACTCTATACTTGAGAGGAAAAGACGGAAATTACACTGTAAAAACATGGGTGTTAGATTTAACACCACGGGTGTTAAATCTAACACCGATCAAACTTCAATAAAGGACCACACCCACAGGTGTTAAAAATGCACTGTGATGGTGTTGAAAAGTGTTCACCTGACACTTCGTGGTGTTAATTTGACACTGTACCAGGTGTTATTTTGACACTGTACTGGTGTTAATTAAAAAATGACACCACATGGTGTTGATTTGATACTTGTTGGCGTTAATATCCATGGTTTAACACCCGTCCAGCTTCAATAAGGGACCACACCAGCTGGTGTTACTTTGGTGTAAAATTATTTTCACATTTTTTCAAAAATCTAGTATTTTAATGTAAAATTCTTGATCGTCTTGTTTAAATTAAAAATCAACAAGAAGTGCAGTTACTAAGAAACTCTTCAAAAAACAGTTTAAAATTTTGAAATGACACCCGGGGGTGTTAATTTAACACCATAAATGAGCACCGAAAATTTAACACCAGCTCGGTGTTCACTATTTAACACCGGACTTTTTGCAGTGTAGTTTCCATTGAAATCCTCGTCAGTCCGCTCTCTTAATGATTGTTAAGCTGGCTTCCTTTGCGCAGAGAGCGACTTTCGTAATCTCTGAACCCATTTTTTTTTTTCTGGTTGTTCTGTTTTTGATGAACATTTGTTGTTCTCACTGAGAACTATTAAAGTGTAGGTCCCATACCATGGATCTAGTTCCATGCCAATACCATCCGCGAATAACATGGAGCTACGTGTAGCTATACCGTCTTGCCCTCAACATATACACTGGATGAGCCTTCTCACAGGGATTAGGCGACGGCTAGTATGCTGCATTGTAACGGTTGACATACCAACACGGACAAATAGAAAGAATCTCATTTTCAATCAGGAAGTAGGATGAACTTAACGTGATTGTATTGAGCTAACGCCCCAGGCGTTAGTGATGCAAAGAATAATTTGAACAACGTAATCGGCATCCCTTTTTTGCTTGGAAAGAATCACCAACACAGGGTCAACACCCTAGTGGAAGAAAATCCTGTTGTTGACATAAAACATAAAACATAGGGCATCACCTCAAGTTCTGGAGAATGAAA
Source organism: Diadema setosum (assembly GCA_033980235.1). Classification (NCBI taxonomy): domain Eukaryota; kingdom Metazoa; phylum Echinodermata; class Echinoidea; order Diadematoida; family Diadematidae; genus Diadema; species Diadema setosum. Next base: position 8,483,557 of record CM067073.1, read on the forward strand.
ATATGGTAATACTAATCAAGACATCATAATTATGACTGTATACAGCGTTTTCTCAAGTAGTTTCCTGGTTATGAGGACTGTAATACGTCAGTGGTTAAGGCATTATTTACCATTTGCACATAAAACAAAAACCTAGCATTAGTGCTTCAAAATAGTCCTAAAATGTGAGTTAGGGATAGAAACAACCAATGTAAAAACTTGAACCATTATAATCGATGTAAAGTATAGAAAATGTGAACAATAGTTATAATAGAATTGTTTTTAGACTAGATTGTCTACAATTATGGCTTAGTGAGAAAAGTAGTGATATCTCCTTATATTTTGGGCTTTATTGCAAAATTGTTATATGTTAGGTTGTTTTGTGATACAACTGACCTACACATGGTATGCATCAAATGTGATAATTCGAACATTTTGTAAATCATTGCTCCCAAAGGTAAACAACACCTTTAATAGCAAGACATACATAAACCGATGTCGAAGGGCTGGTCGGTATTATGAACTATTTATGAGAAAGCACTACCTTTTGAGGGGTATTTCACACGTGATTTTGTCGGTACTGGTGCATCACCATTACCTTTCGTTTCGCTTATTTGCTCAGAGGGAGTGCTATAGTATTTGAGCGAGAGTTGGATGAAAAGTGCGCCACTCCGCTATTTAACTACAATGAAGTGACCGTGTGTGGGCGTGTTTATTAGGTAGCGAACACAATGACTGCTCCCGTGTTTAGAATGACAACACTCGACAGCGCACACGGTCACAAACAGAGACGTACGCAGTATCTTGCCCATTCGATGCATGTGAATGCTCTCCTAGCAGACGAACTATCAGCGAAGCTCCTATCTAGAACGCCTTCAGGACTCGCTCCAAATTCTAAACCAAACAGTCGAACTCCCTTTACTAGATGTTATTTTTTTTTCTCTCATCACACCGCGGGATATCCTTATACGAAGAAACGAAAAAATTGTGGATTAATTTGTAACTGCAACATTAAAGGTTGGGAAGCTGCCATCGGTTATTATCAGTGAACTCCTCGAATTTGCTTGAGTGAATCATGAGTGTCCAGAGTAACGGCGGGAGCACGTCACCCTCGGGGGTCACGATCACGGCGCAACAGGAGAAGGTGCTCGAGCAGGAGTTCAAGAACGAGAGGAACTGGGACGAATTCACGTTCGAGATGGTGGTCGCGGAGAGCGAGCTCAGCCGGAAAGATGTCGAGGTGAGAGACTTTGATCATGCACCGTCTTGGGAGAGGTTAGAGCGCGCCAAAAGGTTGCTTTCTCGCCTTGTCATTAATTTGAGGCCTGTACATCGACCTTTGCTCGTCATTGTGTTTGCTCTGTTCCCTGAGCGACATATCGCCTCTCTGATATCATAACGATTGGGCTACCTTGCTTACGTACACAACAGAACACTTTGTCATACTAGCACTTACAAGGCAGGGGTTATAGTCATAATCAAGTCTTCATTCCCACAATATACTACCGGCTTCTTAAAACGATCTTGCGTAACAACGTTACTGAAAAGATATAATGAAACGCAGGACGTGTATACGACCTGTCAATTAGACTCATGGCGGGGGGGGGGGGGGGGCAGTAAGAGTAAAGAACGCTTCAATGATTTCTACTACAGTATTGACCAAACATATTAGTTTTGGCAATATCAAGATATATACTGACAGGGGCGAGAATAGCTGATGAGACGATCAACAGTCTCGTGCCTTGACGAATGTTGCGTAAGCAGCTTGAAGGGATGCCACAAATATTCAAATTGTGAATTACGTAAAGCTTGTGAGTAATACGTGGCGCCGAACATGCATGACAACTGTGAGATCGCATACAGTATTCACGTACAAGATATCAGCTCAAGATTCCAAATCGTCCAATGTATGCTCGAATAAGATGATACTGGGGGTAAAGGTCATTGTTTTGTTATCATGTACTAAAATCTCTTTAACTATTCAATCCATATTGTGTGCACACCTTACGCATACGCCTACCCACGTGTTATCTTTCAGGGTACATTTCAGTGTATGTAATCCGTCTCTCTTATCGGTTTCCAGAATACATAGTGGTCCATATTTTTGGACTCAATAAGCCAGTTCCTAATTAGCTCATGTACACATTGGTACAAATGACCTTTCTTTTTTCTCAGTTGGTTAGGCACTTCACTCGTTTCAAAGCGGCATAATGCATAAGCTTGCCCGACGTAACAATTCATGGAATTCATGTTCAAACAAAGAATGAGCTTGCGTTCAGAGCAGGTGATCAGAATACTCCATCAGTTGACAATTTAGCAGGCATCCATTTCATTGTTTTGTATTGAATGCAATAACAGCCTATTTCCTTTTATATTGCGAAATACCATTCTTGCTGTCAGGTGGATGTGCTAGCAAGCACCATTTAGATAAGGATTACATGAATAATCATGGCATCACAGATGCTTATCTCAGTGAATTTATAAACCAAAATGCCTGTTGGTACAAATGACCCTTTTCTGCTCATGCGCAAAGTGGAATTACGAACTGGTCTATTAGAACCAATCGCCGACACTGCCATAAGATAGATGCACTTTTTTTTTAATAAAATGTATCCTTAGCTGCCAACACATGCAAAGAGATTCAATTCATTTGCATGAACCCGATCATTTTGTTCTTGCTTGAATAATTCGTTTCGGTAACTTCATTACGAGACTTGGCAGTAATGGACGGAAGCGCCAATTTCAAAGGGGCATGTGAGCACGTGACTCGCTGGAGCAAATTACAGAACGACAATGGGCCGGATGCATAAACGCTAGCAATTGCTTGTGCTAGCCTTTTACTCGAATCCATATGCATAAAAACAAGCAATTGCTCTCGAGCAGAAGCTCTTGCTAGCAAGTACAAGCAATTGCTTGCTGTCCGCAAGCAATTGCTTAGAGACCAAGCATTTGCTTAAAAACGTATGCATAAAACCTACCTTTTGCTAGTTCTTGCTAGCAATTGCTTACGATTTTCCAAGCTCTGTAAAATGAGCTTGAGCTTTTGCTTATCTGGGATGTTCCCTTTTAAGTATCATTTTCATATTTATGGAAGAAAGACAACAATTGTGAAGGAGTGGTATAAATCTACAAGAAATTACTCTTAAGTAGAGTAAGAAATTTTTCATTTCAACAACGGGAATGTCCAGTGGTTAGCACGCAAAATTTGATGAAAAACAGGTAGGATGTCTCACTTCGGTGGAGAGCAAGGAGACGTCTCTCCACGTGCGATCTGGCAGATGCGGGCTATTGTAAGCAGTGGTGGGAATCAGCCAGTAATACGAGTGTGTGTATAGTTGTGTGTGTGTGCGTCTGTGTGTGCATTTATGAGTGTCATTTCATAGCTCTTCTGCTATGTCAGGAAATGTTTCCGCACACACCCTTTCAAATGCATGCTGCCACACTCGCCTTTGTTCTTGTGTTCGCACAGGCGTGACGCTATTGTTCGAACCCTAAGCAATTGCTTGCTGAATGCAAGCAAAAGGTATGTGCACAAGCAAAAGATTATGCATATGTATTTAAGCAATTGCTTGAGCTACACCTTTTACTAGACGAGCTTGTGCTTTTGCTTGAAGCAATTGCTTACAAGCAATTGCTTGTTTTATGCATTCGGCCCATTATGACAAACACATCCCTATCAATGCTGCAAAGCTTTCTAATTTGGGAGATGGCAGCTAGGCAGTAACACTAGCACATTGTTTATTGTTGCTCAGTTGAAGGACATTATGTGGTATAGAGATTTATGCATCAAATTCAATATTTGCCATAAATCTGCCGCGTTTCCTGTTGTATAGGACGTCGCAAACGTTAGCAAACATTTCCTCATATAGAAAGGGGTCCTCTGGGTATATTTGTATAACAGTCAGTTGTAATTTTCAACGGCTTGCCTTGCTGCGTACCACACCTGTCCATGGCTTTTGGCACGGACTTGACGCCGTGAGGACAGGAGCTGTTGTCATGACACATCCACGTGCGATATCTTGGCCGTGGCGCTGCGGATGCACGTGTCAGATCTCACAAAATTGAGCATACATGCTTTGTTTATAATGATAGAAATTATTATGACAATACAGACTTAAACACATACACACATTACGTACTTAAATACACACACCATCATACTGTTATGCATCGCTCCCTCTCTCCTTCTCTCTCTCTCTCGATCACTCTCTGTATAATATCGTACATACATTTACATAATTATATCATATATAATTAGGTGTGTGCGTGTTTGTCTATGAGGTGTACGGTATAATAGCGATGTAGTAAAAACAAGAAAATTAGTAAACAAAGTGCAAAAACTCATGTTTCCTAATTGCATCAACTTAATGCACTTGTAATTTCTGTTCGTTCTCCTTTGTAGGACATGTTATTTATGTTATTCGCAATAGATTTATACGATAAAGTGAGAATGTTAATGTACTATATTTATGTATACTAGAAGTGTTTGCATCATTCTACCGTGAAAGCGTTTTTGTATAGGGATGGGTCATTCGTTTAATTGATATTGTTGTTGATGAAATCGAAACTGAGGGCAAGTGAAGTTTATCTGTGGTCTCCCAAAGACGCCAGCGTGGGATTTCCCACTACGCTGTTAAAAATAAGGTAAACAAATAAAAATACGACAGAACAAATAAACAGAAAAGAATACCAATATAAGCACGCGCACCCTTTATATTCATCAGTCCGTAAATTATTAAATTATTAAATTAGTATGTGTGTGTGCGTGTGTGTGTGCGTGTGTGAATTATCATACCTGGGTTGGATGGATTATAGATAGATTAATGTAGAGATAGAAAGCGATTGATAAATACATGTTTTCGAACAAGCACTGAAGCGAAGCGATAACGAGACATCGGCCATTATGCCTGCAATGTTCACACTGTGATTGGCGCCACTGCAGCTTTGGTGTCGTCTGCAGGGGGATGCCCCGCTCTGAATTAAAGGGATAGTATAGTTTTTGTTGACACGGGGATTCATTCAGGTGCAAGTTTATTGTCTTTTTGAGAGATAATTGCAAACCATTTATATGAAATACTAAAGAGCATACAATTCTAAGAGGAATTTAAAGTTTACTTGATGAAGATTGGTTTTAAAATGGTTGAGATATCCAAAATAATACAAAGTGGTCCTAATAAAAGCTGGGACACACCCTTTATTAGGACCACTTTGTTTTATTAGTTTTTGGATATCTCAGCCGTTTCAGAACCGATTTTCATCAAATACACTTTTATTTCCTCTTAGAATTGTAAGCCGTGTAATATTTCATAAAAGTGGTTTCTAATCATCCCGCAAAAAGTTGAAACCTGAATCCCGCATCTCAACGAAAACCAATACAATGCCTTTTAAAGTCCGACACTAATCCTTCTTGTCAGATGAGACACTATTTTGATTCGATGATGGCGTTGGGATATAGAACATGCAGTGTACTCGGGTATCCCATGTATGTGCGACTGAGATACAATAATTCTAACTTTATACGCAGCTCTCATTGAGGCAAGATAAATATGCGTTCCTTTCTAAGAAAAATGGTTACTGTGATGATGACCTGTTTTCTACAGTTCCTGCACCTCCCGATTCCCGCGACACATAGAGATATGTAAAATGATGATTAGAATTTGACACGCACTTCTCATTTCAGTACTATAAATCACAGCATCATGGTGTTTCTGCTCTAGAATATAGGAGATTTGTTTCCATGGTAACTGGTTCCAGACAGACTGGTTCATGATGTATTTATGTAATGGGGGGGGGGGGGGGGGCACGAATCATTGCATTTATCCTTTAAAATTAACTTTACGCACTTTGTGTGCATAAAGCTGATGGGTGATCTTTCCCATATTCAAGAGCGTGTAAACGACATGTTCTATAACATATAATTGTGCTCAAATGACATAAAAGTTATGTGTACCCATTTGGTACCCCAGACTGTCTGTCTGTGGAATGATCTTGACACTCTGTGACTCAATATTGTAAACTTCCTTGTCATCGAGATTACAAGGTCGTTATTCGCAAAACGTCGTCAAAATGTTTCTGTGGAGACCTGGGCCACGTTGCATAAAACTATGCTAACTTTACAATCAATGATAACTCAGCAAATTTTGTAACTATAGGCCTACCGTAATATCCACACTGATATAGCAACTCGAAGCCAAGAAACCACCCGTGGTTATCACTGATGGCAGAAGTTGCCATGGATTGTACACTTAATTTAGTAATTTTGTACAACGGGGTCCTGATCTAACTCATGCTCATGACCATGCAACCTCATGCCATGAGTGTTCATCATGTGTTTTATAAAATTTCACAATGATGCAAAGGTTTCTTTTTCTGTGAAAACATTGTTTAAACTCACTAAAAGTATGACGTGTCGTTAATAAAGGCTAATGAAATATTTTCACAGGCAATGCCGATGTCATAAAATAAATTTACCGAGTCGGGTTGGTAGCTCGATAGCTTTGTCGTTTCGTATTCTTGTAGAGTTGATCAAGCAAATTCCCCAACATGATTGGAGGTAGATATGCCTACATTCACTACATGAGCGACACTTTAGAAAATATGTAGGGTTTCTTTATTTTGTTTTGTTGATGCGATTTCGTTTACAGTTTTTGATAGGGCTTTTAACTAAACGTCTTTAATTATGAACACGTAATGTCGCTTGACTAACGGTCGTAGGATACGTGAAGGATTAATGATCCATAGAAAATAAGTTAAACAAAATGAAGCTTCGCCAGCGAGATAATTCCATTTGTTTGTTTTCGTCGTAATGCAGTTCGCCTACATCTAGGTTAAGGACAATCACTTAAGAGACATGCTTTTGGAATTATTTAGAAAAACGGTTTGAATTTGGTTCGTCGTCACTGGAAATTTTTGTTTCAACACATCACTAATCTTTAGCGGTGATCGCGTACAAAGACGCGAATGAGGATGAATTTCTAGTAAATTAACCGTATCGGTTCTCGTTCAATGCATGACGTAAACACGGTATAGAAATTGATGATCTGTGAAGGATTGTTTACAATGCAGCTTCCATTTATGGAAACAAATACTATTACCTACCGGCAAAAGCGGTAAAAGGCAAACAAGCAAACAAGCACAATGCAGGAACTGCGCATCAGATTATGAACAATCGTTTTTAGAGGACAATTAAGCTTGCAAAAATATGAAATTCCCACGCCAGCAACAATTGAAAAAAAAAATGATTGTACAAAATAATGATTGTTGTTCAGTGTGTATGAATATCGTACTGAACAAGACAAGACAAAACAAGACTTAGAAATGGTGTTACCACCATTTGAGAAAGAGAAACAAACAGCAAAGTTAAACTCTTTTTAATTGCTGCAAAAAATATTTGCGATGAGTAAAGTGTGTGGTTTCGTGTTTTTTTTTCTTCTTATAAAAACAATTCGAACCCTTTAGATTTTACATTTCTCTTTGAGTTACCTAAAATGATTAAAAAGAAGAAATCATCTAACGATTCAACAATGTTTCAAGTTGCCATTAAAACGGTCCATCATTGATAACATCACTCAGCCAATTAAAAGAGTGATTTTTTTTTTTTAGTGTACTGGCATTTTGTATTAAAAGCACTGCCTGATGTTTGTACTGTACATGGGTCACTCAAAGTCCCTTGAATGCTTCATTCGGAGAGATGGATGCTGTCGAGTACCAACGTAGAAGTTGAAGTAGAAATAATGAGTTCACTTTCGGTATAAGTGATGAAATGTAATTTCTTTCTTTCTATCTATCTATCTATCTATCTTTCTTTCTTTCTTTCTTTCTTTCTTTCTTTCTTCCCCCCCCCCCCTCTCTCTCTAAAAATCTCATTTTCTCTGGCGTACAGAGAATGCAGCTTCCGGTACAGTATACGCCGGATATCCGAGCTACTAATTCGGATGAATCACGATCCGGCATGTGCAGTCACACCGCTATTTATAGCTCGCTAAAGGCCAGAAATGGTGTAAACCTTAGCACTGTTACCCGACTTCCGCTAATAGCACTTTTGTGCATATTATTTTACTGCAAAACAGGAGAAAGATATACAGGTCAAATCAAACAGAAGTTCACAACTAAAGGGATAATATAGTTCTGGTTGAGATGTGGGATTCATATTCTAACTTTTTTTTTCCGAGATGATTAGAAACCACTAATAAAATATTAAAGAGCAATAATTCAAAGTTTTGAATTCAAGGTTTTGAATTGGCTGAGATATCAAAACAATAAAGTAAAACAAAGCGGATCTAATGAAAGGCGGGTCCCACTTTTTTAGGACCTCTGTGTTTTTTGGATATCTCAGCCATTTAAAGACACGATTCCCATCATAATCGTTTAATTCCTTATAGAATTGAATTGTATATGCTCTTTCATATTGCATATCAGGTTTCTCATTACTTCACAAAAAATGTTGGAAACCTGAACCCCCATCTCAACTAAAGCTATGCCAGCTCTCTGATATAATTCATATATATATAATCGATATATTGTGAAAGCTACATTGCTATGTGACCTGTTAGAATAGCAAGTCCCTGCCAGTTTGCGTTGGTATATAGTCAATCGTTTTTCTTCTATACTTTATTATTCCCTCCCTTTCTCTGCTCTTTATTCCGTTCTTTCTACTTCACCATCATCATCATCATCATCATGACCATCGTGATCCTCATCATCCTCCTCCTCCTCCTCATTATCATCATCACCATCGTTGTTATCATCATCCTCTTCTTTGTCTTCTGTCATCTTTTCCTCCCTGTCCGTCGTCTCTCCCTTCCTCCTCCTCCCTCTTCCTGAATTTGTCCTTCCTGTTCTCAACTTCAAGTGTCTTCTTCTTATATATGCTGTAAACTTTACGCAAATCACCTTGAATGCTTGTTTTGATGTCAGAGATGTGTGCCTTATTTGTTTTATTGATCACACTGAAGGGCACCAGCCGGAGAATGAGCCTGTATTGTCTTTACTTTCTAGGCCAGTTGTTCCTCGATCGATTTTATTTTTTCGTTCTGTAATAGTAATAGGTTGAAGTCATGTTCTGTCGCTCTTGGAAGATTTGATCTTGGATTAAATGTTTGATACAATCAGAAAATGTCAGTAAAGGGATTACACTGGCGCTTTATTAATTTGACTCCAATATCAAACGTTTTATATGTTTGGGTTTTTTTTTTTTCTCAAGTGACATTGCAGTAACAGCTATTTGCAAGTCTACTTCTCATCATATTTTGCATATACACAAGCCTGTCAGGTATCTTAATTTACACCAGAAGATATGACCTTATATATACGCACTCTATTTGAAGAAACCTAGCCACCTGTTTGCCTCCATATACACAGCGTACGAAGTCAAACTCGTGGAAATGCGATCTAAAAATGGTCCATTTATATGCAGACGTTGCTGACTGACGGTATTGGATATATAATTGAACCCGAGTTGATCGCACGTCACTTTCAATGCAAGGCAATTTTCAATCGATCGAAGCGAGGCGGTCTGTTTGAAAACGTGCATCGATAATAGCCCTGGGCAAGGTCAACCGGGGCTTGAGGGAAAACTTTCACGCATTGAAAAGCCGTATACACTGATGCATATACGTATACTGCATATACATGGATATCGTACAGTAGTTCCCAATTCACTCAGTGCATTTAGTGAATTGTGAGTTCGGGTTTTAATGTGCTGCAGAGAGAATTTTCAGGCCAAAAAATTGGAAATAATGGGCTCTGCAAACTAAAGAATGGCCGCTGTCTCCAGGACCGATGATGTGGTTTATATAGCCCGACGTTTTGACGGGTGCTATGTCCCCCCTCCCCCATTTTGTCGTGTGCAATATAGAATGAGCTGTTGATGCATGCATTGGTGCGATCGTGATGATAGTCCACATTCGAAGCACGTAGATTGCAAAAATTTGAATAAAAGCATCGTAATATCAACTTTTATAGTCTTAAGGTATATACAATGAGGTCACATAACAAAATGACCATCAATATTTTCTTAAGTGGTTGCTCGTGTGTCTTGATCTACATTGGAGATGTGTGTGTGTGTGTATGCGTGTGTGTGTGCGTGTTTGTTTGTTTGTTTGTTTGTCCGTGTTTACATCACGATGCGACACTCAGGAAATCAGATTATCGTATGCCCAACGGGAAGAGATATACACAAATTACGGAAGCACGTATATACAGAAAGCGCCAAGAGCAACGAACCACATTTATTTCTAATCTTGTTAACGGCATTTGCACCCTTCCCCAATAACCCCATCCACTTCCCGCCCCTTTCAACGTTGTCCTTTGAGCATGAAGGTGAAATTGAGATGCATGAGAAGACGTCTGTCATTACTAACAGCAACTACACTGCGTAATACCTCAAGGTATTTTAAAGAAGTTGTCCTACGAAATAGAAAAGAGTTAAAGGTATAATTACATAATGAGTTCTATTGATGGACACTCTCTAATACGAGAAAATGTAGGCCTACTATGACCACCATCAAATAAAATCGAGAACTAATCACCACTTCCAGACCAGCCTATCGCAATTCAGCCTGCCATTTCTTTTAAAGATATGATAATGCAGATGATTGTAATAATAACAATGACCACTTATACAGCTCTGCATGTATGGGCAATATTCCAAACTTACCTCACTTTACCGTGCACAACGTGCGTGGGTGTTGCGTGCATGCGGCGTTGTTACTTTTGGCACAACGGCATTGTACTTTTTCGGTTGCGAGGGGGGGGGGGGGGGTGCTAATGCTTTTAATTTAGAGCTGATGAGTGAAGACTTCCAAAGTCGAAAATTGTTTAACAACGATGGAACGCAGAGAGGGAGAGACAGTGTTAGGATACAAGTAGAAAAACGGCTATCTAGACACATTGGTAGACGTAATACATTCGGATATACATTATGTATTTCATTATACACACACACTTACGCAGACACACACACACACACACACAGTATTGCTCTCAAAAAGACCAGATTACATGATAAAAAACAGAATGAAGGTTGAAGTTTCGATAAAATTCATCATTATGAAAGTAATGGAATTTCATTCTTGCTCTCTCTCCCCATCTCTCTCTAAATATATGTATGTATATATGTGTGTGCGCGTGAGTGTGTGTATGTGTGTGTTGTGTATAATGTAAAAGGTGCTAAGAATTGAAAATTTGCATTTTCCTCCGTAGTTGAAATTCTAAAGGAGATCCAAATACTCCGAAGATATATGACACAGTCGTTGGGTATGAGTATAGATGAGTAGAACAGTTGAGGCAACAGTCCTGCTTCGTTTATTTGAGTTAACACGCAATTACTCATCGTCAGTATTTTTGCGCCAAGGACTCAACAACTGTTACTGACACGGTCTTTTTTGGATTGAAGGCAACGCCAGAAATTCGGAGTGAATCACGCATTTAGCGTCGTATAGACATTCGTCGGAAAAACAAGCCGGGAAATCCCAAGAGCTGGCCACAATCGTTGTTGGTTATGGAGTATACTCTATTCTCAGTAACTCAAAAACGAATACTAGTATCCCTACGGATCAGAAATCTCACGTACACATGAAACAAGATCTGTGAAATGTGGGGGAAAAACAGCGAAGCGCGTGCAAGGTAAGAGAGAGATGGCATAATACGTGCGAGAAGTTATCTGGCAAGTCGCGATCGTGAGAGCTCGTGAGCGCGAGGCATGGGAATCATCTCGTCAATATCTATCTATATAAGCGTTTCTGAGAGCAGAGTACTGATTCTATTTTTTCCCCAGTACTGACATGATTTTGCAGTATTTTTATGAGCAGTCTTCTTTTTCATCTTCTTCTATTACGGTGTATGTACTTGTATTTTCAGTCTTTTTGCTTTGATGTAAAGCGCCTTGAGCAATTAATCAGAGTGGAGAATGGCGCTATAGAAATTGTATGTATGTATGTATGTATGTATTATTATTATTATTATTATTATTATTATTATTATCATTATTATTATTATTATTATTATTATTATCATTATTATTATTATTATTATTATCATTATTATTATTATTATTATTATTATTATTATTATTATGGTATGATACGAGATTACTATAATGTATGTGGAAAATACTTCTCCTCAAATTAAGTCATTTCCAAATTTGCATATCAGTAATACTGATTTTATTGCCATAAACTAGGATCTAACAAGGCATGTGTCTATATGTAGTTGTGAAGATTAATTGATCTGACCACACACGTACCTGAAATATCTCTTTCCGGTGATCATTGCGTGCGGTTTGTCGGCAAGAGCAAGCCAGGCTGAATTCTCTTGCTGTCACTATGGCAACAGTGCTATTCATATTATTTCACTCCATCCTGACTCACCAGTACTACGATGAAAGAAGAGATTGGAAGAAAGATTTGAGTTTCTTCCCATGTGTTGTGACACGTGACAAGTTGTAATTGTCCATCAGAAGTCGCCCTTAATCATTGTGTGTCTTGTGATGCTTGGGGATAGTAATCGAGTTACGTCACTCGCGCGTGAGTGTCATGCGATTATTATTAGCGTGAGATATCAGAGCACGTGTTTTTCCACACCAAGCCTTTGGTAATAATCATATCGAATTCCCGCTCCAGATCCTTATACATCTGTACATTGATTAATTGATTGACTAACTGTCACTGATGGATGACGGTTTAAATGAATGGACTGAATCACTTATTGTTTTTGTTAAAAACAAAAGTGAATCAAAATTTGTACTTATAAGAAAAATTAATCAGTAGTGCATGATGCTCGAATCATGAATGCTATCATGCACTTATCAATACTCATGATACTATAAAATGATATCGAAATGAAGGGAACTGGTGAAAATATGAGTTAAAATGATGTGTGAGGAAATAAAGCAGAAGGAGAAGAGGAAAAGAAAAGAATGAAAGAGAAATAAGTTCAGTCGCAAAATCGTAGTAGAAGAAATAGTATCATAGCAGCAGCAGGACATAGTGATAAACTGTATAAATTTTGTATAATGATATCAACAAGGGGACCCCTATATCGCACACAAACTTTCACAACCGAGACTTCCCATATAGATAATTTCTGTATGAGCACTCACGAAGAAGATTAGCAAGGAAGAAGAGAAAGATAAACCGAGCTTAAAAAAAATGAGAATGAAAATCAAAAATATCTATTTCGATAATATATAGCACCACTTTGACAGAACGACTGGAATAACTGCGAATAGGGCATTTTATTCCAGGTTTGAATACCATATCTCATTTACCTTCATTTAAAATTCCCAGTCTTTAGTTTGTTCAATCTGTCAAATGGCTGTAAAAAGATGAACGCATTATCAAAAGTACGAGGAAGGGCGAAGATGGAAGGTTTTTTTTGTTGTTGTTGTTGTTGTTGTTGCTGTTGTTAATATCTGAGAGCAATTACGTCGATAATAGGAATCAGGTTTACGAGGCGACTTCGGAATGTTCTGGCATATCTACTTTTACCCTGCATGGTACAATGGTGTTCATGCTCTTTTCTTTGTGACTTTTGAATATGTGTGCTATGAATGGTGGGTTTTGTGTTTCCTTAAATTGCTCACTTCATCGGAAGTGTTCCACATTTCAACTCATTCGGGCAGTAATGGAAATTGTCCTCGAAATGGGGAAGGATCACGGAGGGAAAATGCATTTGAATCAATCATTTTGATTGCAGTAATGACAGCGCTACGACATCACGTCTGCCGATACAGTGCCTCTGGGCTCTTTTGAGAATTTAAAGCAGAAACAACAAAAGATCGTTTAGCTGTAGCAACGAGAGCCTTTATCACTTAGGGCAGTTCAATGACTGTACGGTAAATGGAGGCAATGTATTGATTCAGAGCATGACAACTGACGCGATCGAGCCTTTCATGCCATTTTCCATATTTACAATGACATATCATATTATGATAATCATAATAGTGTAGACTATATATGCAATTAGACAGGACAGCAGGAAGTTATGTAAGGACAAGAAAACACTTAACATGTCGGACAGGGGTTCTGATTTATGCTATGTCAAAAATTATCTTTCATTTGTACTTCACGATCTTCTCTAACCCCCGCCCCCATTTCCATAAATCAATCGCGATGTGAATAATATTATGCATGGCTTCTTTTAATACGATGAGAATTCACATATGAACTATACCGAGTGGTCGACGTTGCCCGAAAGGATTAGGTAAATTAGGGAATTAGGCGAGCGTGATGTTAGTAGATAGCAGTTTGGTAAACTTTATTGTCTCATTCATTATAACAACTGGTAAATATACAGCACGAGTCAATGGTTTATTTAAACCATAGTCCTGAACATGCTGAAAGATGCGCTCTAGATGAAGTTCGCTGAGCCTATAACAGTATATATAGTAGTGGCCAGGACGTGCGAGTTTACAACTTCAGATAGAGAAAAACAAACCAAATAGACCTTTACGAGTTCGAGTCAATGTTTTATTTAAACCATATTCATAGTCCTGAGAGGCTTAAAGCGCTCTAGACGAAGTTCGCTAAGCCTATAATAACACAATGTATGTAGTGGCCACATGACGTGAGAGTTTCCAACTTCAGGTCGAGAAAAACTAACCAAATTGACCTTTTCGGCGTGGTCGGACGTTAAAATCTTCACTCATAACCAATTTGGCATGTATGCGTTTGGTGTATAAAAGAGCCAAACCCTACACACTTGCAAAGAACTGTTACCCCCTATGTTTACCTGCCAATTTAAGCTAAGTCAATATTGGAAATATGATTGCTATCTATCGCTTAGCGATTAAATTAATGTTTGCGAGTCAATATAATATTGACATGAGTAACTTGATGTCAGTATACACGCATGACTAATAATGACTGGCCGAACACGAGTTCAATGAAATGTCAACAGAATGTTAATCCAAAACGATCTACTATTGCATGGGTTAAACCACTGGCATGTTAACACATTCTATAATTTAAATGATGGGGGAATTTTAGCATCACTGATTAAAAGGGGAGTTCAAAATGGAACATTAGCACGGTACTGCGGAAGAATCAAAACTGTTATACGTTATTGTAACTTCATTTGAGAGTACTTTGGAATTACACTTTGTCTAGACAGACCTGCTATGTTTAAACTCGGAGGGAATATGCAAGAGATACTGTGTGATGAGAAGTATGTCTTTGATGAAAAGTTTGATCGAAAAAAGGGTTAACTCCATTTTTATTTATTTGAGATATTCGCAATTAAAGTAGCAAAAAAAAAATAATCACGAAAAGGATAAGAAGATATGGGACATTATTCAAATAACTTCAAGAATAACCCGTGTTTTCATGGAGGTTAGGTTTCACTGGAAAAGTTTGATTTTACTTCAAGCCAGCGATATGATAACCAATGTCACTACAGAGATGATTAAGCTGTAAGTGAAGCTTATTATACATTTTTATGCTCCCTTGTGTGGACTTATGCCTCTATTATAACATAAATTTGCTTCAGTGGACAGTGTTCATGCTATCCGAAGGAAACATTACTTTTCAACAAGCAGGGAAGAACTGCCATGAAATTTAATGATATACCATAGGGGAAAAAAGACATTGGACGTTTACATTCGAGATGCATTATATTAACTGTGGTGATTTGGAAGACAACTGCGAAAGTTAACATTTTAACTTAAATTGTTTGAAAATGACCACCGATTACATGATTATTTCCTCCATCGAATTCCAGATGTTCGCAGACGAAACCTTTTCTTATTCATGATCGAATTCATGCTTTATGTCTTTATACCCCCGCCAAACGAAGTTTGAAGGGGGTATATAGGAATCAGCGGACGGTCGGGCGGTCGGGCGGTCGGGCGGTCGGGCGGTCGGGCGGTCGGTCGGGCGGTCGGTCGGTCGGTCGGGCGGTCGGTCCGTTGCAAATCTTGCGTCGCGAACTACTTCCTCAGTTTTCAACCGATTCCCATAAAACTTGGCACAGATGTGTGCCTTGGGTTGTAGATGTGCAAGACGTATTTTTTGACAGTACCCAAAAGTACGTTGCCATGGTAACGGCATATTATGGGCAAAAATGGGTACAAATCTTGCGTCGCAAACTCCTCCCACAGTTTTTGATCAATTTTTATGAAATTAGGTACAGATGTTCATCTAAATATGTTAATGTGCAAGACACATATTTCCGCAGTGGCAAAAAGTGCGTTGCCATGGTAACGGCATGTTATTGGTAAAATATAGGGCAAAATGCTTCATGGCAAAACTGCTTCATCAGTGTTCTTCCAATTCTCATGGAATTCATATTGAATGTTTGTCTTAGGATATAGGTCAGCATGACACATTTCTTGACAGTGACAAAAAGTATGTTGCCATGGTAACAGCTCACATATTATGAGCCAAAATGATGGAAAAATTTGTGTTGCAAACTACTTCCTCAGTTTTTGCCCAATTTCCATGAAACTTGGTACAGATGTGTGCCTTTGGTTGTAGATGTGCAAGACGCATTTTTTGACAGTATCTGAAAGTACGTTGCCATGGTAACGGCATATTAATGGCAGAAGATCAAGGAAAGATCTTGCGGATTTAACTACTTCCTCAGTTTTTTGACCAAAGCTTATGAAATGTGGCACACACCTTGATCTTGGTGGGAAGATGTGGAAGACATATTTTTCGGACGTGTCGGAAGCTGCGTTGCCATGGTAACGGCATATAAATGGCAGAAGATCAAGGAAAGATCTTGCTTATTGAACTACTTCCTCTGTATTCGACTGAAGCTCATGAAATGTGGCACACTCATTGGTCTTGGTGGGAAGATGTGCAAGACATATTTTTTGGACGTGTCGGAAGCTGTGTTGCCATGGTAACGGCATATTAATGGCGGAAGATCAAGGAAAGATCTTGTGGATTGAACTACTTCCTCAGTTTTTGACAAAAGCTTATGAAATGTGGCGCACACAATAGTCTTGGTGGGAAGATGTGCAAGACATATTTTTCGGACGTGTCGGAAGCTGCGTTGCCATGGTAACGGCATTTAAATGGCAGAAGATCAAGGAAAGATCATTCCTTGGGTAAGACTGTCGTCACGGGGCGGGGGTATTAATCACCTTAAGTGATATTTCTAGTTTAATCTGTGTGAAAATGGTTGTCCAGCTAAACTACGCTATTCACTACATGCTTTTGGTCTGTTGCTTAATTCGGTAACTGGCAGCCGTCGGTCTTACCTTATAGCGCTCTCAAGCATGAACATGTACTAAACGAGGGTTTTCGTTTGCATTTACATTTCACAAAAAGAAAAAAAAAACGCATTAAAAAACTGACTACCTGCTCCTTTGCTAGCACCTGAACCATAATAAACCCTCTTGTCATTAACTTTTAACACCGGCTCTCGAGTGCAGGGTAATGGGGCGCATATACTAAATACAGACCCTATGAAAATTCACTACATATTACGCAATAGTCACGTTAAAAGCAATTACCATGTCCTAATTATCGAATGTTTTAAATGGACACTAACACAAAAATAAAGTGGTAAAGCGTAGTATACGGGTATGCACGGTGTAGAGATGGGGTATACCCTGTATGTATGCGTATCGTGTAATTCGACGCCTAAAAATTGTAATCAGGCAAAATACGATAGGCTGGTGCCCTGCTGTGTAATCAGTGTAATAGCTGGACCGGTTCTCATGTCGATGGGTTGTGATCATTTGCAAACACGCGAGCTGATTGCTCGGGCGATTGGAAGAGAGGGAGAGAGGGAGAGAGGAAAAAATATATAGAGATAGATAGATAGATGGGCATCATAGATAGACAGCAGGTGGATATGGAGATAGCTATATAGGCTGACAGATAGATGCCTATGATATATAATATAGACACACAAAACTTCGAGAGAGCAACACACAGATATTATAACTGCATACATATGCAGATCCATGTAAATTGAGAGAGAATGTAAAGTAAAATATGCAGGCTCATTTGAGTCTGGCACAAGAAGGCATTGCAGTGTGGATTAATGCACGATGTAAATGTTCATCTCTCACCAACGTTTTATTTTCTAGTTAAACGTTTAGCTTATATAAATGAGTTAGGTCTAAGTAATATCGTCGTTTCAAAAAAGAAATATTCAGGGAGATTTATATTGTATAGGTATGGATTCAGTGTCATGTTGACGTGAACAACACGTTTCTCTACTCAATTATTTTGGTCACGACTTTCGGCGGGAGTATGCCGAGGAATATCCTGTTACTATGGCAACCAAGGACGCTGCAATTATCATTAGCATGATTTAAAGTAAACGTACGATTCACTGTGCACTCGTGACAAGGGTTTAGTGTTCCACTTGCCAAACATGTCGTGCGAGACTGATTGATGGTGCATTTCAAACGATGATTGATTTTTGAGACGAGGTGCTACAGTTTACTATCTACTGAAGACGAGTAGCAGTGCCAATGCATGACTTGGGTGGTAAGTGGACGGTTGAGAACGCTCGAAGACATTTGATATTTAGTGAGATGTTAATATCAACTAGCTGCAGATGTATTTACGCGGTTTCCATGGTGAAAATAATGTACGAACCTTTTTAGTTAATGGGATGTCGACACTGTACGGTTTGTATAATACATCTATTATCTAAAATATCCTATGCATGCAACGAAGCTCTACAAACTTTGTTGCACCGCATGCAGCATCTGTTTTATAACACATCATAATCTCCTGTATATACCGCTACCTGTTTGCGCGCCAACACGTGACGTGCATGCAGCCATGCGTGCATTTTCATCCATTTTCGCGGAGAACCTTTGTGGCTATGCTTCTCCTCCGGTGTGCTGGCGGCGGCGCTGCCAGCATGCAGTGCATGATTTATAGCGTGTCTGGCAGATACCATGATTAATAAATGCAAGGTATAATGAGTCTCCATCCATATCCGTGGCGATATACGGTTAATAGAAAGTCGCGCCCTTTTCAGTGGCTATACATGTGTGTTATCCAACAGACGACAAAATTGATGCAGGTCGTCTGGGGGTATCACGCGAGGAAGGGGAAACTGTTGAGCAAGATAAATTGAAGACCACTCACCTCGCCCATATATCACTATTAGCATGCCATCTACACTCACTGTTCTTGTTTACGTCTGTTCACCATACAATACGCCTGTTTTCTCTTGTTTTGTTTTTTTTTTCTCCTCGACATCTTCTCTTGTTTGGTTGACCACCCCCCCCCCCCCCCGAAACAAGGATACATACTCTGTGCCTTTACTCTTTGCTCATAAAACATGCAGTTCGTACTGTATATACTAGCATTGGGCATCAGTGCGGGAACATAACACGGTGCATGCAAATGGAATGTAATTTTCATCGACGGGTTAAAATGGGCGGCGTAGATAAATATGTCTTTGTTTTTGTATGCGCTTGAGAATAAATGTGATGGCGGCGGTGGTGGTGGTAGAAGGGGGGGGGGGGGGTGGTGGACTGAGTGCCTGAAAACACTCGACCGCATTCAAAAGAGCTAGAGGAGAGATATTAAAGAAAATGCCGACTGAAGCGAAATGGACAGGAATAGACGAGAATAGAATGATATCCCTAGCGTGCAAAGCGATGAAAGAGCTACAGAAATACATTTGGAGGAGGAGTGCAATGGTTTTTTTTTTATTCTTTTAATGCGAAATGTCTTAAGCGTTCTGCTTCCTTTGTTTCTGTCTTGTCTGTGCAAAATGTTTAATCTCGTGATTTAGACGTAAAAAAAGGGAAGAACACAGAGTGTAAGCCCAAACCATTAATAATCATATTCCCGAGTTTCAAGCGGTAGTACGAGTTTGTATGACTTACATAATCTTTGGCTCTCTCTATCTATCTATCTCTAGTGACATTATGTACTCTTCCTTTACTCCTTGAAAGGTATGTGCACGGTCTCCGCAGCATCGCTGGTATCCATGGAAACAACTGCATAGAATGAAACATAGTTGTCCCTATTGACGGGTCTCAAATCCGAGACCAAGTGTGCTACTATGCTTGCCAATGTTGTATTTCATTTAAATTGTAATGTGGTGGGCAAGACTCTGGGCTCACTCCAGTTCAACTTCAAGTCCTGGCTTCGAATCACTCTCGTACATCTTTAATTGGGCAAGATATTTTACCTGATTTTGTCCGTCTTTAGTCTTGTTGTTAATTACTGGATACCCGAGGATAATTATGTTATAAGAGTTATGATAGAGGGAGATACAGTGGGAGAACAGTTTTGACTTTTTCTGTAACTTTTATACACATATAGCAAAAGAGAAGGGCTATATCAAGTAAGATTTGCTTCGTTTTTTATTCGTGTTTTATGAACGTGAAAACAATATAAAGTTAACCATTATCAATAGCATCGATAATGCTCCCGCGCATAATGTAGGTACGCGAACAGGTGTTATGTGCGTTGCCGGGGAATAAAGACAAAAACGTGCTTGATGGAACCATCTCACAATAACTTAATGGTATTGTGCAGCATGTAAGATTACAGTGATGTGCTCGATCTGACAAGAAACCTATACTTCGTCGCTGTATCATAATTATACCTGTGCTCTATGCTCGAAGTACCTGTCAGCGTCGTGCTTTTGCTAAATGCAGTGATAGCAATTTGGTTGCGATTTGTATTGATCTTTTATAATCAACCGTACAGCTCTTTAATGATACGAGGCCTAGGACATATTTTGCCACGTGTGGATGTGTGACAAAACTTTAGGGGCCAGCATGAAAGAGCCCTTTGGGCAGTAATAAAACTAATCTCTACTTTATTTCCATGTAATATTTGAATCCATTGAAGTGATCGTGGTCAATAATCGATCTTCTATACATATGATCAAATTCAAATTCATTCCTTTACCATACAATATGTATACATATGTATATATATATATATATATATATATATATATATATATATATATATATATATACATAATGTATATATAACATATATATAAATTTCAACATTTCAAACCGAAGGAGGAGCCCTACACACGCACTAAAACACCAAGATATTTATCAACCGACAAATGCATCTTCTTGGATGCATAAACATTAGGGAGAATTTAGCATAATAGAAAGAAAATAAAACGAATAGATCAGTAGTAAATTTTTTGATGAGAAACGAAACAAATTATAAAATATCATTAATGCAGTACATCCGAGAAATAGTCTTACGGGTACAACAGACATTCTCTCCTATAAGGGATTTCAAGAAAATAATGTAAAGTATGTGACTTCGCTTTTTCTTTTCCCGATTTCCAGGGATAGACATGAATATAATATTATTGTGAAAACCTTCCTCCAAAATCTTCACTGACGCATCAGCGTGCGCTCCGGGAATCTATGTGCGACCACGCCCATTCGTTCCCTGGATGAAACTTAGCGATGAAGGACGACTGGTGTTAATGGGTGTCGACGGGTATCCGCGGAGGAGCGTTGGCAAAGAGAGCCGAGGCATTAAACAGACCCATATGAAGCACTTACCTGCATTAGAAGACAATAAGCAAAACTGCGCGATACATCTCGGCTCGGGATTATTTGCGCAGCAGACAGCAATCGTGTACGGCGAACCCGTGGGACTGCGTGCGCGTTAGCATTATATCGCCAAATTTGAGATTGGTATAGTATTTCTTTTTATTCTTGCGGGATCATCTCCAATTTTTTCTGTCACTCTATAGATAGTCATTCCTGTCAGTCTTTTAGTGGTAGAGATATTGAACTATGAGGTAACCATGAGGTAACTTGTGGGCGGTTAATCAATTGAATTCCATTTATTGATGTATATTGACATTAAACCTGCACTCGGGTAATTTGGGCGTCAGAATTGAGGGCAATATAACCCTAACGGGTTTAAACTTGCTGGTGAACAAAGAACATCGCATGTAGCTTTATTGCTATCTTTTCAAGTTGTTTTCAGCCCTCTCATTTTTATGGTCACGGAACAAGGAAATATGCGATTGGAATAATTGCCCAATCTGTAAAGAAAATATGGGATACAATAACGACAACTTTGCACGAAATAATAGATATTTTTTAGGTCTCTGAAACAGAATTAGGTCTCCTTTCAGCCATGCTGCATGTGAAAGATATAAAAAATTGGTGATAAAATGAAAACGTGTTCGACTTTATCCGAATCACCAGCCGCATCATTAACCATAACATTTTGAGATGATCCCTGATGAAAACACATCCCTGTCCCACCGTCCCGATCGATATTTCGCCATCCGTTCTTGTTTGCAGACGACAGTAAAGTCAATTTCAGTCCTACGAACGTGCCTCTGGATACCCTGTGCGATTTACAGCGGGTACTATGTACTAAATGCACTCACTTCAGAAAAGCTGGCACGACACCAATGGGATGTGTAGCGTACTCATGACAAAATACGACTGCAAGTTACCATGAACATTTAAAGTTTCTATCCCTCGATCGGAATGGAAATGCGAATGTGTCA
This sequence comes from Diadema setosum, assembly GCA_033980235.1. Taxonomy (NCBI): domain Eukaryota; kingdom Metazoa; phylum Echinodermata; class Echinoidea; order Diadematoida; family Diadematidae; genus Diadema; species Diadema setosum. Next base: position 8,505,976 of record CM067073.1, read on the forward strand.
TGTGAGAACTATACACGTGGCGTTTGTTCGAATTAGCGACTAGTTTAGAGCTTTAATGAGAAAGTACACGTACGGGGCACAGTCGGTCTTGAGTACCGATTAATCATCATCATTTGTTAAATATGAACAGCGCGCGGTGATGTTCTGTAAAGTTCGGTTACTCTTTCATTACTATCGGGGATTTTTTTTTATTTGATTTGTTTTGTTTGTATATGCATTGATATTTTGATTTGAATATCAATCGCCATATCAAAAGGGACGAAAGCATGTTTTCATAAACTGCTTTAGAGAGAACATACGTTTTATTAGGTCCTATTTTCAAACTCGAAGAATGTTTCTGAGTGATTGGGGGGGGGGGGGGGGATTGGAGGGAGAGAGAGAGAGATGTAAAAAAAAAACGCATTGTTTATCCGCCCACTTCCCCCAAACAGAAAAACGTAAACGTACCCCGTACACCCTTCCAATGTCTGAAAATGGTATAAGAATGCAGATCTACCCTTCGATTTCAGCTTTATTTCTTTTTCCTTTACTTCATTTCCCACCAAATAACTTCTTGAGGAGATGAAGTATGTTTTCAGTTCGACTGTCAAGCATGTCAGTCGAAAAATATTTACCTTTATTAAACCCATAGTAAATTTAGGATCGATTAACTATATAAAGGCATGTATATTTCCCCCTTCATTAAAAGCTTTAATACCAATATCAATTACTTCCCAAAGCATATTTTCAATAACCAATAAGTTGAATAAATCACCAAAATCTCTCCAAAATCTCTCAAAATCACTCTTACTTTTTCACAAGGGAAAAATAATGCTCATAGTTATTCTCATTATGAATTACAAAATTAAGAGCATGCATGGCATGTTAAGAATGTGAAATAGATATTTCTGTAGTATACAAACTCACGTGACACTTTTACTTGAAATTCCCTTAACCTGCTATCTAAACTACATTTAGATCTCAAGCTGTATTGTGGCAATGACGATTTTTAGGACTATGTCAAATTCCAATGTACAAAGAACATAAGTGCAATGAGTTGCCGCTCTGTTATCTAACGCAGCAGGATTAATTATTCACGCAACATTTCACCCAACTTGGTAACCATGGTAGCGATGGCACAGCGGGATTGTCATATCACGCACAGACCTGAACCCACCTCCACCCATTCACACGCACAGACAGACACACACATCCACGAACACATACACACACACACACACACACACACGGAGTAGAGACCTACCCTACAAAAGGCACGAAATAAAACTAAACAAAACACTTACTTCTGTACTACATTGGCCTATACCTCTGGAGAAAGGTGATTTTCTTTTCATTATGAAATCGATGAGCAATAATATTCAGTGTTAACTTTGTCTCAGTCGAAATGATTCCTTGTCGATTAAAACCACTGTTTACCATTAGCAATGATTAGGAGCAGTGGTTAAAAATGTTCGAATTATCACATTTTGATTCTTATGTATAATTCAGTTGCTATATCGTATAAAAATTTGGCAATAAAGCCGCAACTATAAGGACATTACTATCACTAATCACATACATACATACACTCAAACACACACACACACACACGCGCGCGCTTACTCACATCGTCTCTTCATTTCTGTATAATGCCAAATGCATTTTCACCGATTATGTGAATAAAACATGAGCAGCAAAGAGTTAAGCTTACGAACCGGTTCTTTTCAGAATACTCGAGAATGCCGGAGAAGAGAGACTAAAATATACCTTGCGTCATAATGAAACAGCAAAACAGATGTTTCCGGTTGATTATACAACATGCATGACAAATGTGTATGGGATGTATTTTAATCTATTTTATTTTTCTATTTTTTTTTAAAGTGTTCCTAATTGCTGTCTGCGTAACATAACCAGATAGACCCATTTCCAACCAGGTCATTCGAACTCCTCATGCTGGTTTTTAAAGTTGTTATGGTAATTATCAAATATCTCCTGAAGCTACCCACATCACGTGCCAAGTCGCCATGGCAAGTAAAAAATATTATTGAAATTATATGAAATTATAGTAATAGCCGAGTTTACTTGAAGATAACTGTCTTTTTACGAGTCATTGGACATTCCAGAAGTCTCACGAATACATCAGTGCATCCACCCAGAATAAGTATTTAGAGCCTACTTTAATGGGTGAAAATATTTTCAAATTAGCTCGAAAGCCTTACAAAAGGTTGATTATATTTTCATCGCACTATTTTGCTTTAAGTAAATATATGGATTTATGTCTAACGCCCTGATGCCATTGCTTTAAAAAAAAAAATATATATATATATATATATTCTCCCGTTTTTATGCTTTGTGTCTGTGTTTGGGGGGGGGGGGGGGGTGTCATCAACGAGTGTAAACGATTGCCAATATTGCTCTGCATTAATATACATTACAGTAACATTTGCAACTAAGATTATCTACAATCGGGGCAAGGTATAACGCTTTTCTGTAGATAGGCCGTGGGCCTCTTGTTGCCGAAAACGATAGAAACAGAGCATCACGAAAAAGATGAAACTCATTCCAAGCGAGGAGAATTACACGGTGTATAAGAAAAAATAAAACACTTGTACAGATCTCATCTCATGTCAAAGTTATTGTCTTCTCCGTAACTGCACTCATTTGATACTTGAATCCCTGAATGCTTGATGACGTTGCTTTACGATGACGAAATCAAGTTTCATTTACGTTTACTCTTCTGGTTTTTGTCTCTGTATTTTCTTTTCTCACCACAGAAATGGTACAACTGGCGAAAGACAGAATGGCGGCGAAACGAAGGACTTCGAATCGGATCGGGATCGCTGACCGATATGTGATGATCGAATCAAGACTATCGCCACTGGCCACTGCCATTGATTGGCTGTCCTCGTGTGCTCATGCGCGTACGCGCCAACTTCCGACTTCTGTGTGGTAGCACTATCGCAACTGCAAACGTACATAAAAATCCAACGATCGAGGACGCCTGGATGTGTATGCTGGTATGTAGGACATTTGACTAGAGCGATGAATGGACACCTGTAACGATGAACCCACCCCATGCAGAAAACACCGTTACCGCGTCAGGACGGAGACGTTGGTACGAAAAAAAGAAATAATAAAAATGATGGCGTATAACTGAGACAGACTAAAACCAAACAAACAAACAAAAGAATTGCACAGCTCGAAAGAAAACATGGAAAATGGAATATGTAAAGGGTGACGATGATGTGTAAGTTTTAATCGGAGAATATGAAAAGTATGCACGTTAAGTGTTGGTTGAGTAGAGTAGAATATGTAGAATAGTCACTATGATGTAAATAATGTGAAATACTAAGAAAAGGAATCTTATTTTGGCATACCCATGAGCAAAGACGGTTATATTGTGAAGTGCTGGTGTGTGAGTGAGTGCATGTGCGGTAAACTAAGAGTAGACAAAGAATAAGATGCATCAACTTTGAGTGCATACTCGTTAATGCCACTGGGAGAAAAACGTGTAAGAAGAATTCTTCCTCTAATCGGATCAATCTAATATGTCAAAACAAAAAGTGAGCGGGATTGGAAACGAGGTTAAAGGAGATTGGGCGGGGGAAACTGAACTGCGTAATTTATTTTGTTTACTGTTGCTCTTGGATTGAAATATTAAGATAGGAAACGACTTTCATGATTGGCATTCATTAAGTGGAAGAGAGATGGTAGAGTGGTCACTTAATGCCATAATTTTATATGCAACGAAAAATTATGACAAATAATAATACCTTTTTTTTTTTTGTATAGTTGGCATGGTTTTCTAACGTAACGAAAGTAACTGCAAGTCGACTAGAAAAACACCAGCAACGAGAATCAACAGAAGTTTCGATAATTGCGCACATAATCATATTACTGTCAATACTATGACAGGAAAGTCTGCTCCTACAAAACGAACGAACAAACAAACAAACAAACAAACAAACGAACGAACGAACGAACAAACAAATGTTTAAATAGGTCCTAAATGAATAAACAAACAAACAAACAAACGCTCGAATACTTATGGCCAAGCAAGGTGCAAGTTCGAGGATAAGAACGTACATTCCAACTCGCCGGTGAACAACGGAAATTGAGGATCAGCCAAGCGCTCTCCCCGGATTCTCCTTCGGCTCAGTTGCCATGGAAACTGTCATTCAAGTTTTGCATGTTTGCTATGACTCGACACAACGATATCTGAGATAAGCAGTTGTTACACACGTCGGCTTAAAGAAAAGTATTTGTAACCTTCTGCGCAGTAATTGAATTTGAACTTATTTTGGCGTCTGGATCTAGTCAATTTAGCTTTAAGTGCCAAATTACCCGTTACTGTGAGGTTTCTTGTTTGATTTCTTTGTATTCCTGACGAAAACTTTAAGCGATGCTTCAAGCTGACGTATCATATTCCTTCTTTATAGTCAAGGATCATCGAAGTTCAGAAATAATGTTTATTCTGGGATAATACCCAGCAGCTGACATTTGAGATTTTGTTGAATATTTCTTTCTTTCTTTTTACAAGGGAGTTTTGAAGCGGTAGCATGCAGGAAAAGGGAAACGATTCGTTGTTGTTGTTAATGATGACGATATTTGCTACTGGCATGTCAATCACTAACACTCGAAAATTCAGAAATACGATTTTCAATGGAGAGTTTATATACGATAACAATGTATATGTCATTGGATGGAACGCATTTGTTATAACATGAAAACTTTAGCGTTATGTCTATGATAACGTCATCAAATTTACAAAATGAGTGAGAATATTTTTTCTTCTTTTTCATCATTCACGGCTGAAGAGTTAGTGCGAAAGCCTAAAGAGTGCTAAATCCCGCCTCATTCTTCTCTCGCGATTAGTGCTGGCAAAAATGCAGAATTACATATTTTGTCATATTTTACAGCTAATCAAAAAATGTTGACAACAATCAGATTATAGTCAACCAAACTACTCGAAATAACCAGTCTTACAGCACGAACTCTGATATTTGTCAACAACTAATGGTATATACTTTCAGTCGTTTCTTGAGAAAAAAAAAAAACACTCTCGGACAGAACTTAATTATGCAACACTGACCAAATAAACAGGTGCAGTACACTGCGAGGTCGGTGAACCAGCTCAAATAACTGCCTGTAATGTTAAACATTTTATACACTGTATCATACATGTCAAAGCCGTGGAGTTGAAGAGAAATACAAATGGGCATATCCCTTGATTGTATATCAGCTGACGTTGTACATTATGCATGATGTTTTTTACATTGGGAGATGAAAATAGGTTACCTTCTGCAACTGAAGCTGGATTTTCGCTATTATAGAGAATGGTACGTTGGGACAAGATTGTATCAATCCCATCCTTATATAGAAGAAAAAAAAAAAAACTCTTCCTGGGTAGATCTGTGCGATCAAATGTATTCCTAGGATCTTTCATGGTGTTATTTACATTTTATTGCAGACACACGATTACACGTGCTATCTGTTACAAGATTTATAGAAGCGTAGGGGAATTGCAGATGAAAGTATGAAATATGTATGCCATTCGTGCATTCTAATGTCTTCGCTAATGGACTTTCTAATAGAGTTTGACGCTTGTTGTAACTTTGGTACATCACCATACAGTCGTATTTTCAACTCGGGGCAAACATCATAACATTATAACATACATGGTTTTGTCTATTGAAATGGAACGTTTAATTTACATATTTGTATAAGCGGATTCTTTAGGCGATGAAATGAATTACATGGCATGAAAATCACTTTCATATCGATTAATTATTATTAAAATATGTACGAAGTTTACGGTACTTATAAGGTATGTTTAGTGTTATGATCATTATAACTTATGACTACGTTCCATCGAAATTTGAGGAAGTTTTCATAAAGTGTTATTTCTTTTATTACACGCGCACACACGAAAAAATAAATCACATTCGATACATTTATCCCTCCCCCCCCCCCCCCCATAAAACTACGGTAGTAAGATAATTGATGATGGGCGTCTCATTGACTACGTTTAAACAAGAGAGGTCGCTAACGCAGTTGTATGGAACAGAAATGTGCAATACTATTTTTTTTTCAGGTATGCAATGCATAATGATACTAGAACGATTTGTATATATCTGAAAGTATCATTTCTTCATTAAAGAGTATTGTTATGTACCCCTCATGATCACAGTCATTGAATGTCAACTTCCTTAATTGATATTTCACTACATATCTTCATTCAACATTTGTCCAGTGTACGTGAATTCCATAATAGTGCAGCACGAGATAACTGTAATTTTATGAGACTTCGGTCTGTAAGGGCATTACTTTTTCTTGTGTTATTTTGGTCTATTAAATTACATTGTTTTCTTTCACATTTTTAAGAAACATAAGTTGCCATAAATTTTTTGATTGAGTTTGAAATGTGGTAATTAGTTTTCAATAAAGAGTGCCATGATGGAATTTTTTTTTCTTTCTTGAGAAGTCTGTTCATTGGACTGTGATCGGGGAAATAATATGTACAGTATGCCCCCTAAAAAAATACGATCAGTTTTTTCACATTGGTAACTCCCAATGTGATTAAACTACTTCAGGGTCTTAAAATATGACATTTTAGCTCTATTTTGCAGGAAACCCTATTCAATTTGGTTTAGTAGTCACAGAGAAATGTGGATTGTTGTGGAGCATGTCATGGGTCAGATTCTTCCAAGTTTAGTACTTGGATGCTCCTGGAACTGCATATTAAAGTGTAAAGATAATGGACAGAACTTGGGAGGGACGGAATTCCTGACATCCTCTACAAAACTCCTCATTACTCTTTGACCACTGAAGCAAATCGAATGGGGTTTTCTGTAAGATGTGGGCAATGAGTTATACAGCTGTAGTTTCATACTATATTGTAGTTGTATTGTAGTTGGATTGATTCACTATTATAGCAGAGGGTCCCGTTGTATTCTTTTTTTTTCTTTTTTTACATATGGTATAGTGTACACTGTATAAGCTGTTATTTTCACGTACAGATATTTTCGCCAATGAAGAGGTCACAGACATTTTCCCAGAGATGTTATTTTCGCGAATAATATGACACCGAGGATATTGTGAGTGCACCTTCACACACTGACACATGGTGACATTTTCGCGTGTTGTTAAATTATGTCAACAGTGACTCCTGAAATTTGCGAAAATTAAACCCTCTTGAAAATAACAGCTTATACAGTAATATCCTGACAGGTTTTACGAGCCAGGACAGAGATGACTGAAAAGACGACATCAAAAGACACAAGGAAACAATAAATCTGTGTAACTTAATCAGTTATATATATATATATGGACTCCATTATGATCTTTCATAGAGAGAGTGTAGGAGAGTGAGGGAGAAAGATAAAGAACAAATCATAACAGATAAAATCTTGATACGTGCAACTAAACCCAAAAGAGATGGGTTTTGACAGGGGAAAATGGCTGGAAAGAAGACAGGGGAAGAATATGAGAAAAAGGGAACTAGATGAGCAAAGAGATGAGTGCATTTGTGTGGAGGGGAGGAGAGCATATAGAATTGCTTGAAAGAATAGCAGATTAGTATAGTGTGTTATCATCTCAGTATCATACAATCAACAGTCGTCTTGATTTAATCTTGCCACTGGAAGTAGATGGGCCAGGACGAGGGAGTGAGGCTGATGACCCTGCGCAACTCTTCCTCACTTTAATCCAATTCACGGGGGAGTCACAACTTCATCCGTTATCATCATAATCATTCCAAAGAGAGCGAGGATTGGACTGATTAGCCATCTTCGCACTCAAAGAATGTAGTGATACTAGAAGTTGTAGTCATCTTCACCTGCGCAGGACGAACATCATCATCATCATCATCATCATCATCATCATCATCATCATCATCATCATCGTGCAATCAGACCATACATGTAATACACTTGACCATACATGACATAAATCATCACCATAATTTTAATTTCTTCTCAAGATAACGAACTGCCTGCAAGTCAGTCTCAAAAACCTCCATGTCATGATCATATTTTCGAATTTGAATGTGGCATAGTCTTCATCTCATAACCAACCAATGAAAAACCACAGCTACATTCATTTCTCATGTAATGTGGCACATACCATCGATATAAACAATATGTACTTAGCACTCATATAGTTAACGCTCATGGGGCAAGCCTTTGAATGAAACATATTTCATGGGATGGTACAGAATCCACCTTGTTATATGACAAGAACAAATTCAATTTTTGAATTTACACAAAAGCAATAAAAATGTCGGGTTCCTCCCCACCCCCCCAACCAGATCTGTCTGATCATATTTCATTCCACTGATTTCAAAATAATAATCATGGGTATGTTGAATATTACCATGACTGAGCACTTCAGAATATGTGATACAAATGTGTGTGGTGTTAGTATCTTGTCTCTCATTAAGGAGTTGCAGAATAGTTAAGAATATCACAGATGAGTAAAATACATTGTAACTTTAAAAGAAAACAAATTTTTCTGTTAACCCCACAGGAAATATAAAAGGGACTGCCAAAATTCAAACAACTGCATGTCAGGTTCACCTGACATAAAAGTAAGGTTTACAAGTATGTGAAATACTCATCACAAGGATTTTCCAAAGAACATACGTTGTAACGAGTATAAATCAAAGTTTGATTCACACTCACATGAAACACGGCACAAGCTGATGCGGGGATGATTTCAAAGATCTCGTACACAAATACATCATAGACAGGTCAAAAATGAAGAATCTACAACAAAATGACAAAGGCTTACTGCTGGTTCTGTAACCTGTTGGGACAAGTTGATTTTGCTGTAACACATGCTTTCCATATGCACCTAGCCGAGTATTGACCGATTCTGTGACGCGCTATGTGTATTTTTGGCATGGGCAGCGCCATTACGCGGTGTCTCAGCCGACCCCCCCTTCCCACTCCCCCACCCCTCTCCCTACATTAGCACGCGCGCAGAATGATAAACTGATGCATGGTTGCTTTAGCCAATGGGCGTCTCGTACTGAGTGCGCGAATGCTTGCTTAGTGCGCGAACCTATTGTTACAAGTGCGCGATAAACATGTTGCCCGTGGGGTGGGGGAGAGCAGGGGGGGTCAGCTGAGACACCACAATGTGAGCTCATGGCTGCGCCCAGTGCCATAAAATGTCTGCTGCCCTCAACGAACCCGAATCGGTCAATACTCGGGAATGGTCTTCAACGGGTTAATACATGTAAGCATATACTGTGGACTCCCGTCATAACGAAGTCCTCGGGACCGACAGTTTTCTTTTGTTATATCAAAATTTTGCAATAACCGAACGAATAAACAATGAAAAACATAGAGTGGATAATGTTGTGGCCTGAATTTTCACTTTGTTGTAACTGGAATTTCGCTATAACTGTGTGTGTTATAACGGAAGTGCGCTGTACCTACTTGTACATCAATTCTGAAACAACAGAAAATCTGTAGGCGGTTGGAGGGTTCTCAACACATCAAACTGATGTCAGTCTGACTCTGAGATGACAATATGCCAATTTCAGCATTAAACACACTGACATTAACCTGTGGTCAACAAGAGACGCTTGCTTCTGTTTTACAGACCTGGTAGCCTGGGGATACCATGGAGTGGTAAGGCTGGTCTGGCCCGGATATATTCGAGAATCCCTGTTACAAATTGTGTACAGTTTTATCACTGATCTATGTGTAAATACACACACAGCCAAAGAATCTTGACTGGAGTTGACCATTACCTATGAGTGTATGCTTTGATGTACACATGCACTGGCAAATGGCTGACTGGTGCTACTTGTGATTTTAGGATGTATGATGGTGGGCAGTGGATGAAGATTAATTCAATGGGACCATACATGTGTCCCCACTCTATCAGGTCTCATTTGTATAAATATCTAGGATGCATGTCACAAGTTCAATACCCACAAATCATACAGCCCACGAGTCATACAGCCCACGAATTATACAGCCCATGAGTCATACTGCTCATGAGTTCGACACTAGGCAAACAAAGCCCACGAGACTGACACATTAAGCCCTGGGTTGTAATGTTGAACTCATGGGCTGTTTCTACCCAGTATAGGCCTTATTTGCCTAGTGCTGAACTCATGGACTGTATGACTCGTGGACTGTATGACTCATAGACCTTGTTTCAATGTTGAACTTGCAGGCTGTATGACTCATGGGTTTTGGTCTCGTGGGATGACACCAATACCTCTCTATATTTTTTTCTCCAATAATTGACTGGAAAATTGTTTGACAGAAATGAAAGAAAATCCAAGTATTATGTTATATTTCTCACCATCACCTCAAGCAGGAATACTGTTAACATTCCAGCAAGTAATACCGTAAAAGTGGATAATTTCGTGCAGCTAATTTTTTGCGTTTTTTTTTTGCGAATAAAATCATTAAGTATGGAAACATATGACAAGCAAAAATATTCCCATGCTTTTATTTTTGCGCTAGTTTCTGGTTGCACAAAATGTGCAAAAATGTCAACATGACAAAAATTTCCACTTTTACAATAGACAGACACCATGCATAATCTGTCAATATAATGTTATCTATAGTGCACATGATCGCAAGCACGGCCACAACTAACAATATAACTGGATAGGGTGTACACATGGACCATTGCAGTGATTAACTCCATTTCAGTGAATATATTATAAAAGCATGATTACTGCAACATCTTCAACACAATAGGTGAACATGCCATCCTATATAATCTCATATCATTTGTTTTCACACTCAAAAGAGAGATTTAGTTGAAGGAGAATGTTGTCGCACAGTAAGGACAGAACAAAGCAAAAGTATGGCTGAAGAGTCAAGCAAAACGTGGATCTGTTTGGTGCTGATCGTATATCAGAATTTCTGACAAGCATTTACAAAATGATGGCCATTTTGTTTGCCACTTTATTCACATAGCTTTGATATTGTTATTCAAAACATCATGATTGAAAGGCAACAAAAAAAGTACATTAACCATTTGCCTACAAGAAATCAGTTAGCCCTTTGTAAAGAATGAGGGAAAAATGTTAATCTCAAAGTGAGTAGTATAACTGACTACAACTTTATTTGTACTCTCCATCTTTGGCATTCTTTCCATTTCCATCACAACCACATGACTCATGAGACATTTTTTCCATAAGTCTGAATATCAGTAGCTGCCTGTAAGATTTTGCATATGAGGTGAAAAATACAATAGTAAAAACAATATAACAGGACAACTTATCACTACCATGCACTGTATTCATCTTCCACCTTTGTCTTTTGGTTTACGTGAAGTTGGTTATTATTTTCAACATATTTTTAGCTCTTTCCCTATCAAAAGTACCGCTAAAAGTGCTTTACATTTATTATCCCATGCCCCCAGACATGTCATCCCCACCAAACACCACACAATGCTTTGTGTCCACTCCTCTGGGACCATTCCTTGGAAATGCCCCAGCCCAGGGAGGTACGAAACCTTGAATGGACTCCGCAACTTGGCACGTAACTCCTTACAGTATATTGCAACATCCACTGGTATGACAATTCTCCTCATCCATATTTCACTCAATGTTCTCTCTTGGTAACTTAAAGACTTTGCTCTTAAGGAACCAGGGAGGGTCTCCATCTCACAAGATACCATCCAGCTCAAAGCATCCTCAGCACCCACAGTATCAGCTCCCATTGCCAGGGTTCTGCTGGAAGTTGACGGAGTAGGATCCTGTGTTGGGGTCCTGCTGCAGCTGAAAGTTGTTGGTGGAGAGACCGAACGGCCTGAGGACCATGTTTCCCAACTCCTTCAGCTTCCCAAACATCTCCTCCTTCAGTTTCTCGTTCCGCTCCTTGATTTGGTCTGGTAGTCTCTGTGAATTGGAACAATGACATCAAACAAACTCTCAGCATGGTTCATAGAACCACGGCATCACGGTTACTGCAAAACCAAAAACATTTGCGGCATAAAACTTTCACATATTGGAGCTGACAGCCTTACTCGCAGCATTAAACTTTTGCGAATTGTCACTGGCATTCATTGCCTTGCATAGACAGAACCTTTTGCATGCATTTTACTTTCGCAAATCTTGGCTCCTTGCAAAATTTATGAAAGTTTCATGCAAGCAAAAATTTATGGTTATACAATAGATTGTAGATAGACAGATAAATAGCTAGATAGATATGTAGATCAGTTGATAGACAGATAAAAACAGATGTATGCATTTTGAAGGACAAGTCCACCTTCATATACATGTGGATTGAGTGAAGGCAACAATATTATTAGAACACATCAATGAAAGTTTGGGGAAAATCGGACAATCCGTTCAAAAGTTATGAATTTTTTAAGTATCTGCGCAGTCACTGCTGGATGAGAAGACTACTGCAGTATATGATGTCACATGCGTACAACGATATAAGGAAAATAAAAAGAGAATTTCACAAAATTTTACATTTTGAATAAAGTGTACATTTCTTCGACTTGTTACTGACGTATGTTAAGGGTAATATCATTCACCCTGCCTTCTGAAAGAGAGAAGTAGAATGTTCTTTTGTTATGCGTGAAAATAGTTGAATTTTCTTTATTCTTTCTTTATAACGTTGTACAAATGTGACATCACAAGCTGTAGTAGGCTTCTCATCCAGCCATGACTGAGCAGAAATTCAAAAATTCATAACTTTTGAACGGATTGTTTGATTTTCCAGGCTCAAACTCTAACTGATGTTCTACTAATATTGCTGTATTCACTCAACCCACGTGTCTATGAAGGTGAACTTGTCCTTTAAGAAAAATCTATGTTGTCAAACTCAAATGTTGCGAGAGATCACCAGTAGCCATGACAACAGACATACACAGATCCAGTTCATGTGTCCCCCTTCATTCATTGAGCACACTGACACAAGGGCAATTTAAAATGAAAGTCATTGCCATGGAGATTGCTTAGTAACAACCAATCAGCTGTCAGCATCTGGTTATCAGGCTCACCATGCACGCAGCCCTGGCTTCATAGCACGAAGGGTCCAGTTCCAGCACTTTTTGAAAGTCTGCCAGCGCCTCGTCAAGTTTCTCCATCAACTCATAGGTATTTGCTCTTCTGAGCCAAACCTGCATCATTAGACAATAGAACACAAAACCAAAACAATGTCTACCAATAATCTGACATGAAAAATTATAATAGTATTCAACATAGACATGACAAGTTCATTTTTTTTTTTTTGTTCTTGATGGTACATCAACATAAAGTAAATCAATGGAATGGCAACATTCATTTATCCATGTTTCACATGTCGTACACTTCTCTTGACTAAATATAATATGAACAATTCACATAATCACAGCAAACTGATAGTTTGTTGGCACACACTAGTATTTGCACAACACATAGCTGTTAAGTAATTTCTGGGTTTCTGATTTATGCAATCTACTGTATTACTACTGGGGGAACAAATACTCTGCCTTTTTGGATTCATGAATGTAATGTCTGCACATAACTGATTTCCAGTCCCTCATTAAACATGGGGGGAGGGGGAGGGGACAGCACAATACATTTACACTCTCAACTGCTCAACAGTATTCATATTTCCATGAGACAGGGCAGTGGTAAAATGTGTACCATAGGTCTGGTTTCAGAATTACTTTCTTTTTTTAGCCCAAAATGATAAGTATTACAAACAACTGCTGTGAATATAATCTTATTTAATTCTTTCACCAATAGAGAGTCAAAAAAGCAGTGGGGTACATTCACTTTCTTCACGACAATGAAATAGGGTACCAAAAGTGTTATTTGATTTGATCTTTTATTATTCGATTTAGGGATAGAGTTTGGGTTAGGGTTAGGATTAGGTTTGAACAGGATTAGAATTAGGGTTATGGTCAGGGGAAGGGTCTAGGGTAATTGTCCAGGGGGTAATTGCCCTAGAACCCATTGTGATATGAGAGTAGAGCTAATGATGTGGAGTGAGGAAGTGGTGGTCATGAAAGCAAAGCATGTACGTCATGCCCTCTGGAGCTGACCTTTAGATAATGTGGGTGGAGCTCTAGTGCCTTGTTGCAGTCCTCGACGGCTTTCTCGTACAGCTCTCTGCGAACTTGGCATGCTGCACGGTTGGCATACATGATGGCCCGCTCTTTCTTGTAGCACAAAGGACATATACTGAGAGCTTCAGTGTACTTTGACATAGCATCTAAGAATTCTGGTATGGGGAAGAAGAACACACGATAAAAAACATTTTTTTATTGCATCCCAGTTGGCATTGAAATGGAAAGCCTGACTGATTTTTTTTTTTTTCACAGATAACTGACAATTCTTTCAAAGACTAAAAATCAACAATTGAGATTACAAAATTGAAGAGGATGAATTACATATACAGAAACCACATCGTAATGAGCTCACTATGAGTTATAGCTTTTAGTAAGGTGAATTCGGTGCTCCTGATTTTTTTTTTCAAGTATTTGGCTGACTTCTTTTTCAGTACATTTACGAACGATGTACCGCTTCATGTAATGACAGAAGTATCACAAATGTTCTTTAACTATCACTGTGATAGCTTAAATTCAAATGTTTATGGAATTACTGACATGAGAATCTTTGTGGATGATACCTGTGTATTTGTACAATCTGCAGAGTGAATGGCATCCAAAAATATTTCAGGTAATAAAAAATAGAAAATCATGAAGCCTGGTTTTGAACTCACCAAGTTGCTTGAACAGATCGTTTCCTTCAGCTTTATGGCTCTGAGCCTCATCTTTCAGTTTCTGTGGAAAAATTGTGTAAATGAAGAAAAGAAGTAGAAAACACATGCAGGACCCAAATATAACAAAGATACTTCAATGTATACTTGGTCTTTACACTGTTCTGATAAAGTTCTTGATAATATATCTTTTGTATAGTAAGGATAAGTAAAACAGGAAAAATCATTGTGAGGCATCTGCAGGGATTTTCAGGATGGAAGATCATATTACACCTTCTGCAGAAAGAACTTTTGCTCATATACAGGTACATAGACCAATTTCTAACACACAAATAACTAGGCAATCTCCTTGTCTCCTATTTCCCTGTTCTACATCAAGGACCTCATTATTAGGTGATACGCTATCAGCGTATCACCTATTGTGATTGTCAAAATCTCTCTTTATTTTTTTTTATTCTTCTTTCTTTCTGGACAATTTTGTGTCGTCAATATCTCAACAATGACATTACGAAATAACATGACATTTTCAGTCAACATGTGTCATTACAAAATCTAGTCACAATAAGGTTTTCATGACAGTAACATATCTATGACGTCATCTAGGCGCCATTTTGTGATTTTCGGACCTTGTCACATGATCGATCATAACTTCATAACTAGATGTCATTTCTGTATCATTTTCGGTGGACATGAAGTTCAGGTCACGCTCTATCTTACTTTTTAACGCTAGTTACACAGGTCATCATTACGCGCGCGTAAGCACGCGTCAAAATTTTAAAAGACTCAAAACGACTTCCCAATGGGAAATCTCGAAGTTTCAGACAATTTTAAGCGTTTCAAACATTTTCTCGCGTGCGCGTCCGTCCGCGCAATTTCGCGCGCAGAGCCCGTAAGCAACACGAAAATGCATTATTTTTGACTGATTTGGATTCCTGATACTTTGAGTAACAATATCCATTGATTTCCGATCGATTTCGACCTATAACAAAGGAATGCACTGGCGTCAAAGTTGAAATTCCGCTTGCGCGTCTTTCTGCAAATATAGTGAAAAAACATGTCTTTGTTTATTTCGCCATAGCTCTTTAAATCGTCCGTTCACCCTATATTTCTATTGCATATTACAAAAGTATATGAATTGTAAATAACATTCCAAGTATCAATATTGCCAGGAAAACGCGATGACGTCATCATATCGTCATTTTGAATAAAAAAAGTGGAATTGATTTTTTTGAGGTACTGTTTCTGACATTCATTTGCTCGTATCTCTGTTGTTTAAGCTCAATATTATCCCAAATTCAGATATGTTGTACTTTGAACATTTACCTTTCAAGTCCATGTAATGGTTTTGAAATATGATGACGTCATCATACTAGAAATTGTGATTAAAGGTAAAGACTCAAAATCAGACAAGTTTACGTGTTATGTCTATGGGAGGTGATTTTTTTTTTTAACCATGCATTGACTTGACAACGTTTAAGCACCTTTACCTCATCTGATTTTGCTCCATTTCCTCTGAAACATACGTATGTTGTAGCTGAGACAATAAGCTTTAGTAATCATGCATTTTATGTTTTCAAATCTCCTCATCAGGTTGATAATTTTGTAGTTTAAAACTGAAAATGAGAATGCAATCTGTACAGAACGATTCCCAATTTTTCTTTGCAACTGTATATTGATCGAATCCACGCTGCCACTTGTGAGAAGTTGAATAGCGCCATCACAAGTCAACACATTCACGACAGTATTTAGATTTAAGTTTCGCACTCAATCTTCAGGACAGCCGTGTGGCATAATCGCTTAGCGCGCTGGGTGTTCATAACGCCTTACCGGAAGGTGAGAAGTTCGACTCCCGCAGGACTTTTTGTTTTTCCGTTCTTTCTTTCTCTCTCTCTCTCTCTCTTTTTTTTTTTTTTTGCGCAGTTCAGCTTTACTCCGATGTCATTTTTCGTATTATTTCATCAAGTGTACGTAACTCGTGAACACGGCTGCTCTATTTCCCTTGTTTTGTATTGGAGTTGGAGTTTGGGTTTGCTTCATAAATTTTGTCACACTTAATGTTGTAAATTGCCCCTTGTTACAGTGTCCCGCTTGCCACATTTGGTTTGCTCTTTCCTTTTCTCTTCATTGGTTATTGTTATACTGTAACAGGATAGGTAGGAACATGTACGTTTAAATAACTTGCAGGAATGGGAGCTGCATTGAATAACTCTAGTCCAGGTGTATGGCGTCTCGCTCATCTCTTTGAAATTTCAGGTTGTTAATGTTTGAGCAAATAACGAAGTTGTAGACAGATTTTATGTTGCTATAGAGGTATCTTGTGCCACATGAGTGGAAGGCATCACTGTTTTAGTAGTAGTAATGGACTTTTTCATGTTGTAAATGGTATAAAGATATAAATTTCACATCCAATCTTCGGGACAGCCGTGTGGCTTTATAGTCGCTTAGCGCGCTGCATGGTAATTATGCACTACCTTAGGACGAGATGTTCGAGACCCGCAGGACGCTATCATTTTTTCTCTCTCTCTCTTTCTTTGTTTTTCTTTTGGCAGTTCAGCTTTATTCCGATCGGCGATGTCATTTATCGTATTATCTTATCAAGTATACTACCCCACGACACACAGTCACTCAAGTTCCCTTTTTTTTTTGTCGGAGGCTGGAGGTTGGATTTGCTTCATTTATCATACGTATTGTTTAAATTGCCCTTGGCACAGTGCCCCGCTTGCCACCTTTCCTTTTCTCTTTCCTTTTCTCTACATTTGTTCCTGTTACACTGTCACAAGACAGGTCGGAAAATAACTTACATAACTCAACTGGAGCAGGAATGGCAACTGAATGAATTAACTCTAGGCCAGGTGTATGGCGTCTCGCTCATCTCTTTGAAATTCCAGATTGTTATTGTTTGACCCAATAACGGAGTTGTAGACAGGTTTTATGTTGCCATAGAGGTATCTTGTGCCACATGAGTAGAAGGCATCACTGTTTAGTAGTAGTAATGAACTTTTTCATGTCGCTCCATGTCAATTATAGTGTGTTTAAAGGGGTTGTGTGTCTATCTGCCAAAGAAAAGGAAAAACTTTTATTTTCGTCATGGCTGTTTCTCTATACGTAGCCGTAGGTGATGAGTGTTGTTGGTATCTGAGCAGTGAAGAACAGAGCATCAGGCTAAAATCCCCCTTAGTTATACGCGCTAAGCGTTCAATTTGATATAATCTTTATTTATGTAGTCAGTCACTGCTAATGGAGTTACAGAATTATATTATGACACGTTTCACTGAAAGTTTGTAAAGCAAAGTTTATGGACAAGGCAAGCAATTGTACATGAATAATACCATTGATTTCAGAGGGAAATTATGCTATGCCAAAATGTAAGGGTATCATTGCTTTGGAATTGCTGAGACAATATGCTTGGCACGAGGGCTTCCACTTCTAATAACTGAGTCCTATATACCATTGATTTTAGATGCGAAATTATGGAATGCCTGTATGTAGGGGTGTCATTGATTAGGAATTAATGAGACGATTAAGCACTCCTTCCACTTCTAATTGTCCCCTTTGAATGTGTGTCTATCACGTAGGATCGTCAAATAAATTATCAGTAACGTATTAGCTTACGTTCACTACTCTTGGTTGGAGGAGACCTAAAGTTACATGGTTAAAGACGCCGTCTCTTTCGCAGGAGCCGTACATTTTGGCACGTGAAATTTTAGAATAACCTTATATGATGATAAGCAAGAATAGTTGAAGAGTTTGTTTGCAAAAACCGATAAGACCATATTTGCCAAATGGAGATATTTGCGATTAAAGGTAAAGAAAAATAAGGAGGATAATAAAGTTTTTACTTCTTCTGACCATTACTTCAAAAATGTACCTTTACTATGTAGTGACCAATATATCATTTAAAAGGTATTATTTTGTACTCTAAAACAGAGACCGTACTTCAAAGTCGTCAAAAATGGACTTATCGGGTTTTTGGGGAACAAACTCTTCAGTTTTTCTTTTGCCCTTTTTTCTTCAATTGAGGTAATGCCATTTGATATTCGTCCAGGTATAAATCACATTCTCATGTAAACAGACACACTTGCTCTATATGCCTTTGTTTTGTATGGGAGGCTTCATTGCTTGTACTGCTGGTAAATCTCACAGGCTTGTATATAGCTGTAAGAGCTCTCTGAACTGACCAATTATGGTAACAAGATTAGAGGGAATCATATTGGTTATGTGCATAAGTGTCAAAGGTGATGTTTTAAAAGGCCAATGTTAATACCAAGATGATTATTAAAAGACTCGTCATGTTTAATTTGTTCGTGTCGAGGATCACATGAGTAAAAGGCCAATGTTAATACCAAGATGATTATTAAAACACTCGTCATGTTTAATTTGTTCGTGTCGAGGATCACATGACTAAAAGGCCAATGTTAATACCAAGATGATTATTAAAACACTCGTCATGTTTAATTTGTTCGTGTCGAGGATCACTGGGTGAATACACTGTAGCCCTATGTACTCAAAAGCCTGTAAATCGACTTAGTGGCACACGCACAGAATTTCCACTTAGTTTGTGTGACAGAAAAAAAAATGATCTGAGTAATGTAGGTCCAAAAAAAGTTCAACTAAATATCTCAATATAACTTCAAGGTGCTATATCACATTCTCTTCTTTGTCGATCACAGATGACCGACATCTGATGACCCCAGCGTATCACCTAACTCGTCCTCACGGTGACGAGTTTCATATCTCGTTAAAACAGGGTTTCACTGTAGTATTGATCATCATGAAGTTTGGAAAAAAGCATTTTAAGACCTTCAGAACAGAATAACTTTTTCATAATCTTTATCAGCTCAGATATGTTGAAAAGTAAAATATTAAATGCATTTTCTTCCTGAATCAAATTAACTTTTTCATATAAAGTATCTCGATTCTCATATATTTCTTAACTTTAATAAATGTGCCATGCATTAGTATGCCCTAAAAATGGAAAATACACTTACATAAATTTCTATTTCTGTTGAAAAATGAGCTATTAAAGGACAAGTCCACCTTCACATTGACCGATTCTGTGACGCGCTATGTGTATTTTTGGCATGGGCGCAGCCATAGTGGGTGTATCAGCCGACCCCCCCTCCGCACTCCCCCACCCCTCTCCCTATACTTGGGTACCTAAGGGGGGGTCACCGTGCATCCCCCCCAGGACTCCTCGAAACTTACATTTTCAGGATCCTCATGACATACTAAAACATAATCAAGATGTTAACAGGAACGAAAAGTGGCTGTTCTAGGTGAAATTTAATGCATTCTATTGTTTTTCATAATTTCTTATGTATTTCTTTGTTTTTCAATTTTTTCAACTTTTGTTTTTTCTTTGTTTTTCTATTGGAAATTGTCACTGACCACTTTTCTACCATAATTAGCACAAAACTAATCAATGAAAGTGATTAATTGTAAAAATAATCAGGTTTTCATGACTTTCATGACAGAGCACTGTTTTCCATAGGAAATGTACACAAAAGCACAAAATTGTGCCCGTTTTGGGACGACATTCCGTTACAAAAATGGGCGTGACTTCGCAAAAGTATACGCGGATGTTGCAAATTTGGTCTCAAAAGTTGTGCGAGACTTGACCAAACAAAGTCAAGAAGCCTCGCGACAGATTTATAGCGCGAAACTTCGAGGGGAGGGGGGCGGATCCCCCACCCCCCGTCCTTATGTATGTATGTATATGTGCTTACATGTAGGGCCTACATAGTAGGGTACCTAAGGGGGGGAGGGGGTCACCGTGCACCCCCCAGAACTCCTAAAAACTTACTTGACTTTGTTTTGTTCAAGTCTCACGCAACTTTTGAGACCATATTTGCAACTTCCCCGCATACTTTTGCGAAGTCACGCCCATTTTTGTAACGGAATGTCGTCCCAAAACGGGTACAATTTTGTGCTTTTGTGTACATTTCCTATGGAAAACAGTGCTCTGTCATGAAAGTCATGAAAACCTGATTATTTTTACAATTAATCACTTTCATTGATTAGTTTTGTGCTAATAATGGTAGAAAAGTGGTCAGTGACAATTTCCAATAGAAAAACAAAGAAAAAACAAAAGTTGAAAAAGTTGAAAAACAAAGAAATACATAAGAAATTATGAAAAACAATAGAATACATTAAATTTCACCTAGAACAGCCACTTTTCGCTCCTGTTAACATCTTGATTATGTTTTGGTATGTCATGAGGATCCTGAAAATGTAAGTTTCGAGGAGTCCTGGGGGGGATGCACGGTGACCCCCCCTTAGGTACCCGACTACTACATGTACATTAGCACGCGCGCAGAATGAAAAACTGCTTTAGCCAATAGGCGTCTCGTACTGAGTGCGCGAATGCTTGCTAGTGCGCGAACCTTTGTTACAAGTGCGTGATAAACATGTTGCCCGGGGGTGGGGGAGAGCAGGGGGGGGGGGGGGGGGTCGACTGATACACCCACTATGGCTGCGCCCTGTGCCGTAAAATGTCTGCTGCCCTCAACGAACCCGAATCGGTCAATACATGTGGATTGTGTGAATGCAACAATATTAGTAGAATACATTAGTGAAAGTTTGGGGAAAATCAGACAATCCGTTCAAAAGTTATGAATTTTTAAAGTATTTGTGCAGTCACTGCTGGATGAGAAGACTACTATAGTGTATGATGTCATTTGCGTACAACGATATAAGGAAAATAAAAAGAGAATTTCACAAAACTTAACTTTGTGAATAAAAGTGTTCATTTCATCGACTTGTTACTGACATATGATGTAATATTTGGTACCCTGGGGTACCAAATGAAAATTCGCCATTTTGTCGAATTAATCATTTTTTTTTTCAACGCTGTACCCTGGCTTACCAAAAAATGTGTCAAAATATTTTTTTAGTATTATTATGCACAAAATAATGTTTTCTTATTTGTGATTATGCAACAATTAATGCATGCAAGTGTACTTCGAAAAACACCTATGGTGCTAGTTCATTGCTACGACTTTGCCGTATCCGAATTCGGAATCGGCGTATCTGAATTCAGATACGCATTATAAAATAATGGGCATGAGATGGCGCTGTACAACGCGGTACCCCGGGTTACAACGGTACCCCGGTGTACGGCGTGCCGAATCATATGTTGTGGGTAATATTATTCCCCCTACCTTCTGTCACTTTCGAAAACACGTGGCTAATTGTCTCTGTGAGCTTTCGCCCTTGGTGTATGCATCAACAAATTTTTGGTTTCTCTCTCTTCCTCTTTTCCCTGTTTGTTGTTTCTTTTTTTTTTTCACACTTTTGCTTTCTTTTTTTTCTCTATTCCCCGCTTCCCCAGTTTCCCGCACTCTTTGTAGTTGTAAGTTTTCACCCCATTTTCCCCCTTTCCCTCAGAGGTATCCACATGTTACAAGCTTAGTCTTTTGAGTGGGTACCTCCACTTTTTTTCTTCTCAGTGTGTATATATAGAGTGTATGTATCTTTATTTTACTGATCATGTAGACAAGAATATGTTGTTAATCATGTCTGGTTATATATATTTACAACAAGTCGCATGTCAAGTTCATGATATTGTTTCTTATACATTCTGTTGAAGAAAGAAAGTGAAAATAAAGTTTGAATTTGAATTTGAAAGAGAGAAGTCAAGTGTTCTTTTGTTATGCGAGAAAAGTGAAACTATGTTGAATTCTCTTTATTCTTTCTTTATATTGTTGTACACATGTGACATCACAAGCTATAGTAGTCTTCTCATCCAGCCTTGAGTGAGCAGAAATTTCAAAAATTCATAACTTTTGAACGGATTGTCCATTTTCCTCAAACTCTCACTGATGTGTTCTACTAATATTGCTGCATTCACTCAACCCACATGTCTATGAAGGTGATATTGTCCTTTAAGTTACATTAAAATATATGACTGAATGAATTCAGAATAGATAGTGAACATCTAATTTTGACAGGCATCATGTGACCGTATTGTCATGTCATCCACATAAGACTGCATTTGTTGAAGTCAACACTTCATATGCATATCAAAGTAAAGCTACGGTCAGAACGGTTCCTACGAAAGATGCGTTCGTACGTATTCTGGAATTCGTACGGCCACCTTATGAAGAGAGGGTTTCGAATGAAGTTAAAAAAATTTGGACAAAACCATCAACCAGGCACACGAACTTACAAACGGTTTCAAGAACGGTGGTTTCGTACGGCCTTCTTAAGATCTTACGAATTTGTCTAAAAATCGTTTGTACTGTGTTCATAGCAGTTCTTAATGGTATTTGTGGCCGAGCCATAAGGTTGAATAAAAACTCGACAAGATTTCTATAACCCACATACCACTCTCTCTTCTTCTGTCATTGCATCTTCCCGTTCCTGTCGGAGTTTCTCCTCATCTACTTCACCCTGCCCAAAGTCCACCTCCTCCACCACTTCCTCCTCCTTCTCTTCATTCCGTCCAACCTCGTCGACTGTCTCATCTTCATTTTCCTCTGCTCTTAAGCCTTCATGATAATCCTCTTCATTGGATGCTATTTGGTCCCCGGGGTGCAAAAGTTTTGAGACAGAAGACTCTAGAGATGTATTTCTTTGGGTTTCTTCGTTTTGGGTGTCTCCAAGGCCGCTGTCGTGGCTGCTGTCTTCAAGACTTGGACTTGTGGTGCATGCACTTTGGGCTAGCTCACCACTGTTTTTGCCAGGTTTGTCTGTCTCTTCCGAGTGTGCGTGTACAGAGCTGGTAGTCTGCAATGCACAGTCTGGCAAACCACCACTTTTTGTTGATGATTCACCCTGCTGTGCTGATGTTGTTAGGCTCTCTGCCTTGTTTTGGTCTTGCGACTCACTGGCCAGCGCGTCAAAGAATTCGTCATCCGAGTCGAAGTCCACAAGAGCGTCCTGGAAATCACCCTCTGCAGCCATGATGCTGTTAAAAAAAAAACAGATGAAGCATTCTGTTAGAGCTAAAACATAGTTCTCAGAAATCCTCAAAATTTGTCTTCCACCATTTGGAATTTGCTTGCAATACATCAAAAGGCTTCAAGAAGAAACTTGTCTAGCTGATGCAGTTTGTCAAGCCAATGAGTTGTTTTGGAGTATTTTGAGATCAAAAGCATAAAACAATTTCAATCACAGCACACAACTTTTATTCCGGAAGCACCCTCCCTATTCAGTAGTGGGTAGGCAGAAATATTACTAGTACATGATGATCAAAATGTGTCCTAACTATAGTAATGAATTGTATGCAGCTAAAATGCTGCTGGAGTACTGCATGCAATTCACTCTCAGGGGAGGGATATACTGCTATGGTCTGACACATGTAATCAATTATAAAACAGGTGTGGCAACTACAAATGGGTTGGAAATGCTCTGAGATTGCAATAATTTTAGCATACCTTTTGTGGTAATATTTTGCATTGTGGATATTATCCAACTCATACTGTGTTTTTCACAGCATCTATAAAGCACTTGTGTTCCACACACTTTTCTATGTGTAATTTATATGTCTCATTTATTTCAGCATAAATGGACATATTCTGCAGTCATATACAGAAACTATGTTTTACCATAAAATTGTAATTGATGCTGAATAGAAACACCACATCCAGAATAAAACAGAGGAAACAGAAACATGAAATATCATATCATCTGACCTCCTCCTTGGAGGCTATCACCACAGAAAAAAAAAGAAAAAAAAAAGATCAAATTTGCTAAATTGTGGTAACGTCAGATCAACATTCATCATTATCCGTTTTGCAGTGTGCACAAGGACAGTAGCAACTGGGCAATTCCGCGGTAACGGAATTACAAATCAGAGAATTTTGGCTCATATTCCTTCACCCTGTATACAGGATTGATTACTTTGCCTTCTCTTGATACATTTAAAAGATGCAGAGGTACTCACACTGTCACCCCAAATACAAATTTGTTAAATGTTCTCACTTGGTTGGTTACAAAGGAGGTCTATGTGCGATGGTAACGGAATTACCAGAGAATTTAGTCACAACTTCAACTCTAACTTTGGGAGTTGTTTCTCTGAAATCTATAACACATACACTGTAGGTTGTTATCTGATTTCATCTTTGATTGTGTCGACTTCAATTCGGTTGTATTGTTTTTCAAATATTTCATCACATTTTCCAAGCAGCACGCTTTTTCCCTGTAAAGTCAGTGGTAACGGAATTACACAAATGGTAACGGAATTACTCCTTCTGAAATACACTGGAAAAAATACACATTCTTGGTACTTATGTATTCTGAAATGTCTTGATAAAGATTGTTTATGCCTTTAGCTATAATATAACCACTAAATAAGTACTCTCTAGCCTTTGACCTTGAACTGCTACAAGTGTGTAGGTGCCAAATGAGTTTTTATTGTCAAAAAACATAAAATGTTCATGCTAACGACTGTGATTTGAAGTTGTAACTATGTCAATCAAGATCTCGTAACTTCTAAGTACCACATCCATCAAAATTTGTCTACTTTCAAGTTAAGAATTTCACACTCTGCAGGTAAATGACATCTGAGACTCATGGTAACGGAATTACGCTAGAATAGCCATACACAAGTACAATTCTATAAATCCAGTCAACAATACTCAAATTTTCTTGTATTTCTTTTGTTGATATCATGCAAGACAGATTTCTCTGTTTTCTTCTTCCTAAATATGCCAATAATTAACAATATGTGTGAATTACTTACAAGTATTCTACATAAATATTATGTGCACATGCATAAGAAAATAATAAAAAACTGTCCGGATTGACACTGAATTTAAATCTAAATCATAAAGTGCCAATTTACAGTGCGAGAGCACAGTGTGCAGCCCCATCATTGAACACAATGTTTAATATTAAGGATGAACACTAAAGATAACTTTTAATTTGTTAAGTGAAAAGATGCAGTTGTGGTTCAATGACAAATATAACAAATTACAATTCAATCATAAATAGAAAAGAAAATTTTCTTATATGATTATGGTACTGCACCAGTGCTTAATCATTATTATCTATATGTTGTGGCATATATTAATCACTAAAAACTTGTGACATTTTACTAATAGCTGAAGTTGCCCCCTGGTATATAATGTAGTGCATAATTTAATAAATCCCTTACAGTGTAAGTCCTACTTAAGCCCACCAAAATAAAATGAACTAAACTAAAAGGAAATAGAAAACTGCAAAATAACTTTAACAAATTACAACTTTTTGAACCATTATAGTGAGTCCACCAAAATCTGTTAATTCATAGAAAGGTAAGAGGGCCTCTTTTATCCATCTGCAGCTCACTGTGTTAGAGTTAGATTTACCTGTGAATAATGATAGTATTTACTTCTGACCACACAAAATTTCCAAATGATGTCTTTAGAAACACAATCATGGCTTGGCGTATAATTTCCCTACAAGTTTCCTGTCTCTGTCTTTCTTCTTTGACTTTGTCTATTTTCTCATCTTGAGTGTTGCCATATATTTACTCACAAGAAGTGTGCATCTTCTCTTTTGCAGTAAGTTGTATTTTGACTGCCTGAAAGCAAATTATAAAATATACTGTAATGGCACTTGTATGAAAGGAAACTGGATTGTACAGCAAATGGTAACATGAAGAGTAAAGGTAGAAGCAGAAGCCCATTGACTTTAATATTTAAAATCTTCTTAGGATTGGAAAGTATAGGCCTACATGTTACATTATAGAGCTGTATCACAATTACTGACTGGGTAAATGTTCATCACAAATGGTGTTTTTGTCTTTATTCCTTTTAAAAAGAAAGGATTAAAGAACAAATTTCAAAGGGTAGCAGATGCTCTGTATCAAATGGGCATGAAAATCAAAATACATGTCTCTGTGGAGGAAAGATCTAAGAAACAAATGAAAGAAGGTAATAGTCATATACTTGCCATTAAAGATAAAGTACTTGAGGATGAAAACAGGACATGTTCAATAAAAGGTCAGACTATCGACTTGGTGATAATAAAGCCTTTAGCATACAGAAAGATCAAGATGTCACATTCAGTGGGCATCCCGTGTCAAGTTATGACTTCTATCACATTGTGTATGATCCTTCTCTTAAATTCTTGATCTTTCCTCACAAAAATTATCCTGTTCATTTCTTTCTGTCAGTAGCAGTGCTCTCTTTTCCTTTTAAAGAAATTTTATGTCCTTCCTCTTCTTTGTAACCTTTGTTCAATTTATGCTGCATCATACCCATTCAATAGTCCCTCATCACTATACTTAGATTTTGTATGAAACCATGAGACTTTTTAGCAAGAAAATATACAAATTGATATCTCAGCATTCAGTATGATTTTTAACATTTGAGAATGAATATCTGTAGCAAACCTTATAAAGTTATCAGTTAGCACAGTCTCCATGTACACATGTAGTTCTTGTACATGAGAGAAGGTGAAGGAAGGGAGGAGACTTTCAGCA
Organism: Diadema setosum; assembly: GCA_033980235.1. NCBI lineage: Eukaryota > Metazoa > Echinodermata > Echinoidea > Diadematoida > Diadematidae > Diadema > Diadema setosum. The sequence continues at coordinate 8,533,057 of CM067073.1, forward strand.
CAAGAAGTCTTGTCAAGCGTGTACCCTGATGTCAGGACTCACTGTCAGAGGCATCCAGCTACACTGTATGCTGAGTCATGTCAGTATATCATACCATATTTCAACTTTCACTCCTTTACTGCCAATCACTAACACTGTTAAGCTCAATAATAATGCCCTGAAGCTATTTCATGGACAGTTCACATACATATTGGCACGAAAGTAGGATATGTCATTCTGTTCCATATTAGATGCGCGTGTAATTCCGTTACCATGTAATTCCGTTACCACAATTACAGAAGAACTGAAGGAGATATTTCACAAAATGTTTTGTGACTTTTCAGAGAGTCACAAGTAGAGAAAAAATGTACAAGGGGAGAAAAAATCAGTGATTAGTTTGTTCAGGAGAAAACTTTTTTCAATTTTATGGTAACGGAATTACGTCAATTTGTCAGTAGATTTTGAAAATTTCTCCAAAAAATATCATAATGAGAGTGACTGAATGCTTCATTAAATGTGATTGTTGAAGCATAGGAATAAAGATGTGGAAGTATGGATAAAGCAGAGAGATATTTAAGTTGTTTCATTTTAAATTTTCATTTAATATTGTAAAATTTTAGATAAATACGATAAATAGTCTTCCAACTTCAAAAGTGTGTACAACAAAAACGAGGAAAGTTATTGGTAAAGGGTTTTTTGTTTCCGGAAATACAACAATCCGTCTGTACGGGAAACTGAAATTTCTGAGCATTTACTTAACTTTGAATTTTGCTGTTTTTGCCCTTCCCATACGGAATTGCCCAACTGCAGTCAGCCGGCACTAGTGCACCAAGCAAAGTGGCTTTGCTGTGGAGGTGTCAATGTCACGGAATGTGATACTTTACTGTAAAAGTGGATATTGTGGATATAGACCTATATTAAGTTTCATGTGTTTTTAATTCCGCAGAATCAAGACATCAACTACTGGAACATATGGCACGCAAAAATATTTACGGGCTAGCTTCTGGTTGCCCGAAATGCGCAAAAATTTCAACACCGCGAAAATTTCCAAAATTGGAAAAGCCACATTTCATTTGCTTGGTGTTGGTGCACTAGTGCCGGCTGACTGCAGTTCAGAAGTAGATCTATTTTACTTGCTTCCTTGAGAGTTCCCGGGGGGTGTTTCATCAACGCTTGTCAGCGCCGACCACTGTCGGCGCTGACCAATTTCAGCAAAATCCTTGGTTTTGATTGGCTGAGATGCTCTGGTCACTGACTGTTACTATGGTGATTCAATTTGTCAGCGCCGACAAACGTTGATGAAACACCCCCAGACCTGACAAATGTCTTCTGACCAATGTCAATGACTGCTGACCTTGCCTGTTGTTGTAAGGCAGTCGACATGAAATTGTAACTTTGTCTTTGACTTTAGTTTGGCCATGGGCATGATGGGCATTATAGCCCGACCAGCGACTGGGCTGTGTAATGTTAGATGGGCATCTGCTTTCGGGTGCCTTGGCTTGTTAAACCAACCTGGCCGTGTGTGTTTGGTAAATGCATCGTACTCGTAAATGGCTAGGAAGCACATATTCTAAACTGCATTAGTGGGACTACGGAGCACATCAACGGAGCTACAGCTAGCTAACTGGGCTGGGTCGGTACGGTTTACGATTGTCCGTAACCGATTACCTCTCTTTCCCTCCACAGCACAATGAAGTGAAGGCAAACTGGCAAACTAACTAAATAAGGTTTCAGAGTATGAGAAAAATATAAGCTTTGCAGTTTCCACCCTTACCTGCACGATGTGAATATCGTCAACTTTTTCGACATGCACTTGGCGATTGTGAGTTTTGTGTACTAGTATGCTAAAATTCCCTGGGGTTCCGCAGATATACGTGTATTCTAAGGGGTGCTCGGCTTAGTTTGAGTTAGAAAATAGACCACATTTCTCAATTCCAAGATGTTTGTTGCCAACTTGAAGGTACCACAGCTGAGATTAAATGCACTAAAACCATTAGAGCTTTATCGTAAGGTAAGGTAAGGTCCCCACCATACCGTAACAAGGGCAAATGCCCCATCATTCACTCCAAAAACACTGAAACGACTCTGCCCATTGCAGGTGGGGCTCCACTACATAATTATTACCCATGTCTGCACAAAATTAGAATAAAGTAACATTCCTTAATGATTCATCACAGTGGTACATGTACGTAGGGGGAAGAGGAATCAAACTACATGTATAAATGAAAGTGTCATTTTTTTTTTTTAATGAGAGCCCAATTTACCCCTTTTCTCAGCTATTTTATATTCAATTTTCTGTTTCATTCGAACAAAGGACACAAAGGATAGAAAATTTAAATATTACCTGATAAAGTTTGGTTTTATGATGCACTTTCGGATCTTACGCAGAATGATTTTTCTGTATTACACTTCAATATTAGGAGCCTTCATAAACATTTTGATTCCTTAGAGCAATATTGCTACATACACTTTCAGGCTCCCCTTCAGTAATTGCTCTGACTAAGACTTGGATTGGCAATTCTTCCCCATCCTTATACTCTATGGAGAAATACAATTTTATTATAGCTAACAGTAGACCCAACAGAACTGCAGGGCTGCCAACACTGGAAACTGGTTGAGAGTGAGACTCCCATAGGCCAATGCTATAATTCAGGAGTCAAAATGAGTGAGATCAATAGAAATGCATGCAAATGAAATAAAGTTTTAGAGTGAGAAAGGACCAAAATGAGTGAGTCTCACGCTCAATGCGTGAGAGTTGGCAGCCCTGGAACTGATGGTGGTGTGCACTTTTATATTCATCTAAGCTAAGGAAGGAAGGATGATTTAACATCAATGACTGATTATCGAAACACTCTTTCATTGAAATCAAATCTTCTGATGGCAAAATCGTTTTAGTTGGAGTTGTTTACAGACCTCCCAAGCTAAACAAGATGAATTTATGACACTACTCTGAATGACATATAATATTGTCCTCCGATGAGGTATACAACAAGCAATGTACTCGGGTTGGAGATTTTAATATTGACTGGGAATTACTGTGCTCTCAGAAAAACTCTTACTGTCAAATATTCATTGATGCTATCTTATCATATTCTTTCTTTCCGTTAATTACCAAGCCAACTGCTGATCAGTCACGTACTCTTATCGATAATATAATTGCAAACCGTAAATCCAACCCCCAAAACAGGGACAGACCACTTTCCGGTGCTCGTTATGGGGTTAGCTCCAAGACTGTGTATTGATAGGATTGGATTTTAAGAATACAAAAGAGGGCTCTTCGAACTATTTTTTTTTTTTTTTTTTAATCCGAACGTCCGCTCACACATTTTCACATATGTTATTTTTTGAAAATATGATTTGTATCTTTTTCATCTTGGATGTTCATGTTTCAAACCTACGTGAATGAATCTCCTATATACTGCCCTTTCTGTATTTGAAGAAAAACAGACATGTTCTTATTATACTCGTCAGTAAAATTCATTCAATATACCTCGTAAATGCACCACCTTTGCAGGGGCGGATCCAAGAATTCTGTAAAAAAGGGGGGGGGGGGGACTAATATTTCTGGTGCCACTTCCGGGTTTTATTTTTTTCTTGTTATTTCTTTTGTTTTTAACGAAAAATAAAGGGAGGCGTGCGCCGGTTGCGCCCCCCTCTAAATACGCCACTGCTTTGCACAAAACGCTGTTATCTAGTGCTCCTAAGCTTTGGAATGATTTGCCAATTGATGTTAAATCTGCCCCAGCTGATCTATATTCAATCAAAGATTAAAAAAAAAAATCCTAACTCCTTGCATCTTATGTTGAATGATGATGATTGACCTTTAATTAATAATCAATTTATGTGTATCTATACATGTATACATGCATCGCATCGTATGTCACAACTCCATCCATTTCTTCTTCTTTTCCTTCCCCACCTCCCTCTTGTTCATCTCAACCCTTCATTTTGCAATAAATTAATCTGTGTGTAGTTTTTTTTTTGTTTTGTTTTGTTTTGTTTTGTTATGTTTTTTTTTTTTTTGGGGGGGGGGGGACGTCTTGTTTTAAAAGTTCTGCTTTTCAAGGTCCCACACAACATTCCTTGTATATAATCAACCTATATAATTGAAATTACATGTACATATATACAAAACAGTGTGTCTGTCCCCACGAGGGGTTTGTGTAACATGTGAATGATTTGTGAAAAAATGAAATTGAATTGAAATAAAAAGCAACAACAGCAACAAACAGTGAGTGAAGTTATATCTGTCATGACTAGGTATACTAGCTGTTATATCATGGGCTCACTCTGTATGGAAGGGGGCAGGGGCAGTGTTGCCCGATGTCTTACATTTCGGTAACCAAAAAGGGTGAAATTTGGTGATTTTTGGAAACTCCTGCATGGTGACAAAATTCAATCTGGTAACCAAATCAATATTTGGTAATTTTGGTAACTTTAAGAGAGATATATACACACACATTGCAGTAGGCCTACACAATCTCTTACATCTTGCCCCCCCCCCCCCCCCCCCATCCCTCCAGGTATCACACTAGTTTATAGTCTACGTTATACTAAATGGGAGATTCTCGTTCTCACTTCTCTCAATATAGAAAGAAAATTACCAAAACACATGCATATTGGACAAAGAGAAAGCCATTTTATTGAGGCACACTCTCATCTTGGTTCGCACACTCTATTATACATCACTTTTATCTTTTCAGAATGATATCTTATTATCAGAATGCAGAAGGCAGTTTACTGGCTGACTGTAGAGGCATTTTCCAAGTTATATTACATGCGCATTATAGTTTGCTTAACAAACGCATATCATGTACTAATCTTGTCCTCGGCAGCAGATTGCAATTGACCATATATACGAAGTATAATGTATTGAAGTTCACAGGACACTGTTGGGGAGGGGGAGGATCATAAGGGCCGATCAAAGTCTCTAAAATTTATAAAACACATCTTTCATATAAAATCACCAGGTTTCCATGTCTAGAATTTTTTTACGTGATTATCTTAAAACAAACGGTTTCAGGTCGGCTTGTACGCCATTAATTTTAAGAGTTGTACGTAGTCTTTGTTGTAGGCATAAATCACCTTGCCATCAGTAAAATGGCATCATTGAATTTTGTTGTTCTTATACTGCGGAAACAATCAATTTATATTTAGATTAAAACTTAAATTCCAATTCAAGTTTATTTCATTTTTTTTTTCGTCACGATTATAATATGCATTTCACTTTCTCTGAAGTGACAGAAATAATGTAATCAAGACCATGTGAATTGAACAGAGTTATAAACAACAATAATTGAAACCTTACAGTAATGATACACTGTAATGAGTACTGAAGTAATCACCGCGAAGTACCAATATGCATTGTGCGAAAAACAGAGGGACCCACTGAAAAGACAAAATGTAATGACTTAATTCAAACATTTGCCAGTTTGGGAGAAACAGGGACTTATATCTGCTCAATATCATGAATCCTTCATAAATTTTGCATTTTTTTAATATTCTGCAGCCAATATAAACAATATTGTAATCGTATGAAAAAAAAAATAATGGCTTAAATGTACCGGAAACATTACAATGAAATAACAAAAAAAAAAGTTTGATGAAAAATGTATATAGTGCCAAAGCACAGAAATTAGTTTTAAGGATTTGCTGGTTAAATGTCCTGTTCACCTTTGGGGAAAGTGATTTAAAAAAATTATTGTTCAAGATACCACATTTGATGCATAATGTATAGGTCTGTTGTATCACAAAACTTCCTACCATATATACATTTTTCGCACTAAAGCCTAAAATATAAGAAGATATCAGTATTTTTCTCATTAAACCATAACTGTGGACGGTTTAGTCTGGCAACATTTTGATTATAACTATTGTTCACATTTTGTTTATTTCACAATACTTAACACTGATTATACAGATTCAAATTTTTACAGTGGTTGTTTCTATCCTAAACTCACATTTGGGAATTATTTTAAAGCACTAATGCTGGGTTTTTGTTTCATCTGCAAATGGTAAATTGTTATTATGCCTTTAAAGGATTAAAATCGCACAAACAGAATGGTGACGATGTCATCAAATTATGCCTAAAACACGAAAAGTTTATGGAATTGTGTAACACACTATTTCTTCGAAAACAGTGACAGAAAAAGCCCCCCACAAGATTTCTTGACATTATGTACCAACCATACAGTATGAAATTTGTGAGGGGAGAACATCATCCACCTCGGCTAATTGGCACGTGCGGACGCTGGATGGTATCGCTGTAATCAGCGTTGAAAACGTGTGAAGTTTAAGAAGCTTTAGAACTCCATAACTTTTGTATGTGGAGTGTCCACCTGCTTCTATATACCTTTGTGAATTTAGTCTTTTGACTTTGTTTTTATTTCATTTCATCTGATTTTACTTGTACATTTCAACTTAAATATGATACAAATATACAAATCGTATACAATAATCGAATCATATACAAAAGACACAGGACAATGTAATATAAAAGATAAAATAATTGTAACTATAATTTCAAAAGTGCAGAAAATTGAAACAATACTATTTTACCTTCCTTCCGTTTTCACTAAAGAATGATATTTGCCAGTGTTAATTCAGCTATGTGTGATTTATGCATGAAGATTGAATATGAGTATAATGAACTGAAATGCAGAGAACTGTCATCGTAATAAGCAGCCTCTTCAGTTTGATAGCAACTTTCCTGAATGCGGTTCTTGAAAAGCCATAGAACATTCTTCAAGAAAGGTGCTACATACTTCTCCTGGTGTTATCCAGGGGACAGCGCCAGACCCAGGCTTCGGGGGTAGGTTTGTCTCGGGGTTGAAACCCAGAGAATTCTGGCTTTTAATGTATAGGTTCATAAGATGTCTGTTTTCATCTTTCTCTTTTATGTAATATTTTCTTAGGTAATTATTTGCCCAATTGATAATACCAATAAGTATTTGGAAATAGAATTAATGTAAACATGTATTTCCTTTCCTTTAAATCATGCACATTGAAATCTATAAATTGATGTTTCCTATATGGCATTCTACTGAAAAGAATTTTTATTCATGTTTGAAATTATGTTGAAGAAATTAAATCAAACAAACAGATATTGTGTGTGTCTCGCTCCCACTGCGGTCCAATAAGATTGCTTCATGCATGCTTTACGTATTCTTTTTCACTTGGATGGAAAATAAATTGAATCGAATAAAAAAAAAAATCGAGATACTTGAAGTCGTGTTAAATCAACACCTCCCTCGAGTGAAAAGCTTATCGTCTTAGATTGCGCAATGGGTGCCTCTCGATCTCTGACTTCTGTTAACGGTGGTTTCTTTGCGTGACGATCTCCTCCTCCTCCTCCTCCGCCACGACTGCCCACTCTTGCACGTCCCCAGACCCGAAGGCGTGGAAGAACAGAGCGCCAAAGAGGTCTACCGCCGCGATGCCATAAGAACACAATGTGCCAGCCACGGGGGTCTCCCTGCCTCTCCTGTTTTTGTTTTGATCGTTTATTTTGGTATATCCTGATTTTCCCTTAACATCAAACACAAGTTACCGTCGAGAAAATAATATCAAACATGCAATTACATGGAAATACCTTCCATATAATTGTTGACTAGATAGCAAGAATTCAAGACAGCAAATATAAGCGGCATGTACATGATGTACAAATCTGCATGAAAACTGGAACAAAGAAGTAATAGGATTTTTAAAGAAAAGTATTCCTCTCGCCTACCCTCCTCAGCTCCCATCCCCTCCCCCGCTAAAGAAAAGAAGAAAAATGAATCCTTTTCCCCTTAGCTAGTGTAGACCTACAGTTGCGATGTGTTAGGTCTCCTGTTCTGGAGGTGCCTTGTTGAAACGTAGTCGACCCAAAGTAGCCGAGACGGGCGGATCGGAGCTCAAACGCTGGATGGGGCTAGGGGGCGGGTGCAACGCATCATCGGTCATGTGAATGTGATACATGGCCGTACGTACTGGGTACGTGCATAGCATCCGTGGCCCAGGTGCAGTGCACGCATATACATGCAGTGTACGGTGTGAAACGGAACCGTGTAGATGTATCTGCGGAGCTGTTGAGTCAAGCCACTGGAAGTTTGAAAATGGCAGCGCTCATCTCTCTTTCTGCTGCTGGACTAATAGGTACACTTTGATGAGTAGCCCTCTCTTCTTGTCTCCTCTCATTTTAGTTTAAGACATGATTGTGATGTACTACTAAAAAGGCATTCTGACTTGCTTCACTTCGGGAACTAAGAGCAAATCATGTGTCCCACATATTGATTTATGTGTTAGTTTGCGAATGATAGCAAATTAGAGCGAATTAAATACTAAACAGTATGAATGTGTCCCACATGACATTACTAGAAGTAAGGCGTAAATTATATGCATTAACTGTTGGTGTGGCAGGGCCCAAGTAAGTGATATGACAAAAAAGAAAAAGATTATTGCCTCTTCCTTGCACCTGGCCTGGTGGTTGCACAACATACATTTACATTTAATAACTTGAATAGATTGATCTAGTACAAGTAGACTAGTAGGCCTAGTACTAGTAGTACAAGTACCGGTACAAGAAGTTAACTTAATTTGCAGTTTACAAATGGAGTAAATTTACTGGAGTGTGGGGTGATCGGTGAGCTGCTGTGCTTTTAAGTCAGGATACATGTTATTCTAATTTATATGCTACTGAGTGCTGTTGCTGATCTTTATTTACAGTAGTGAGAAGGCAGGAAAATGAAAAATACGAAGCTTCTTTCAATCAAATCTAGTCTACTCTAGTCTACACATGTGATTATGAATGAATAGAACAATTTTCTCACGTTGCATTTGTAAGCTGAAAATGATAAAGACATAATTTTATGTTATAAAGATTTAGAAGGATTTGCAATTTGTTATTCACTCTCAGTGGAGGGTACAACAAAAAGGAAGTCTTCCCAAGAACTGTTCTATTCATGCTTCAGCACAGAGTATAAACTACCTCCGTCGCTCTTTCCGAATGCATTTCAGAGAAAGACAGAAATGGAGATGTGCTGTGGACCTGGTCGTACCCAGCTGTGTCAAGTGCCCAAAGGAAGCTGCTGACAAGAAAGTGTTGTCTGTCCCAGGAAAATGGCATTGTTGTGCCATTCGTGTATGGCCAGTTCCGCAGAGAGTGGTTTTATATCGCCACCGTGCCGGTGGAAAATGGCACAGTTCTTAAAAAGGTACAGTGTATTGAGGGACATATCCCTTTCCGGCAACAAATAACCATGTGTTGAAGTGAAAACATTTATGTAATATTGTTATCTTTAAGGTGTAGCTGAAAAAACAAAAACAAAAACAAACAACAAACACACACAAACGGGAGGGGGGGGGGGCATTTCATGAAGCGTTTAGGTCGGATATTTATCTGACAAACTGTTATAAGCTACTGAAATCCTTGTGTCTGATTGGCTGACAGCAAATTTGTCCGACCAATTTGTCAGACAAGACGCTTCATGAAATGCCCCCCCCCCCCCCTGAAGCGGACAAACAGTCTACTGATGTGGAAGATAACATTAGTGTAGATTTTTATTCAAGCAGTATAAGAGATATCTGTGTGTGACCCAAACTAAGTAGTGTACACTTCTGCCCAAAAGTGCATTTCCACAGCTTAGAAGATTTATAAAGAATGCAGACTTTGTGAACATTATTATACAAATTGATTCCCCAAACAACCAATCATCTAAAATGCATGAACTCTTTTGATGTGTTATGATGAGTTAAAGTCTAACATGATGAACATTTTTGTCACAGGAGCAAGTAGAAACCTACTTCATCCTAACACAGGATGAACACTTTTGATGTGTTATGATGTAATAAAGTTTTATTAAAAAAAAATAATGTCGATGTAGATGAAATCTAATCCGTGTACATCCTCTATGGGATACAATTTTTCATCACAGATTGTGTGGCTGTACAAATTTAAGTACCGGTAAAAAATAAGAGTATAGTGAATATGTAACATGTTAGTAGTGTTATTTTATTGTCTTAACCAATTTTTGACAGGTACTACTTGATGAGAAATAGCTGGAGAAGGCAACAAAAAGCACCATAAAGTATTGAAATATATCGTGAAGACTGTGTCGGCTGGTGCAATTCCTTTAACCCTATCATAGTTTATCATCACTCTTTACCAGAACATTTGTGCCACCCATTCTAAAAACATTGATTCAAGCTCTCTCTAAATCATTTTCATATTTTGTTCTTTATTTCACAGGTCAAGCACTTCTCTCTCATTCTTCTTGCCAAAGACTTCAACCCTGAGAAGTACCAGACCCTGGGCAAGATTTTGTGCCGGATCTACGCAAGCACAGGAAACGCCGCAGTCATCCTTCAAAGCTACCTTGCTGTCGTCACCAAGGGCATGTGTCCCAGTGAAGATAACGGGACCTTTGTTGTCCAAGACTTTGAGGCGAAGAAGGCATATGCAGCGGGTTCTGTTAAAGGTAATCGTCATTTTAAGTTGTGGGCTCAATATTTTGCACACCTTTGAGTATGATTACTGCATAACTTCAGACATGTCGATGAGATACAGTCTTAAATGCACCTGGTCAGCATAGTGCCTTGAGTTTGTTTAAATGTAAATCACAGGTGAGCTGAAGGAATTAAAGGGGGCAGGTTAACAATACAATTTGAAATGCATCATGTGACTCTGTAGAAATGGAACTGGAGAATGTTTTAGGTTACCTTTATAAACTTGTAATAGCTAATTTCTCCAAAATTGAATTGTTGCTGGAATCATTTAATGCTTGAGGTTATCATGAACATACTTGATACCTACAACATGAGCAGACAAAGTAAGAAGCAAATAGTGTGTGTAATGGCTATATAAATGACAAAGTTTTTTGATAATACAATTAAAAATCTAGCTCACACACATTAGAAAAAGAACCTAAGTACAGATTGTGGAACATAGACTTCGGGTAATCATTGCCAAAACTCTTCGGGAATGGAACAAAGGTAGGTGTTGTCAATTTCTGTTCATCATAAAAAGACATTGTTGATGCGATGGCGAGACCTTGTATCTCAAATTTTTATGAAAACTTTTTTTTTTATTTGTTTGTCAGAAAATCAGATAAAAGGATGGTAAGGTTTTGGTTGAGACCTGGCTTCAGGTTTCAAACATTTTTGGTGAGATAATGAAAAACTTTCCCCGTATAATGAAATATGAAAGAACATGTAATTCCAAGAGGAATTCAACGTTTAGCCGATAAAAATTGGTTTTGAAATGGTTGAGATACCCAAAACAAACAATACTGATAAAAGGTGAGACCCAACTTTTATTATGATCTCTTTATTTTACTTTGTTTTTGGATTCATGTCAGCCATTTCAAAACTGATTTTCATCAAAAAGACTTTGAATTCCTATTTGAATGGTATGCTCTGTAACATTTCATAAGTTGTTTCTTAGTATCTTTTTTTTTTACACTCTTGAACACTTTGACATTTTTGAGAAACAAGGTTTTGTTGCCCGTACTTGGTTATATTTTCTTTGGAGAAACTCTTACTTTTAACTGTCCTGCTGTGTCCACACTTTCAGATGTCATCAATATGTTTGGGTTGCAAGCGATCCTCATCTACACAGCCTTGGTACTAAAGAAGAAAGTGGTGGTGTTTCATTCCAGAGTTGAAGAGGTCATAAAGTTCACAAGGTTTGTCATTCTTTTCTCTTAGATCATTTATATTGACTACTGTTTCACTCTAAGAGAATGCGTGCTAAATACTTTCCTGCCAGAAGCGTGGAAGTGACTGAGATATTGTGAAATGAAATTACAGTTCCTCAAAATGAATGCCATCAAAGGAAAGTGTGCACAGTGCACTCCCATTACAACAAATGTGGTTACTTGGGTTTAACAAAATTTCATTACAATGAAGGTCCAAAAATTATCATCTATATATCTTTGTATACTTTATTTGGTCGGCTATAGCTGAATTTTACTACAACAACAGTAACAACAACAACAAAGCTATAAGTCCTGAGGGCTTTGTTATAATGGGAGTCACCTGTAGTCCCAATGCGAGTGTAAAGTAATAGGTGTTTTTCGATATGTTGCAAATATAGACCAATACATTGAAAGATTAGTGTGTGATAAAAAGTGCAAGAATATATTACAACATCCCACGAGAAAAATATTCTTTTACAGTAAATTGACTGGCTCCTCCTTTTCTTCCCATTAGAGCTTTGCCAAGTTTTGTCTGGCATCGGCAGAACTGGTCAATTGTCCACCCCTTTGTCCACCTGGAGGAGGAGGAGCTGGAAGATCTGCGGTCTGGCCCCGCCTACGTGGCAGGATTCGTTGATGCTGCTGTCGAGAGCAAGACTGATCTGTACGATGTGTTTGTCAACTTGTCAACTGAAGAAATTACTGTTGGAACTCATGCAAAAGGTAAATGTATATGATACATTACTCACATAATATAATGTGCAGTGTAAAGGTGTTATATTTTTGTAGAATGCATAGTGTGTGTGTGTGTGTGTGTGTGTGTGTGTGTGTGTGTGTGTGTGTGTGTTTGGGCATGTGATAGCGGGCAAGATGTAACATTCATTTACATTATGTAATATCATGAATTTCTTGTGTTTACATCTTCATTGTCAAAGTGATCTTTCCTTCGTCCTACAGAAACATTCGCAATGAGCAGACTTCATAAAGACATAGCACAGCTGATGGTCAAGTGTGCTGCCGACGGTGACCTCTCAAATCAGCAAGTCATCAAGGTGAGAACTGACCATTCTCTGCCTTTCCTTTCAACTTCACTTGTCACAAGTAGCTTTTCAACTGTATAAAAACACTTAGGAGTACACAACAATCATCACCATCAGTTCCCATGTTGACAGAGATGTCATGGTTTCATGGGTTTGTATATCTATTGGACTGGTGGTACATGTACATTTATTTGTTAAGAGTTTTTGTGTCATATGCTTGACTGCCATCCCTACACTAGCATGTTCATGGATATTTGAGTTAAAATGGGATTCAATCTTTTGGGGAAGAATTCTCACCCAACCCATGCTAGCCGAGATGAATCAGTTGCCTTCACTTGGATTGGATCTGAGGCTCATTAGTACACTATGCAAGCTGGCAATGTGCACTATCATATAATGTCTGATCCTTAGAGGTGTCTCTAAGGGGATGGGGGTGGAGGGGGACCCACAATAAACAAATCCCTCTTTTTCTTCTTTTGTGCTGCATGAATGACTTCTGACATCTGCAGTGGCTTTACTTCAAAAGAAACGGAGTTCTGTAAAGCAAGATATTTTTGCAGCATGAAAGTTTTCTGAGTTGCCAGTTACATTCAGTGCATATAATTTAGACAAGAACTTTTGCATGAATTTTAATTTTTGCAAATCTTGGCTCTCGTGAAATTAAAATGCATGCAAACTGTTTTGGTTTCACAGTATGGATGCAGTCTGAACTGTCTTACAGCAAAACTGGAAACACTCTCACAATTTCTTTTTGGCTTTTTTTGGGGGGGGGGGGGCACACTGGGCCAATGTCAGTGAAAAATGCAAGCATGTTTCACAGAATAGAGTACCTTTGTACAAAATGTGTTAATGATAAAAGAATAATCACTTGGCATCATTTTAGTACCAGCTTGGTCAAGAGTGGCATTCATGAAAATGTCCACACTGTTGAATAGTCACAGTCATGAATATACAGCACATTGTAGTTTTTAAATAAGGTGTCATACATTGTCTATATTTTGCAAATGATAGTGTTCATGTGTACAGTGTAACATCCATTCTTTGTAATGTATTCTATGATTAGAATGTAATGTATAAGTTCCGATATGGTGTCGTGCAAATATCCATCTTTTCTTTACTCTGTCTTCCATCTAGGAAATTTCCAAGAAAACTACTGAGCTGCTGAATAATCTGAAATCGCTGGCGGGAGACGAGGATGACCCCAAGATCACGCTGGAGATGCTGCAGGAACGGAAGATGCCTCCCGCCACCGAAAGATTCCTCTTCGGTGTCGCCACAGCAGAAGGACTGGTCCAAATGTAGTCCGAGGGGACTTTCCAACCACAAGAACTTCCAAAAATATCCATTGCCGCAAGATTATTACTTACATATTAGAATACTGCTATATTCATGTGTAACTGCACTGATGCAATTGCTTTTATTTTTGTTTTTACTTTGTACTAATATTGTTGTTTTGTTTTGTTTTGTTTTGTTTTTGTATGTGGTGATTACTTTTCTTTCCACAGCCAAAGATACACAATATGAAAAATTTTATTGTCTATAAAATCAGAGACCTACCTGTAACCTTTGGTCTATAACAATTAATTGCTCATCCCAGACCAGACATTTACTGGCAGACCATGAAGTATAATGCATGGATCATAATTTTTGTCTTACATTGTATACATTTAAAATTAACAACTACCAGATTTTTTTTTTTTCACATTACGCATTTTGTTCTTGTCTTGGCTCACACCATTGGCAGCAGTGTAGATAGAATGCTCATCCCATATGTTGCCATGACAATGGTTCCACCTGCTTTGGGAATGTATTGCATTTGCAGCCATATTAGTGTGTGTTACTGTATTTTGACAATTGCATCTATGATGTGAGCTGTTGGCAGACAGGTATGAGAAACTACAATCTTTACGATATGGGGTGCACTTATCAAGTCTTTGTGTGGAAACAAAGGCAGTGTATCAGGACAATTACCCAGGCTAAATACCAGTTAGTGATAGGGTTAGAGTAAAGATTAGCACTAGAGTTGGGTTTAGGAGTAGATGTTTGGTCAGGGTTAGGATTAGGTTCAGGATTAGGAATAGGGTCAGGAGAAGGGTCTGGGGTAATTGTCCAAGAACCAATGGCAGCATTTTTCGTACATAAAGGCAGTGTTTTGAGACTCCTATGCAGGAAGCATGTTTATCTAAACATTTATAACCTTAAGTTCTCCGTTACCAGTAGTATGGATCTTCTTGTTTGTAGAAGTGTTCCAATTCAGCATTTTATTTTCTGCTGCGTCACTTGCTTCTTGTCTAAGTTACGTGATTGTGGAGAGATGCAAAGAATTGAAATACATTGTACTTGGTCACTTCATGTGGATGCCTCGGCTTGCATAAAAAAGGATTAACAGTAAGTTGATCCTTTTGTGTATTGCAGTATAACAGAAGCCATTCTTTCAAAAGGATTTCAGACATTTCAGCAATTCATATGCTGTAAAAGTGGAAATTTTCGTGCATTTCGCGCAACTAGAAACTATCGCGAAAATAAAAGCATGCGAATACTTCTGCTTGCCATATAATCCAATAGTTGATGTCGTGATTTTGCGGAGTTAAAAACACACAAAACTCTTCTTACCCGGCCTGGCGTGAAAAATTAGTCACACAAAAATATCCACCTTTGCAGTACACATATATTCTGTACATCATAATCTGCAGTGAACATACGGAATGGTGGATACTGATACACTTTGATTTGCAGCTGACTGAAAAGTTACGATTTCACGTGACCCATAGCTGGGTTTAATACATAACTGTTACTTTCTCGGATTGTTGCTGGGTCTCTACCTCTATCTGTACATGTCATGTCTGTGGGTTTTTTTTTTCCTCTCTCTCTCTAACTCTTTCTCACTCACTCTCTCTCTCTCTCTCTCTCTATCTTACACACACACACACGGTCACAGTAGGTCATCAATATCCCATGTGTACTTGAAATACAACTTAGTTGAAAACAAAGGTCTGCCAAGTAGTTCAGTGATGCTTAGAGGATTTCTACCTAAATGTTTTACATTTGTGTTACACACTCAATTGAAATGCAGTCAACTCTGTGAGAGTGAAAAGCAGGCTTGCACAAGTGCAATTATAGATTTTTAACATTTTATTTATCTATTTTTGTACTTTCAGCATCAGCTTGATCTAAGATTGCTAAATTATAAAGGTGACTGTATTGTGTGCCCAAAATCCAGTTCACTGTATTAGTACAATAAGAATGTAGAAATTAAGCATTCTCCATAATATAATGACTATACGATTACCGAGTACACCCTGACAAGGAAAGATGTGACAGATACACCTGCATAATATAAACTGTATTTTCAATATACAAATCAAAGGAGAGTATGATTGTTACCGGTATTTGGGACTTCTTCCAGATCTTGTGACAAGCAAAATAGCAATGTAAACACCCGTGAACTACAGTATCAGAATGAAAAAGTCTAAATTCAGCCAATTGAGTTGCAGATATAGAGCCACGGTAGCAGAATCAGGGAAAGATGTTTGATGCATGATCACTGCGCACACAGTTGTCATAGTGATATAGAATTATACCTTGATATAAACACACACACAACACACACACACACACACACACACACACACACACACAACAGAGGCATTGAAATATAAGGAAATGCAGCTTCTGGCCGTTTTTTGATTGTGTATTGTACATTCCTTTTCATTACTTATGAGACAGCACTATATGTACTACAGTATATGTGCTTCTTCTCTTTGTGTGTGTGTATGTGTGTGCTGTAACATGTACTTTTTATTATGAAGCTATCATTTATGTCCTTTTAATTCTATAATGGCAGCTAAAACATCAAATTGTAAGAAGTAATCCCAAGACTTCTATATCAGCACAGGATAAGTTTATGAGATAGGCAGATATATCAAGACCCAGTTAAGGATGTGGCAGTACAATTCTAATAACTTGTGCAATTTATTCTTTCATAATAATTTCAAAGTGATCAACTTTGTGTCTGAGACTGATGTGTGAAGCAAGAGGTCAAAAGTCAGGCCTGTACCATAACTTTTATGAGATTATTTCAGGTGACAAACAACTGATCAGGCCAACACTTAAAGGACAAGTTCACCCTCATAAACATAAGGATTGAGAGAATGCAGCAATATTAGTAGAACACATCAGTGAAAGTTTGAAGGGACAATCGATGCAAAAGTGATGAATTTTAAAATTTTTGTGTTGGAAGCGCTGGATGAGGAGACTACTAAGGCTCGTGATGTCATATGAGTACAAGAGTATAAGAAAATGTAAAGAAAATTCAACATATTTTCACTTTTTTCGCATAATAAAAGAGCACTTGACTTGCCTCTTTCTAAAGGCAATGGGAATAATATTACCTATAACATATGTCAGTAATGAGTCAAGGGAATGTGTACTTTTTTCAAAAGATGAAATTTTGTGAAATTCTCTTTATATTTTCCTTATATTGTTGTACGCATGTGACATCATACACTGCAGTAGTCTTCTCATCCAGCGGTGACTGCACAAAAACTTCAAAAATTCATAACTTTTGAACGGATTGTCCGATTTTCCTCAAACTTTCAATGATGTGTTCTGCTAATATTGGTACATTCTCTCAATCCTTATATCAATGAAGGTGAACTTGTCCTTTAAGGACAGAAGGTAGCATGAGAAGCAAGTAAGTACACTTTAGACTTTAGTGTCTACACGGTCAGAATCAGGCAGTGGACAAGAATTTGCACTGGCTATTATATGGCAAAAACTGCACATTATTTCAGACAGGCAAACTGTGTGGACTCAAAAGATGACTGTGGAGAGGTGTGTCTGACCATGCACAGATGTCAAATTTCCCTGTGATCATATTTGTTTTATACACAGTAGTGACCCCTGACCCCTGACCCAATGTCAAGCTCTCTCAGTATCAGTGGCAACCTATGTGCGAAGTCAATTGGACTGCTTGAGGTAATAGGCCAGGAAAGTTTATGTGTAGGAAAGGACACACCCTGCACACAAAGATGTTAAGTGTAAGGGCAGCGATGCTACAGCGACATATCAGTGAGACTGATAATCGTCGCACAAATAATCACAGAAAATAGTTATCACCAACATGTTTGAGACATGCCATGTCTCAAACATTTTATGTGGAAATGATTACAGTCTACTTGTTGATCCATACACAATGTGAAAAGACCTCTCGTAAATTACAGGGGTGTGACAATATCAGCAAATCAAAGATTTATTTCAGTTTGTTCATTGTGTGTGTACAGATGTTGAAGAAAGTTTCATACATCATTGTATGTATTATCAGTGTTTCTAACAAAGAGCAACTGTCTTAAATGAAAAATAAACAACTCATGAAATCACCATTTATACAGTCACATTATGCATACAGACATATAATTTCTATACTATGTAGCCCTGCAGAAGTACTCTTGTATGTATGACCAAACCACACTATTCACTTTTATAATGTTGGTATCTATATTTATTCCATTTCTATTATTGGGGGGGGGGGGGGGGGGGAGGGAGGAGTTAGCAACATTTGTTTCGTATGTTGACATATTCTTGGTATCGGATATTTCTATTCTTCATACGGTTGTAGAACTAGTACTTCAGCTGTTTCATGATGTACATTATTGTAACATAGTATAACCCAACAAAGTGGATGAGTCAAAGACGTACCTGTTTTGCCGACATACTTTGTTCATTGCATACTTAATGTACATGAGCAAGGAATTCATTTAGTGCAAGGTGCATTCTCTAGAATTTTTCAAGTCATACAAATTTCATAAGTCTGTTGAAGTTATACCACAAGCTTCCAAATTGCCTCTTTTTTTTGGGGGGGGGGGGATGGTGGTTTAGGAATTAAAAGATTGTTGTCATGGTGTCAAATAATACCCATTCATTTGACCACTTCTTATCATTGAGTAGCAGTTACTTAGTCTGACTGAAAGAAGATTAGACATGTATATAATTTAGTGTTCTCTATGCCTTCCAACACAACCCAAATTAATTATGTCTGTCCATTTAAGTCAATCTGTCCAAGCTCTTTCTTTCTCTCATAATGTTAATTAGAACTGTACGTCTCACCATATTTATTCATTTACTCCAAGGGACAAGTTTATTGTCACATCTCTGTAATACTCCAAGCAATGTAATGTTTCTTCTGATGTACTGTACATATCAAATTTATACAACAGTATGTAAATAAAATAGATTTCATATGAAAACAGTAAAAACACTATGTAAATTATATTTGTCTCCAACAGTTGCATTGCTTTCTTTTCAAACTGTATGTGTGTTGATGAAGTGAAGAGGAAACTTAGTGGGATCAGTTATTGTACATTTGTTTCCTTCAATGCATTGCAGTTATCAATTTCTTTCCAGAAATAGCATTTCTCCTCTCCAATTGTTCTTTGAAAGACCATTCAGCCACTAAAACATTCTTTTCCAATAACACTCCCAATTCGTCAATTGAATTACTGGAGACACTGTATACCTACTGCTTACTTGGGCATACATGTATATCAAATTGCTTCACTGTACATTCAACCCGTCGAATTCCAATAGCTTTTACACACATATCAGACTATGAATTATTTTGATCAACCAATGTAAACATGTTTTGATAGTTATCAGCAAAGGTTCTGTTACTGGTCAATTGAGGTACATGTAATGGCGATTCCTGAATACATCATTGGGAAAAACGAATGGACTCTTTCTTTTGGAGAAGGGAGAAACCCTCAACAAAATTAGCCATGGAAAACTGACTGGTTGTGGACTTTCTGAAATACTTACATGTACTTGTACTGGCTATATACACTTAGGATTTAAAACAGACAGAATGTGTGATTGATCTGAAATGAATTTAATGCAATTTCAATCTGTGCGATTATCAGTGTTAATTTCCAAGGCCCATCTGATTTCTACACATGCAGCTAATTGCAATCTTTAGGTTTTGTTCTTGTTTTGTTTTGTTTCTTTGATATGATCCTGCAGCAAAAAAAAAATATGAAGTTCTCTTACTACAAGACACATTCACTGAAGTACATCAAGTTTGATGGGCATGTGATGACACTTTACACAGGTTCAAGTAAATGGTACCGGTAATCATGATAAACAAGGGGAAAGTACACTTCTCTAGAAGAAAAGAGGTCCACATTTGCTATCACTCGGGAAGACATTATACATGTACATGTACATGAATAACACCTGAGTACATGTATTGGTAAAATTCTTCAATGTACCAGCTCTTCTCTGTAAACAAGAGACCCGCGGGTCTAGCGCTCACCTGAGTATCGCAAGTTCACCTTTCACGCAGTCACTAATCTAAATTATTCACAGCTCTAATAAAATTTGACCAGGCATTCTCAAGTAGAAGATGAAAATGTACAATAAGGGCCAAAATTTTTCAAGATTCCTTAATTTGGGGGGATTGGGGCCCCCTGGGGCCCTCTGGGTGGGGCATGGTGCCCATTTTGATAAATTGAGATCCTGACCCCCTAGGGATGCTACCTGCCAAGTTTGACAAAAATCCATCATGAGGTTTTCAGGTAGAAGATGAAAATGTACAATTCAGGCCCCCATTTGGACCTTCCCACCCCCTCCCCCCCCCCCCCCCCCCTGCCCCCAAGAGGGGCACCCCTGGATCTGCTATGAACAAACTTGAAACTACAGTCATTAATGTACTCACTCAAAGTATTATCTTAGCTCTATAACTTCTGATTCTAGAGAAGATTTGTAAAGATTCCTTCATTTTGGGGCGTTTGGGCCCCCCTGGGGCCCCTGGGTGGGGCATGGTGCCCATTTTAACAAATTGAGATCCTAACCCCCTAGGGATGCTACCTGCCAAGTTTGGTGAAAATTGGTCATGGGGTTCTCAAGAAGAAGATGAAAATGTACAATTTACGCCCCATTAGGACCCCTCCCCACCCCTCTCCCCTGGGTCCCAAGGGGGGCACCCCTGATTCTGCCATGAACAAACTTGAAACTACAGTCATCAATGTAATAATTCATTGTATTAACTTAGCTCTATCACTTCTGGTTCTAGAGAAGAAGATTTTTACAGATTCCTTAATTTTGGGGGGTTTGGGCCCCCCTGGGGGCCCCCTGGGTGGGGCATGGTGCCCATTTTAACAAATTGAGTTCCTAACCCCCTAGGGATGCTACCTGCCAGGTTTGATGAAAATCGGTCTTGGGGTTTTTAAGAAGAAGATGAAAATGTAAAAAGTTTACGCACGACGGACGACGGACGACGGACGAAAGACGACGCACGACGGACGACGCACGCCGGACGCCGGACGAAGGGCAATCGCAATAGCTCACTTGAGCCTTTGGCTCAGGTGAGCTAATAATGATAATGATCAGCTGTTTGAGATATCTGAACATTAAAAGTTTCTATGTGCCAAATAAAGACATTCTTAAGTAACAGATTAAAAAGAATACATTGCGTTGTGTGACCACATAAGAGGTTTTACATATGAAATATTTACATCAAACTATTGTTCTTGAATGAATATCACAGTGACTGATAGAACATCTATTGCACTATTAGAAGTTGGCTAGTTTGCACATACACACAGACACAGATAAGCACACTGTCAACACTAAAAAGTTAACATGCAGAAAGATCATTTCATATACAACTAGAGAAGCACTCTGAGAGCACAGACCTCCGCCAAGTGTGCAGCTTATTTCCACCACTGATCTTGTTCTTCCATAGAGATATCGGTGATTTCCACCCATACTTACAGCATTGTGTGCTGAAAGTCGCCCGATTTCCCAATATAGAAGCCTTTGTTACATCATAAACCCTCAGCTGCACGGCGCGCCTCGCCCTAGCAGAAACTAGAGCACGCACTTTAGTGTGCGCATGCAAACCTCAAATACGTGCAGCCTGAACTCCCATGTTCATTGACCCTACCTGCCAAAAATAAAAAATCCTTCATAAATTCCCCCAAAATTCTCGGCTCACTACCAAAATTTAATCTTCTGTTACTTGTATCATTCTGAACCTTTCCTGCAAGGTTTCATCCAAAGCCATTGACTACTTTTTGAGTTATTTTGCACACGGACAAACTAACAAACAAACAAACAAACCAACGGTAACAAAAACATAACCTCCTCCCTTGGCGGAGGTAATTACACAAGAATACCCTGAATTTGCTTAAATGCCATCTTTAATGCCATCATGGGAAATAGAAGTCTACACAGGAAATCGAGTAGGTGAAATTGGAGAGGAAGACTTTTGTCTTCTAATAACCAGCATGGCATATCGTCCTCTAGGCTGGTATCATATAGTATTTCCTTTTCTTGTCTTTTTTCATTTCTCACACAAAACAAAGACTTACAGACAGAATTTCCCATATTTGCATTTCAACTCTACCGTAACAGGATGCTTTCATTGAAATAAAGCTGCTGCATTGTAGATTTAAGACAGTCCATCTCTTTTCAAAAATCAAAGTTCTTAACTAAAGTGAGAGCTCTGATTCACTGTCCATCACCTACCAGCTGGTATGGTTCTACCACAAGGCTTGAAGGGCGTGGTCGAGATGGGCTGGGAGTTCCTCATCCTCCTCTTCTCCCTCTCTCTCCTCCTCTGCAGGTTTTCCTCCCAATTGTCGTACGCCGTCAGACTCTCCCGCTCCTTTTCTCTCTTCTCCCTCTGCTCGATCTCCTTCTGGAGTTTCTCATCTCTCCTCTTCCTTCTCACCTCGTCTTTCAACTTGTCATCTTTGACAGATTTCCTGTGATAGGAATAATCAGAATGCATCAAACTAGAGGTAAAACTATCCACTCCTCAGAGTGCTATATGATATGACCCTATGATTTGAGCAGAACAAATCAACATCATACAGGTCAGAATGCACAAAGAAATCGATGAAAATGCAGCGACACCCATTTTTTCCTACAGACAGAATGATTATGCGTGCCAAGAAACTACTTTCATATCTAACACAAATGAGACAGATTTATGTTTGGGATGTATAAACATCGACAATGGTGACACACAAATTATCTATTGAACTAAGCAGACAAGATATTAACTCAGGCTTTCAAGTGGGATAATGTAAAAAAGTAGGAACTAGAAAAGCACTCTGAGAGCGCAGACCTCTGCCAGGCAGCTACTTCCACCGATGATCTTGCTCTTCCCAAAGAGATTTTTCTCCTTTCCACAACTGGGGAAACGTTCTTTGGGCTCTTCCATAGAGATCAGTGATTTCCACCCATAGGTATACATGCTGAAAAATCGCCCAATTTCCCAATATAGAAGCCTTTGTTACGTCATAAGCCCTCAGCTGCGCGACGCGCCTCGCCCTAGCAAAAAGTGGAGCACGCACTTTAGTGCGTGCATGCAAACCTCAAATAAGTGCAGCCTGAACTCCCACGTTCATTGACCCTGCCTGCCAAAATATCAAAAACCCTTCATAAATTCCAAAAAAATTCTCGGATCACTACCAAAATTTAATCATCTGTTACTTGTATCATTCTAAACCTTTCCTGCAAGTTTCATCCAAATCCATTAACTACTTTTTGAGTTATTTTGCACACGGACAAACTAACTAAAACTAACTAACGAACAAACCAACGGTAACAAAAACATAACCTCCTCCCTTGGCGGAGGTAATAAAGTAGGAACAGAATCTCTAAAAGTAGGACATGAAAGGGAAAAAATATGACATGAGAGAAAAAAAGTAGGAATGAATTAGGATATGCCTCCTAATACGGAAAATGCAGAAAATCAAAGTTGGGCAAGTGTTTAGGAACAATGGGAAAAAGATGACTCTCTTTTTGGGCAAGTAAAATTCATATTCCACCAAGTGTTCTGCAACAACTTGAAAATCTGCTTGCCCGACGGGGCAAGTGGTGAAAAAAAAAAAGTTATGTAGCACACTACAGTGACACAGAAGTCAAGAAAAACAGCGAATGAACGACAGAGCATTACTTTGGCACTAACGTACAGTGTAAGCCCCATATCATCATAGTACAAGTGTCTCAGACCACTAGCAAATTAATCTCTTAGGTTTCCTGTAATAATAACTCTGCCCAGATATACGTATGACAAGTTGACTTGTCACTTGTCTCTGTTCCAGTTTCAATACTGTTTAACACTGCATGTGTTTGTGAGGATATGTATGATAATACTCATGTCTGTATTTGTGTTTGAGTATCTATCAGTATGTGGGTGTGTGTGCGTTCATGTGTGTGCTTGTGTATGTCTGAGTTTTGATGTCTATACGTGTGTTTCTGTCCCATGTCTGTTTGTGTATGTCTTACCATTTCTTGTATGCACTGCTGGCTTCGTCCTGTTGCTGCTCCTTCTCGTAAACTGATGTCTCCTCAAGTTTCTTCTTCTCCTTCCTCTCCTTTCGATATTTCTCCACCAGTTTCTCATCCTTATCAGCCTTCCATAACTCGAATGCCTGAGAGAAACCCAAAAAAAAATTCAGAGGTAAAATCTGTCAAATGTGTTGAATGGTTTTAAGACAAACCTTGCTCAGTGTGCTAAAACAATGTTGAATATTAATCTTTATAGTTCAGAAAGTGATTTGAAATACACTTACATATGGCATTTGAATGAAATTTGTCAAGAAAGGCAAGAGCCCTCATAGACACACAAGAAATAAAATGGTGACTGCCCTTGACCCTATAAAAGGCGAAATATTGAGGGCAGCGTCACCGAAAGTTATAAAGGTTCAGATTTGTCTGTGATAAACTTCTGTACAAAAATGTTGCGAGAGCCAAGATGTGTGAAATTAAAATGCATGCAAAAGTTCTTGTCCATACTACATGCATTGAATGCCAGTGGCTTTTCATGAAAATTTCACGTCGGGAAAGAGGCCACTGGTTGATATAATGCAAAAATGTCAATTCTCGGTACATACAATGTAAGTGCCATGGCAACAGCAGCGTTTTAGATGCATTATGGGATATCTCGGGACAAACGTGCCACGGTTTTGGCTGCATATGCACTCGGGTCATATTCCGCTTTTATTGAGGGGTATTTTTTGTTGAAGATTTCTTTGCTTTCCATCATGTGACCAGCACACTGAAGCCTACCAGTACTGAATCATGATTCTCGTGACCAAAAATCAATAAAATTTTAAAACTATAAATTCTAAGCAAAGAAAATAGCAGCCATGAAAGAAAATGAGATGAAAATCGCATTGAATCGCAAGGGAACTAAGACATGCACAAGACAACCGGGAGCAACAGTAGCACCTAGGAATCCCACAGTGCATCAGTGACTGGGCTTTTTAGTGTGCGCAGAAGTTTTCTGCGCATTGGCGAAACCGAGAATTATTTTACAGTACACGATGACAGAGGTCCCTTTGTTGTAGTTTTGAGTTTGTGTTATTAAGTCTTCTGATCATACATGATCTCTCGTCCTGGAATGGGTATGTTGCTGGAAGAAATCTGGGATATGCAAATCGTCTAGACCATAAATGATCTTGAATCTAGTATCAACTATATTGAAAGTATTTGATCATGGACTCACACTAAGGCTTGAAAAACTCAATGAGAAAAAGTTTTCACATTAATTTGTACAGGCAAGGCAACACATAATTGGAATATATAAAACTTGCAGATATGAACAATCTGCTTTGAGATTCTTGAAAATGTACTCAGCATCCTGGTTTGACTTCTTCCATCAATTTGAACTCACCTTCTTGGCATCGTACTTCTTGGACTCCTCTTCCTCCTTCTTCTCTCGCTCCTTCTGTTGCTTCTGGAGTGCTTCCTTCCTCTGCTTTGTGAGATGTGATTTCTTTGACTCCTCCCATGCCTTGAATGAAGCCATGTTATCCAGCTTCTTTTCCTCTAGCTCCTGGATAAGTGAAAAGAAAAGGGGAAAAAAAAAAACCACAACATCATTAAACACATACAAGTACTACTGCTTCACTAGGAGCAGGTTATACAGATTCAATGACTGAACTACACAATCTTTTATAGTCATTATACCATTTAGGTACACCATGCAGCATTACTTAACAACAACAAAAAGACAATGTTATTTGTCAGCAATTTTGATGGTTGACAAATTTCCTGATTTCCATCAATACCCTAACTGCAAGATCACCCACACACCCAAATGCAGAGATATCTGAATGAATTTTCCATCAATACCCTAACTGCAAGATCACCCACACACCCAAATGCAGAGATATCTGAATGAATTTTGGCCAAAGAGTATTTTGTAGTTAGACAATTGCTGTTGGGAATTGAAAGAATACATGTCACTGAGCCTGTAAATGCTTCCCACGCTGTTTACCATACACAACAAATTCATAACTTGATTAAGTATTGATGTAAAAAAGCTATCATACAAGGAACTGCTCTGAGAGAAAAATGGTGACACATATGTAAGGATGTATTGTATACTCCAGAATCTGGCACATGAAGTATGCCCTTGTGGTTTGCTTCATTTCTAAGATGGATAAGTCTAAAACTAATTTACTTGAATACTGCATCCATATTTCAAAATCTGAATGACATAATGTCTACCTATCTGATGTACACTGGTAATCTATTTGATCTCAGCTGATGGTATCCTACCTTCGCCTTCTTTTCCTCCTCTTCCTTCTCCTTTCTCTTGGCCTCTCGCTTTTGTTTCTTCAGTCTCTCTGTTTTCTCCACCCTCCACTGGGCATAGATGGCCTCCCGCATCGTGGAGGAGTCTTGCAGACCTCCAGGGGACTTGAGCGACGCCATCAGGTCTGCCGTGGAGCTCAGGCTTGAGTTGAGGGAGCCTGGTGTGGAAGACTTGGGTCTCGTTGGAGCTGGCTTGATGACATTTGACCTGAATGAATTAGAACACAGCAAAGGAGATTAACGGATATACCATAACGAGTGCTGATGGGTAAATTTACGGGAAATTGGATGAAAAGAAATTACAGTCATCGAAAGGAAATGAGCTCAATGTATCAGTAAAACCAAGCATAGAGTTGAACAGTTTGATGGCTGGAGAGTTACTGAAGTAAATATATCTAAGACAACAATGACATACTTTTGAGAACTGCAAAAACTGGTCCTGGACATATCATGTAGTAACATTAGGTCTTAATACTGTATAGAATTTGAACATGCCTCACATACGTAGAACCATAAATATTGCTAAAACCTGGAGTAAGAAAACTTCTAATTGTAAAGGATGTTAAAAATAACAAGAAACTATTGTTGCTTAGGCTGTTGGGTATATACTCAAAGCATGTGACAATTAGACCCTCTTGAGAATTTTTTAAACAAAGATCTTGAATCAACCCTTCTTCAAACCTTAACAAGTGCTTTGATTTTTACATCAAGGCTCTGTGGGTGAAGCATTTCACTTAACGCCTCAATGAGATGGTACGTATTTGCTGCTAAAAAAAGGGCATTATTTATGGTTTGGAAAATCAAAAATGTGTATTCTAAATCTCCAAATTAATGTAAGAATATGGCATTGCTGGCTGAAAAAAAAAAGTGACTTGACAAAAAAAAAATTGTTGCCAAAAACTATTGACTAACTCAGTATACATTTAATAGGTTTGACTTCATACGGTTGATTAATAGCGCAAATGATCATGATTTACTTTCTCTTCTTCTCTTCCTCATCTGATCCTTCACTATGGTAGCCCTCCTGAAATAAAGAGTGAGACAAATAAAAACAACCTAAAATAACAAACCACACATAGATCTTGGCAGAGATTTATCTGATTAGTAAATCTCTATTGGAATCGAATTTTCTTAGTTCACAATCAGAGTTTGATTTCATCTTCTCGACTTCTGCCTATTGTTTTCTGCAGGCTTCTTAAGATCGGCATCGACTTACTGTTGATGGGGTGTTGGCAGTCTTGCAGTCCGATTGGGAAGTAAGATCTTGTCCGAAACAGCAACAGATTTACTAGATAGATCAGGGACTCAGGGAGGCCATTCACAACCAGCTAGGGAGAGAGCGCTACATGAATCACTACATGGGGCAATACAAATGATCTCCCACATACATTCCCATTATCTCAGAATGCAAGACTGCCAAAACCCCATCTATGATGAGTCAACGCTCTTGCTATACAATCATCTTTTTCTGCAAATAATACAATGTCCCATACAAACAATGGCAAACATGCAAATTCTACGTAAAATACCCAAGCATCCACTGCCTACGAGGTATTTCATTAAAATGTGTGCAATATTTGCAATGATGACCTCAACAACTCAAATGATCAAAGTTTATCAATTCTTGCAACTTGCAATAATTGAGTACCTTTAAAAAAAAAAAAAAAAATGCTAGTTCAAGCTTTCATCCACACCACACACTACAAATGAACTTAGCCCTTACCTTTGGTCTCCTGTTGGTAAGTTTTGGAGGCTTACTGACTTCATCACTGTCATCATCATCACTATCTCCCAGGAGTGTCCTGGACTTTTTCTTGTCTTTCTTCTTCTTCTGTGAGTCTGCTGGTTTGTCATCCATGATATCGAGAAGTGACTGCTTTTGCTTGCCTTTGCTCTTGGCACCGGACCCAAGTAAGCCAACGACCCCATCATCGTCTGACTCGTCATCAGAGTCTGAATTGAGACCTGGCACCAAGTTTTTCCTCGACTTGGTCTTCTTCTCCTCTGTGCTCTGAGGAGCTGCCTTTCTGGCATCCTTGTCCTTAGATGCATGTGGTGCCCTTGGTTTGGGCTTTGGCGGAAGTCCACTAGGTGAGGGAGACCTTCTTCTACTCTCGGCAGTTTCTTTCTTTACCTTACTTGTATTTTCTACATCATCATCATCAGGATCTGCCAAGGCATCAAGTAGACCTCTGGGCTTTGGAGACGGAGATTTCTGCTTACGTCCAACAGGACTCGCACTGTCTTTTTTATTCTGACTGAGCTTCATGGCACCAAGTCTCCTGTTGACCTTGGCTACTTCCTCGTCTTCGTCGTCAGATGAGGAAGAATCCAGCAAGCCTTTTTTCTTTTTTGACTTTGCCATGTCTTTCCCACCTTTCCCTTCAAGGAGGTCATCGAGTTCAGACCGACGCCCCCTCCCATTCCCACTCTCTGGAGAAGGGCTGTGGTCCTTCCTGCTCTTGATTCCCAAAAGGTCATCCACATCTGGTGACTTTCCTCGCTTCCCCTGTCCTTCCTGGGATCGACTGGCCTTCCTCTCTGGAGACGGGTTCCTACTGTTTGGCTTTGTTCTTGGCTGTGGTGCCTCTCTGACAGGCTTCTTCTTGGTGAGGCCCAACAAATCATCAAGGTCGGGAGACTTTCTCTCCGGTGAGTTGCTCCTAGATTTCGGCTTTTTACCAGGCCCAGACAAGTCCATGAGTGGAGATTTGGATCTCTGCTTGGGCTCAGGTGATCTCTTGCCACCCTGTTTTGTTTTCTCCTTTTCTGCATAATCATCTAAGAGTGATGACTTCTTTCTCCTCTCTGGCTCTGGTGATGAGGCAATCCCGAGGAGCTTGTCAATGTCTGACTGGCCACCTTTGTTCCGCGGCCTTGGCTGAGGCCTCTGCGAGTCGTCCTCAGATCTTGGAGACGAGTCGAGTGTTCCTGACCTTAGCCTTGGACTGGGCTTTGGTGGGGATCTCCCCTTGTCACTTTTCTGGTCATCACCACCCTTCAAGAGGGCATTGATAGGGTCTGGCGAACCCATAGATGTCCTTGATTTGGGGCTCTCTCTGCCAACTTGGGATCTTCCTCTAGGTGCTGGATTTGGAAAGCCGCCGCTGGTCTGGGACAAGGATCGTGGAGATGGAGAGGGCGATGATCTTGGCTTAGCAGAGGGTGGCTCCCATTGTTTAGATGAAGAAGGTTGACTCTTCTTATTCGATGAAAACTGTGCCAGGAAGTCTGTAAGATCACAAGATGAATGGATATAATGTCAAAACTTTTGTGCAGGAGCAAATAACGTATTATACCTTTACCAGTATACTGGTTTTATTGACAGTGCAATTTCTTCCCCAGGCAGGTAGTAACTATGTTACATTGATGGGGTGTTAAATAGTCTGTCTGTAACTTAATAAACAACCAGTTTTAACTTGATTCCAAAACTGCCAGGTCCTGTTAACAAACTATAGGACTAAACTCAAAATTCTGACATTAAATATGAATCAAAATGGATGAATGGTTTTACATTAAACCGAGTGGTGTGAAGTACCGACAACTCTACAGATTTCCTATTTTACACACTACCAGCAGGGAATAATTTTCCTGGTATTGCATCGCAATTTGCTATGCATTTTTACACCGCTGCTACACAAACTAACCTTTGTGTAGCAGTTTTCTTCCATAGAAGTGTACAGGATACCATTTGAAATATTGTTCATCAGCCAAAACTGCTGATCAAATTTGAGTTGGAAAATTATTCCCTGACCAGTAATATCGTGCTTATAACATCTTTGATGCAGTGTAAAATTTTCGTAGTTACCTCACCAAAGGGGCAGACTCTAATTGAGTGGAGGTGTTGTGGCTGAGTGGATAAAAGCACTCGTCTGTGAACGACATGAGCGTGGTATGGTACATGGGTTCGAGCCCATGCCAAGCCCAACACGTTTGCCCTTCAGCAAGGCACTTTGTCCACATTGCTGCTCTCCACCCAGGAGTATAAATGGGTACCCGGTAGGATGAGAAAGCTTATGTTGGTTGATCAGCATGTGCGCGCCTGTAAAATGGCTGCGACTGGCTGGAATGCTCCTCAGGGAGTGGAGAGTGAGCACTGTTAGTGCTGGTTGGAAATAATGTATCCAGTGACCGGGGTAATAATAGTCTGTAAAGCGCATTGAGATATAATCAATAAGTATGAAATGCGCTATATAAAAACCAGCTATTATTATTATTATTATTATTAATTACTGCACTGTTTGACAATGTTTGACACCTGGGGCAAAATTGTACATTTCACATAAACTACTCAGGTTGTCTCATCAGCTTGCATGTGTAGGCTATCAGATATGAACATGCACCAGTCATTTTGTATAATCATTGCACAGAATCCATCTGACAACATATCCTAGTTCTGTTGCTCATGTCTTATTCTTTTCAAAAGAAGCAGAGAGCATCTTTTCATCTAATTTCTTTCTCTAGAGGATTGTGGAAAGTTCTTTCTTTGTCTGATATGAAACTTGATCAAAATAAAAGCAAAGATATGACTTTGATAATACCATCATGCCCTAATCCTTCAAGATCATCATCAACTTTTACAATTTGTACTTTTTGGAGTTTTTCATATTTGTTTTGTTTTGTTTGTTTGTTTGTTGTTGTTGTTGTTGGGTTGTTTTTTTTTTTTTTTTTAGGAGAGACTACTCCTTCCAATCCCTTTTGTGGCAGCTGTCTTCTCTATCTAACTGTATCATTCTTGGATAAACACACAAATGTGAATTTGATATCAATTACCATCATCCCCCAGTCCTCCTAGATCATCATCATCGCTGTCTTCAGATGATGATGTGAATCCTGTACTCAGGCCACGCCTCTTCCTGTCCTTCAGTTTGGAGGTCAGCTCCTCTTGGAAGGATGGGTTGCGCTTCAGTGCCATTCTAGAGTGTCGTCAATCTGTCAAACAGAAAACTGTCAGTTTTTATAGGGTGATTGCTCATGGTCCGAGTATTGCAATGAATGTGGTATAATGCAAGGCAAAAGATAGACAAAACTGTCTGCCCAGAGGACTTTTTTATCATCTTTTAACTTTTACAGCTCTCCTCCATAAAAGGGGATTCCGTGAAGCCAGACGCAGTTTCCGTGGAACATATCCCCGACAAGATTCCATCGATCTTTCGGTCAACAAGCAAGGCAGATGCATAATAAAATTCAAATTTTGTGTCTCATTATTTGCCATTGGTCCTACCTTCAGGTAAACTAATGAATGTACCCATACCGTACTGACATTGAAACAATACTTGGGCTGCAGAGCCAGGATCAGAGGGGAAGGTAACTATACACAGCCCAGACGCTGTATAAATAGTGACAGGGCTGTGCCGGAACGGCCCACAACACAAAGAGAACTCAGCGATCGCTTTACGATCACAAGTTTGAGTTTTGATACTTGACATCATTTTTTGTCACCTCAAACTCATTAAATGTAGTCTTCATTAATGACACTATATAGCTATGTTATCGATATTGACACACACATTTCACAACTTACCGAAAATGAAGATTATATGCAGCATGTGCGAACGGTACATCTGATAATCGGGAGTTCACGCGATCGGACCGTGCGTGCTTGCTGCAACCAAAGAGCACGCAGGCAGTAGATCGCTGCACTTCCAGCCACGCACGCGCACGCATAATATATGCATTTGCTGAGTGCACCGAGTGCTAGTGGTCTACGCGCCATTTTGAATTCTGCAATGATGAACCCTGACGGTCGGGGTTGCACTAAAAAGTGCCATTTTTTTGTTCAATGGGGGGAAATTACAGTTTACCGGTTTTTACGTCATATAAATTAGCATATTGGTGCGTACAAGAGCTGCCTCTGGCGGCTCTTCCGTAATGAAAATTTTAGCCTAGGCATTAAGGGCTGAAATTCATCTTTCCCGTCATCTGGGGCCCCCAAAAAGACCAGAAACGCAACGGCTGTCAAAAAGTAGGTTGACCACACAATTTTTAGGAAAATTGAGTGGTTTCAGTGGAAAACTGCTCTAAATCAAGATAACTCTCGAGAGTAAATCGACAACAAAGAAAATCGAGCCAATTTTGACGGAACTATTTCAATCGTGATGACGTCATCACAGCTGACATCCTTCTTGCTTCATCTCTTTTCAACACAAGTCATTCACGAGCCATACCAATCACACTAGCTTGGCAAGGCAGCGCGTATACGCGTATTGCCAAGCCACATTGCGCGCACATCTACTATGTACATATGTACTGTAACACTGTATACTAGTAAACATGCGCTCGTTCTGCAGACTCAATACGCACTACCATTGCCATATGTACACATTTATAAGCTGTTACGTTATGTGTGTGTGGGTTGACTAGACTGCATAGAGTCAACATGGTGGGCTGTCAAGCGCACCCACACAGTGCGTAAGCTATACTGTAAGCTAGCAGTAGCACCAGCAATTAGATAAGTGATCGTTTTCTGGTCTCACCTAAATTTTTATTTTTTTTTTTCTAGTTGTCTACACGGATACGGACTATCCTCGACCCCTAAAAATGTGAGTACACGTCGTAAATTTGGGTAAATGTTAACGGCTAGTCTAGACTAGCATCGTCAGGATCTAGATTATCGCTATCGGGGGACACCCCCGAAAACCATGTATGAATAACCACACTCACCGCACAGACCAAAGAAAACACAAGTAAACAAATGCAATCGTCGACAGCCGAATCACGGACCGTATCGCAAATCGGATTAATATTTTTGATGGTTGCTATCGGCAAGGGTAATTACGCTCTTTTCAGAGCGATTTGCGCTCTCCGTGATTGGCTGCCGGTAAACTGTAATTTACCCTTCAATGGACTTATCGTGAGGGCTCTCTATGGACTTATGACGATATGTACCTTCTGTAATATAAGCATGCACTTTAAGCGAGTAACATACAGATGTCTATAAGTAATGTATAAATTGTTATACGTTTTGTAGTTGTGTTAACTTGTGGTTCCCCACCAAATGGATGGTGAGGCCCCGTCTGTCTGACACTGTGCACTGGTCGGGCTAAGGTAAGGGGAAGGGGATGGGGGGGGGGGGGACACCCTTTTGAATTTTGGCTCAAAACAAAGCAAACAATCAAAGTAGTAAATACTAAATATCTATTGCCGAAAAAAAAAAAAGCATTCTGGTCACTACATAGAAAATCAATTCAGGGAGAGAATAAACCATGGGCCTAGTGTAATATGACTTTTTAACACCCTTTTGAATTTTGGCTCAAAACAAAGCAAACGATCAAAATAGTAAATACTAAATATCTATTGCCGAAAAAAAAAAAAATGCATTCTGGTCACTACATAGAAAATCAATTCAGGGAGAGAATAAACCATGGGCCTTAGTGTTATGACTTTTTAACTGTGTGGGTAAGGGAGCGCCCCGGGGTTACTGGCCACCTGACCGGACTGGGCCTCGGACGGACGGGGCCTCGCCATCCATTTAGTGGGGAACCACAAGTTAAAACAACTACACCATGCTCTAGAGTCGGTAGAGAAGTTAAATCAAGAGCCTACACTGCGTTAGTCTGTCCTCAACTGGAGTACGCTTCAGAGGCATGGAACCCACACACTGTCACGCTCTGTTAACTTACTTGAGCAGGTACATCAGCGGCTCGGTTCGTTTACTGTGACTACAGGAGAACAACATCCTCCTCAACCTTGGTTTCAGCCCTAGCTAGGATGGGACAGCCTCCATTCTCGCCGGCTCCTCTCCTAGTGCTCTCTTTTCCATCGTTTACAAAATGTACATCATCCTCTGGTTTGCATGCCTTTTCCTCAGGGAATAATACCAGCAACCTACTTCGGAAGACATGACCACCCAGCCAAATATGTCATACCCAAAGCTACAATAGACACATTCAAATTTGAAACTTTCACAAGGTCAATTCGACTAGGATCTGTGGAATAATTTACCAGGATCTGTGGTACCCAGCCATGTTCAGAGGGGTTGCACTGGCACCACTGCCCTTCATCAACAAGATGCAACCTCCTGCTGGGTTCCACATGCTGTAGAAAGGGACCAATATTTTTACTTGCACTGACACTCTCGCTTTTATTGTATGGTTGAGGGGTCTAGATATCGCGCACGAAAATTTGAAATGCTGTTATAATAGAAGTTATTCCATAATCGTACCTGAATTTCTCAATGAATATCACGAAAATGCAGAAAAATCACCTCCCAAAATCTCCTGATGATACGATGACGGAGTAGTGCGCTGTCGCCGTTTGTATGTCGGACTTTTTTTTATGCGTTCAATTTCTCGGGGTATGTAAAGATCGCGCAGCTGTCCTCTGTAGTTTCATGCGTGAAAGTGTCTGCCCCTCTGTGGCTGTAACGTGCTCCGGCTTTCGTAGAATATTTTTCACTTGATATTAAATTTGTCCCTGTGAAGCAACAGCAGTATTATTATTGTTATTATTATTATTATCATTATTACTATTATCACCACCACCATCATCGATCATCATAATCATCATCTTTTTTTTTCTTTTTTTATGAAGCACTGTTATGCTGAAAGTACAGCTCCATTTAATATAAATATAATTCTTTTTTTTTTTCTTATGAATGCAATGTCAAGCTAAAAGGACAGCTCCATTTGATTTTAATGAAAGTAAGTAAGCAGTGTATGTTGTTTTTTTTTCGGTGCATTGTATATTCTTTACGAATGCACTGTTTCTGCTGAAAGTACAGCTTGGTTTGATTTCATTATAATCGTGTTTTGTTGAATCGTGGATTCTATGATACATGTGATTTGATTTATCATGAAACTGTATTGAATATGGAATCAATAAAAGATTATGGAAAAAAAATCATCGTCATCATTATTATTTTCATTATTATTATTATCACTTCCACCACCATCATTTTATCATTCTTATTATCATTATTTTTATCATTGATATTTTCATAATCGTTAATGATTTTCATTTTCTTACAATATTTCTAATCACTTTAACCAATAATATACACGTAATATAAAATGGAAAAAAGTAAAATATGAACATATATTTTGTGTGTGTGTGTGTTTGTGTGTGTGCTTACCCATTCGTCACCCTCTCATTTTCGTCACCCATTTGTCACACTCTCATCTAATTTTTCTTCAGTATCACTATGGCCCTCCCCTGTCACAAATATATCACAAGTTAGCGCAAAAAATCACAAGCAAATTCAAATTGAAATCACACTTCAACTTCGATAGACTGAAATATTTATTCCTTTGTAACATTATAATCGTTGTGTTAAAATTTGACTTAAAACAACATTTATTAATAGTATTTCAGCGTAGCTGGCAGCATACATTGTTCTTGTGTATGATGACGTCACGTGGTAAACGATCGATCGAACAAATTACGAATTCTATCGACTACGAACGAGACAAGCGAGACGACACGTCTAGGCTACAACATCCTTAGAACAGATTTTAAGGGAAGGTAGGTTTGTACAAGGTAAAAAATTGGAAATTTAGTGGAAAATTTGTTGGAAATCAAAATTTCTTAGCTGCTTCCTTCTCATGTTGAGCGGTAGGTCAGGTATGTTTATTCCATGGGCGTATCGGCAAATTTTGCGCTTACAACTACGCGTAATATCGCTTGCTATACGCAGTTGCACTATGCGCGATCATTACGTCCCTGCGCGAGACCTAGTACCCTTACTATACATAAGAGAGACATGCACAATTCACAACCTTGTCACTTTGGCACACTGGCACACGACACGATTTGCATCCCAGTATAGCTTCCTTGGAGCTGCGAATGGGATTACTGCAACAAGTAACAAGTAACTACATACCGCGCCGTTACCGTTCGGCGTTTGCATGCATTCGGACGTATCAAAACGTTAAGACTGAAGAGAGTTATTGCACACGTACCAATGTAGGCCTACAGTATTAAGTAATTTATTGCTTGTAATTTGTACGTGTGTAAACTGTATGCTTCACTACGCTACGTACCACCCTCACTCACCGCGGACGATTTATGACGAAAGTCTGGCAGGTATGGCTGATATTTTCCCGTCCGCACCTATTCCACCTCTAGCTGGGAGAAGCTGTTTTGACGAAAGTGTTCTCCGTTTCCAAATAAACGGGTAGATTATGCAAAAAGCACAGGCAGGAAAGGAATTTTCACCGTCGTCGTGGTACTCACCGTGCCGTGGTTTTCAAGTTGTATACACTGGCAACGATCAATGAACCGACGTAGCGAGCTACGCGTTGTGCTATTGGTCCACTGCCTGTGGGTAGCCATCTATTTGTTAGATAATTGTCACCAATCATATTCCATGTCTTAAGCTCACACGCTTGCTTGAGTCAACTGGCCGTTCCATTTAGTCAATAAATTGAAAAATAACAGGGGTTGACTCATCCATTTATTCATTCATTCATTGAACCATATGTGCAGCGTTTATTGTTGTTTATTAATTCATATCAGCATCGGCTTCAAAAACAGATTACTAGTACACTTGTACTTAAAGATAAAATGGAGTTCCTGTTAAGGTGCATTTCAGTGAAACCATGATTCAAAGTACCTGGATATAACTGCTAGTCAGTATGATGCTTAGGGAGCATTATAACTCATGTTTGATTACTAGAACGTCAATTTAGATGAGAACTGCAGTAGTGACTCTCGCAAAATAACGGCTCGTTTAAACGGAAGGATTTGGTCTCGAGCGCATGATTCACAACGCCCCCTTGCGGTCCCGAGAAGAAAGTCGGTTTTCGGATACTACTGATACTATAACATAGACCGATTCAAGCAACTGTTCATGGAAGTGCGCCCTCTTAAGGCGACGCCATAACTGGGGGCCAAACAGGCCGGGTCGGCAAGCGCCCTGCGTGCGTGGCAAGGTTGCCAGCGGCAGCCAATTCTTTTACCACCCGGCGCCAGCCGGCCAGCTAACTATCTCTGGCGCTGGCAGAGATCGACGCAACTGGCTGTGTGACAACTAGAGTCTACATTTTTTTTTTCGCTAGCTAATTAAAAATAAATAAAATTAAACAACTTTTACCGACTATGAGCGAATGGGTAGAGGACATACGGCTGTAGCCAAGACTTGAATTTCAAGGTAAATATCGGTACGATCCGTGAATGTTTGTGGACTCTATTTCTTTGGCGATGACTTGGGTACTCGCGTGTAAGCCCCGTATATTTACATTTGTGTAAGAGAATAGAAACCGCTGGGGAGAATTATTGCTAGGCACAGGCAGACGTATTGCTAATAAGCCTAGGCTGTTGACAAGTTAACTGATATAATTAAATACAAATAATGAATAAGAATCTTGAGCTAGATATGGCGCAATGCAAGCTATCAGTTAACTTAACCTTTTTAGGGCAGGCTTTTGCCTTTACTCGGGAGTGTCGGGCCAGCAGGGTAGAATCTGTCTAACATTAGATCTTGTCTAGAAATCTAGGCAAGAGTCCAGACTAGATCTAGACCTATTGACTTCTAGAGCCCTACATCCTATATCATTTTCGGTTGTCGCACCAGGCAAGCCTAATTGTAAGTAAACCAAAAGGAATACAAATCTAGGCGTTTCTAAGCCGTATAAACTTAATTTACGTTGCCTGATGTCAACAACCAAAACTACTCTGTACTATTTTAAGTCTAAGTAACCTTGCGTAACATCACGCTAACGCTAATGATCTACAAAAGTGATTTTCAAATCATACTTTGTTAATTATGATTATGAAACGGATGTTTGCCACCATCCATGGTTTGATATTTAATAAGTATCACTTTATCAAAAAGTCAAATTCAGAGTTCCAGGCCAAAATTGAATAGGCCTATGGTCAATTCAGTGCTGAACATTGAAGAAGTGAAAACAATATAAGAATTTAACGCATCTTGAAACATTTTATTTAGCTGTAGTGTATGCTGTAAAATATGTTTGTCATAATAATAAAGTCTAGCGAGGAAGTGTAAACTTTGTCAAGTAGGACACCAAGGATAAAAAAAAAAAAAAAAAATCAGTGAATTATCAAATTCTTTGATCTAAACTTGTCTTCTAAGATGAACAACATACCTGTATTTTCCGAATATGCAGTGATAACCTAATTGAATAGAGAATCTAGTAGACAATCTAGTTTGTTTCGCAATCTGTGCATTTTCATACCGTTGTATTTCACTTAATTGTCTTTAATGTTGCCTTATTTTATCATGCGTCAGCGGTGTCTGAATTTCACACACTGCCGTGAAGCTTCCATTTCCATTTTTTTCCTGTTATTTGTGCACCCAACAACTGCACAATGTGTTTTCCTGATACTTCCTTCGAAGCTTTCAAAGTAGATCAATATGTCTGAATCACTCAATTTGTCCAAAAGAAAGGCATTAAAAGCCGCTGAATTACTTTTCCACAGTGAGTGAACAATCACAATATTAGCGCGGCGCCGGCGGTCGCTGGCCGCGGCGCAGCGGCCGCGCCCGGCTAACTATGCGCGATGGGTACGCCAGGCTGCTGAGCTGCAAGTGCAACTCGCTGGGTAGCTAGCTCGCTGGAAGCCCCCGTTGGCCCCCAGTTATGGCGACCGTTATAGCGCCGCTAGCGGCGGTAGGTGAATAGGTCATCGAAATTGAATCGGTCTATACTACTATACAGAACTCTTGCGAGAGTTCTGTGATACACACTGTACTACTGAAGTGTACTGTACACAAGCGCGACCGCATCCCAGAGGTTACGATCCGCGATCCGTTTATAGCAGAGCAAGCTGTCGACAACTGCGTACATTGTGTGTATAGCCACTGTGTGCGTTTTATGTCCGACGTCCAGTAGTAGTGTACGATCGAACGATACCCCTGTGCAGTGTATGTTGTGTGTACGTATCATGGGGGCATGGATGGGCCAACCGTGCCGGCGTGATGCCGTATACTGTGGGTGGCCATGAGCATGCTATCTAGTACCCATATTGTACACATGCCCCACGCGCTTTCCCCACTCTTTGCCTTCCACCAGGGAGGTGAGACCTCCCTGCTTCCACAAAAAAGTCGATTCTCTTGCTAGTCATGCTTCCACCAAAGAGTGGATTCAGTACACTGAACAATGTAGTCCGTGGCGATATCGTACTGGCTTCCGTTCGCTATGACAATGCCAATCACTGTATGTACTATTGGATGGTACATGCGTGGCCGTGGCAAGCGAGCTGGCTTCGTTCGTTCGCCCCGTTGCTAGCTATTACACGTAGTACAGCAGTATGTACTTGGCTACTGTTTGTATTCATACGACCAGCTGCGAGCTGCGTGTTAGTGGACTGTTCTGCAGATCTATATAGAGGCGGTCCGAAATGCATGTTCAGTTGCCATGTTTTCATGCTATAATAAACAATAAGATTCTCTCGCCATATTATGTGTTGACAAGAACAGATAAAATAACTGAAACAAACAATCAAAGGTAGTCCTCCCATTTTTCTTGTTTTTGTTATTCTGTCGATAAATGAGCTTCCAAGTAAAAAAAAAAAAAAGAGTAAATAGTGGGCATGTACGTTTTGTGAAGGACATGTTTGTTGTTCGTCGGGTGATTTGTCGACAGGCCATGGACCTAAATGTAGGCCTATATACTAGTATAAGGACATTCATCGGACACATTTTTGCACACGCATAATACCTTCCCTATAGGATATACCTGTCCTCTACGATTACCGATCCTTCTCCCCCCCCCCCCCCCCTTTTTTTTTGTGCTCTGGAATATGCTACGGAGAAGTGAAATATTGAGATCACAAGTGACAATCATTCTTCCATCATTTCTTTTAAAAACTGCCTGCTTTTCCCTAGCGAAAGTGTTTGCTTTGAGGTATGATTTCCTGACATACACCTCAAGACTGCACATTCTGCGTTATTTTCTTCTGCGCATATAGTTTTAGATTTCTCGAATCTCCATCTTGTTCTTCTCCCGGCTTGCTTGCGGTGACAATCATGGGATCAAAGCAGTGAAAGCATGCTAAAACTATCTTTGAGACGCTTTTGAGATGTAGGCCTATACAGGTGGCCGTGCATGATTGACACAAAATTTCTCATGATCTCAGATATTGCTGCTCCTCATCATCTGTATCTATTCAAAGACATTTCTGTCTGAAAAAGGCACATCTGCAAAACAAGACTGAAATGAGGGAAACGATCCTTTTGTTAGTGACGATACATGATCACACAATCAAGTAAAGAAAAAATGCCAAGTAAACCTAAGAAAGAACAACAGCTCTCATGTATTTATTACTGATGATCATCTACACAGCCAGAGAAAGACATAATCCGAAATCGAAAGGATTTTTGTTTTGCTTTTTTTTTTTTTTTTTTTTTTTTTTTTTTACTGATTGTTTGTAATTTTCAAATTAGTGGGGCCTATTGAGATACGTTTTGCGATTGTAGGACATGTTTGTTGTTGGTCAGGTGATTTGTCGAGAGAACTGACAACCAAATTTGCTAATCCTGTTTGTGTTATTGTCGTTTTAGGGTTTTTTTTTTTTTTTTTTTTTTTGCTTTGTTTGTCCCGCATGGTAGGGCCTACCTGTGTTCTGTGCGTAATTACTGCGGCCGGCGTGTAATGGCAACAGGGTCTTGTTCAATTTGCCATGGTTTTTACACTATATCATTTATGATGAAAGAAAAGCAATTCTATCGCCGTAAGTGCTGACAAGCCAAATCAAAAAATCAATAACAATCTTTGCGTCGTTTTTGCCAACTCTGTCCATAGCCTAAATGAGCTGTCCAATAAAAAAAATGCACTAAATATCGTCAACTTAACCTACAGAAGTAAAAACAGCTTGATGATCTACACACGGTCAACGTTGCCATAGTTGACGCTTCAGCCTGTATATGCTGAGCATTTTTTTCTTAAT
Source organism: Diadema setosum (assembly GCA_033980235.1). Lineage (NCBI taxonomy): Eukaryota > Metazoa > Echinodermata > Echinoidea > Diadematoida > Diadematidae > Diadema > Diadema setosum. Next base: position 8,574,209 of record CM067073.1, read on the forward strand.
TCCATTCCTTTTCTTCTTCTTTTTTTCTCAGCGTACTTTTACTGATTGTTTTTCAAATTAGTTGGGCCTATATGCGTTTTATGGAAGACGTGTTTAATTGTGTTTTCGTTTTGTTTTGTTTTGTTTTGTCAGGCGATCTGTTGACAGAATAATATTGATGACCACTAATCCTGTTTTGATTACTATTAATATTATTTTGGGTTTTGTTGTTTGAAATAAAAAATTGTCTGCACTTTTTTCCTTTTTTTTTTTGGCCGATTATGTCGATAAATCAGCTGTCAAGTAAATTTATTTATTTATTCATGTTTTCTTTAAAAGCAGGGTTGTCCCGTTCAGAGCCTCAATGGCCTGCTTTGCAAGGGAGCCCTGCATCACATACAAAGGTTACAAATCAACGAATTACAAATAATATCGGGTAACATATATACAAAATAGAAAACAAAACAAAACAAAACAAATGAAAACATAATACGACATATTACAAGTGGTGGTCATATGAAGTGATAACTAAATCAAAAGATAGACTGGTGAAGCCGGAGACGTTTCTTGAAAACTGGTAATGAAGGGGATGATTGAACGGAAATTGGAAGTGAGTTAAACATTTTACAAGCGGAGTATGAGAAGGAACGTTTCTTATTGTCTGTTTTTGGCTTAGGTAAATATAACTGATTTGTTAGGACATGTCTAGTAGGATATATAACGTTACGTCGGGATATAAGCTTACAAAGATAAGATGGGGTTGCATTATTAACTATTTTATAGGCCAATATACAATACTGATATTCTAATCTCTTTTCAATTGATTGCAATTTAAGTGTATCTAATAAGCTAACTGTTGATGTTTTATAGTCTGCATTTAATACCATACGAGAATATTTATTTTGACATATTTGAAGTCTACGAATATTCTTCTTAGTTAAAGATCCCCATACTGTGCAACAATAATCAATATGAGGGAGAATCAAAGAATAATATAATTGAATTAACATATCTTTTGTTAAGCAATACTTGATTCTACGTATACACATTGTAGCATACGAAACTTTTCTTATAACTTCATTCACCTGAGGAGACCAGTCGAGGTTTTGGTCAACCGTCACACCGAGGTATTTAAACTTCGTAACATTCTCAAGTCTTCTCTTGTTCATGGTAATTTCTAACTCAGAGAAACTCTTTTTCTTTCGGGATTTAAATAACATTACTTTTGTTTTGTTTGTATTAACCACCATTCTATTTTCCATAAACCATTTACTTAACACATGTATATCTGTTTGAAGCTGTTTTTGCACTGACTTCACGCCAAACCCTGAGGAAAAGACGGCAGTATCATCTGCATAAAGGGATATATTTGTTTGGGGGTGAAGAGGAAGGTAAGCTATATCATTGATATACATACAAAATAGTAGGGGACCTAAAATGGATCCCTGCGGAACCCCCGCATAGACTGGAAGAAAATCACTCGTCACTCCCCTAAATGTTACACATTGTTGTCTACCTGTTATATAAGATTCAAACCACGCCAACTCCACCTCTTTAATACCAAAACAATGCAGCTTCGTTAATAGAAGATCGTGTGGGATAGTGTCGAAAGCCTTTTTTAGATCTAAAAAGACTGCACCTGTCAATCGCCCTTTATCGAGGTTATCGTAAATAAGGTCGGAGAACTCGGTTAAGCACGTACAAGTTGAATGCTTTGGTCTAAAGCCTGACTGACGATCAGACAGAAGCTTTTCTTTGTCCAAGTAACTAAGTAGCTGTGAATGAATCGCCTTTTCAAACACTTTCGAAACCACGGATAAAAGGGATATTGGACGGAAATTGTTCACGTCGTTGGAGGATTTACTTTTCGGGATAGGAACAATGTTAGCAAGTTTAAAGTCCGATGGAAAATAACCAGATTGAATTGAATGATTGAAGATGTGGGTTAAGGGCATAGCTATGAAAGGAGCACTGATTTTCAATAGTCTGGGATGTAGATCATCAAGACCTACAGCCTTAGTACAATCTAACTTACTCAGTTCCTTCAAAGAAAATTCAACAGAAATATCCTCAAAAACAAATCTTGATTGTGCCTGTTTTAAACTGTATAACCGAGAATAATTAGTCTGTGTCTCAACAGAATTACTTTCACAAGCACATTTTCCTACATTACTAAACATTACATTAAACTCAGTTGCAATTTTATGGGGATCGGTTACTAATTCATCTTCTACCGTAATATTTAACACTGTACTCAATTTCTTTTCATCAGGTAATAATTCGTTCAAAAATTTCCATCCCCTTTTTCGATCATTGCTAACATCATTTAGTTGATCACGATAATATGCTCGCTTTAACCTCTTATTCATATTGTTAGCTTTGTTTCTGAAATACTTGTATTGGTCCCAATACTTCAAATCCTTCGTTCTGTTAAATTTCCGTTTATTAAAATCTCTTTCTCTGGCAATTTCCAGATATTGGCTATTTATCCAGGGTGATCCTTTAAGCTTTTTACGAACTGTTATATACGGAGCGTGTTTATCACACAGCTTTGAGAACAAAAATATAAATTTTTTCAGTTTTGAGTCTACATCGTCTTGTGGCAGAAACACATCATTCCAATTTATATCCGCTAAATCACACAAAAAAGCGTTTTCATCAAAAGTTCTAAATGATCGAAAACAAAAAATTTTAGGAGTTAATCTTGGAGATATAGCCTTTAACAACACATACACCAACGAATGGTCACTGATGCCTATCGACTGAACACCACATTGTAATTCTCCAAAAGAATTTGAAACACAAATTAGATCAATTAAGGTGGTGCTATTCTGGGTTACTCGAGTTGGTTCTTGAACTAGTTGTTGCAATCCCATCAATCTGCACAAGTTATTCAGTTTCTTTGACAGGGGATTGACTGTTAACATGTTACAATTAAAGTCCCCGAGTAATACAATTCTATCAGAAGCAGAGGTGACATTATCAAGATGGTTTTCCAATACATCAAAAAAAGACACAGAGCTGTTAGGTGGTCTGTAAATAACACCTACTAAGAGGCTAGTCTCATGTCTAGGCTTCAGTTCAATCCATAAAATTTCTAAATCATCTTGTTCTAAATCAGATCTTCTTGTGTATGGTATGTCTTCACGAATATAACATCCAACTCCCCCTCCGTATTGCTCTCTGTTTTTTGTTTCAAATTTATAACCATCAATTAATACCGTGCTACAACATACATCTTTTTCTAACCACGTTTCTGAGAGCGACATCAGATCATAGGGAGACTGTTTTAAAAAATGTCCTAACTCATCCTTCTTATTTCGCAAACTTCGTATGTTCAAATGTGCTACCTTCATTCCTCTCCGTCCGGGAAATTTATCATCAAAAATTTGTTCAGAATTGAGTTTGCTTTCACTTCCCTGCCCAGTTTTGTGTGCAGTTGCACTCTCATGGTTTTCTGGGAAAATATCACAACAATACGGTAGATGAGAAAATAGACATTTAGAGCATTGCCAGTTCACGAAATTTTCAGTGGGGTCGTCATATACATGCTTTGATATACCTGCGCATTTTGTATGTACCCATTCATTACACAGTACACATAACAAAGCCTTTTGATTACTTTTAACTGATTGTTTACAGAGAACGCACGGGTATGAGATGACCATACACACCAAATGAGGACTACACAATACAAAATATCACAAAGTTGAATGAAAAATTGTCATACACTACAAAGTGTTTGTACACTATGGTCTTGTTCGGGTAAAGTCTAACTAACGTTCAAGTCGGACAGTTTGGCAAGATCGCTCTCTCGAGTTACCTTGGTGCGTCCACCTTTGGAGTCTTTGACGATGATCACACCGTCTTGTGTCCATATTTGATGGGTTCTGTTCCTGATGGCTTTCTTTATCCTCCAAAAGAGATTCGATCGCGTTTTCGTCAAGTTTTCATTGATGAACACGGGGATGGCTGACGAAGAATCGCGAAGTTTCCTCCTGGCGCCGTAGACCTTTTCACGGATCCTGTAGTTCGTGAATTTCACAATGATGCTCCGATGTCGTTTCTTTCGTCGAGAAGGTATGTTGGGCTGTCGGTTGTCTGGACCACCGTCAGGCAGAGGAGATCCCAGGCGATGACTCCGATCGATGTCTCCATCGTCCAGTTCGACGTCGAGCTCATTTCGGCACTAACTAAAAAAAGAAAACAATCGCCGACTAAACCTAACTAAAACATCAACAACAAACCAACAACAACAAAAACAAACCCAGCTCGGTTGTTACTGATGATCGTCTGTACACTATACGTTGCCAGAGTTGGTGCAGTACATGACGCTTGGCACGAAGCATTTATTCAAATTCATGAAATTCTTCCGTCGAGATGTTTTCATTGCAGCTGATTGACAAATTGCCCTACATCGACGTATATCAGTTGCAACGTAGCATTTATGCTTGACATTTTTCCATTTGACCATTTTTTCTTAGCGTAAATAGCATAGGTCTGAGTGTCAAAGAATTATATGGATTCCGAAAGGTTCGGGTTATTTATTTTGTTGTTGTTGTTTTACAGATTTAGTAGGGCCTATATGCGTTTTGTGCAGGACGCGACAATGTTTTTGTTTGAGCAGATGATTTGTCGACAGATTGTACAGAAATGCTAATCCTGTTTAGATTATTATTGTTTTAGGGTTTTTGTTTTCATTTTTGTTTGTTTTTGCTTCATTGCTCCATTCACGTGGTACCTGTGTACTGTGTGCAGTCAAAGAGCGTGTAATGGAACCGTGCTGCAAGATGGTATACATGTAGCGTTCTTCTAGAATAATGTTCAATTGCCATGTTTATATGCTTATCGAAGAAAAACACTTCTCTTGACATATGTGCTGTCAGGTCAAGATTTAAACAAAAAAAAAACCGAAAGAAATTATAAAAAAAAAACAGTCTTCACAGCCTTTTTTTTTTCTTTTGCTCATTCTGACAATGAATGGGCTGTCTAGTCAAAAAGAAAAAAAAAATCGCTAACTAACATAATATAGAAAATCCGATTGTTAATGACGATTATCTACATGGTCAACGTTGCCATCAGAGTAGGCATAGGCCTATCATAGATATTGACGCTTGGCATGTAGCATTTTATGCCGGACATTTTTTTCTTCGTAGCGTAGTATGCGCAGGCCTGATTTACTAAGAAAGACGTATTCCGAAATGTTATGTTTTCTAGTTGTTTTTACTGACTGTTTGTTTTTACAATTAGTAGGGCCTAATATGCGTTTTGTGTAACATGTTTGCTTGTTGTTTGGGCAGGTGATTTGATGGAATTGATTACCACAGTCATGTGCTGGTTCTGTTTGTATTATTATTATATTTTGTTGTTATTTTTGCTTGGCGGCCAATTTTGTGGAGAGAATTGGCAGAAAAAAATTAATGTGAAGAGGACTGGTTTGTTTACTTATCAGGTGATTCTGTGAGACAATTTTGTCAACAACAACAACAAAGCAAATCAAAGACCTCTTCCATCTGTGATTGTGCGACCGTCTTTTCCCTTTTTCATGATGACAAATGTCATGGCAAGAGCATAATTCTATGCAATCTCTTTCACATAACACAATCCCAATGGAGATCGAGGGGGCTTCGTGTTATAGTAAGCTATAATCAGTAGTGATCGAGGTGGCTTCGTGTTCGACCGGTATATAATAAGCAACGGTGGACAGCTCTACACGTATGCCATCAGGTATGTATATCACACGTATATATATATATATATATATATATGTATATATATATGTATATATATATATATATATATATATATATATATATGTATATATGTATATATATATATATGTATATATATATATATATATATATATATATATAAAAGATATATACATTGCATCCTTTCTTTTTAATCGGCTGAATAGGAAAAAAAGGCTCCCCCATGCATTTTTTCCCCTTCAGTTTCTCGTGCCACCAATGCCCCCTCGTTACGGGGTTGTTTCCTTCCTAAAAACAAATATCAAAAAATAATATACCCATGGTCACTGCAGAACCTTGATGATATACATTTTAAAAGAAAAGAGAACTAACTATACCCTATAGGGGGCATGGGGGCAGTTTTCTTTCGTTATAACGAAGTTTCGTTATAACCGAACAAATACAATATTAAACGAAAACAAGGAAACCACGCATATAAATTATGATGTTCTGTTTGCTGAATACTCATCATACACTGGAAAGCTATGTAAAATGGAATGGGACCTTTTAAATTTCGTTTGAATATTACAATTAAAAGAGAGCATAAAGTTGTTTGTAATGTCCGAAGGTTCGTCGATCGGAAATTAAAATGATCAGGTTCGTCATTCCAAAGGTTTGTAATTTACTAACTGAGAAAGGATCACTATTCCGAAGGTTCGTTGTTGCGAAGGTTTTTTAATCCGAAACTGTAATAAAGTTTGTCATTCCGAAGAGGGTTTGTTAATTAAAAAAAAAAAAAATGACACAGGTTACGTATTTCGAAGGTTCAGTTTTCTTATAAGACGATTATAAGGTTTGCAATTCCTAAGATTTGTTAGTGGACTTACCTTTTCTTTTCTATTTTTTGTTTTCTTGTTGTTGTTTTTTGTTGTTGTTTTAGGTTGTTGTTTTTTTAATGTTCCAATTAATGAATGTGTGAAATTCCTATCATTTTCGGACAAACGCACCGTCGTAATAAGAACCATATTTTTTTTTTCGGAATAACGAATCTTTGGAATAACGCCAAACACTGTTTCATTTCCGTACTAACGGACATTTAGGTGTATCAGAATCTTTGTGTTTTGTAATAATGAACCTTACTCAATTTCAGATTATTGTCAGATTGTTTAACAATAATGCAAGTTCTCCTCGAAAACTTGTGCGTGACACACGGATCGAAAACGCAGTATTGTGAAGCATTCGCCCACGCAGAGACGCTATAAAATAATGCTTGTTCCGCTACGTATTTTCGGAAGCGATCCGTATTTCGTTATAACAGAGCACATTTCTTTTGTTTTTCTTTGTCAGTGGCGCTCGGAAAAGACTTCGTTATAACGAAAATTTCGCTATTAACGTGTTTGTTATAAGCGAATTTTTTTTTAACACAGACTTTAATGGCGAACATTTTGGGAACAGAAGTTTTGCTTCGTTATTACCGTGTTCGTTGTAACGGGAGTGCAATGTATTGTAAATAAGCCATAAACATCACATCTCATTATTATTGTCATAAATTATCAGAGGATTGTAATTTCCTGTGCACATATCGTTATGTATGTTTTTTATATTGTTTTTAACAGATTGAACAACGCTCCGGAAACATGACATGCTGTCCCTATATAGCACCAGTAGATGAACGTCACTGGAAACACGTCCTGATGAACTTCAAGATGATGTCAAGTCAAGTCGCATTAATGATCATTGATGTACCGCAAAAAAATATGAATAACACATTATCCCTTCCCACACATTGTCATAATAGGAAATTAATCATGGTGACGTTATTTTGTTTTTCTTTAATCCGGAACAACGGAGAAAACGTAAACTTTTCACCTTTGTCACGCTGAGTGAAATAGGTCAGCTTCTAATTATTTTCAGCATCCAGAAATGTACGGTATGACATTAATTTTGGTGAATGTATGTTACTAAAATTTGTAGATTCTTTGCAAAATGGTAACATCAAGGCGATGGAAATATCCGACCACTATACCCTTTATACCATTGGCTAATGTTTCGTTTGTGTCCATGAGTATACGTATGTATCAAAGAGAGGTCAGTCTTTATGCTCCACTGACATTAATTCGCTCCGCGAGAATGTGCTCCGCGACATCACCCCAACGACATCTGCTCCGTCGACAATGATTGCTCCGCCGACGACTGAACCACCGACACTTGCTCCGGCGATGTTTCCTTCGAAGACACCACACTGAATTGTCCCGCGCCCCGGCGACATTTTACTCCAAGGATACGGCAATAACATTGATCTACCATTAGTTCCAGTGGAAATGGCTGCATTTCATTAATTACCCAAATTCTGCTGGCATGTCCTCATGAACGAGATCCGAAGATATTTTATGACATCTGCTGAACTCAGCTCAATATTGAAATTGTTCTTATAACTCACAATCTCATGTTCGCATTATATCTTGCCACATTCAAAAAATATGAAGGAATTGTTTTGCACAAGACATATAGTTGTTTCTTGAAATACTTGAGGGGTGCTGCCGATTATTTATAGGCAATTATTAATTCGTTCAAATGTTTTATTGGTTATTTAGAAGGCCTAGCTAGTGTACATATGCTCCGATTGTTTTGGTTTATAGGTAATGTTTAGGCACTAATCTTCAACATATATATCCGAAGAGTGTTCTTCGTAAAATAGCATTGCGTAAGCTTGTGATTCTAATTCATCGGAGTATCAAGCCTTTGTACTTCATTGTCGGATATCACCTTCGGAATAAACATTCTACGTCAGGCACTGGTGGATGTTTCAGAAAATAATTGTCAGACGGGAGGGGAAATCGTAAAAGCAAAAATGAATGTAATTCTTAGTTTGATATGTTTCCCCTTGGGCAGTGGGAGATATTTGACTGTCTGTTAATAAATGATTCACCGTAAAGTCCCAAGGTATCAATGATACATTTCAACTATAATAACATGGTATTATAACCAAAGGTAAACGTATGGATTGCCCTGCTCGCAACTCGGCATTCATGGTCGTGATGGTCTTCCGAGGAATCCAATTTGACATGAATAATTAAATTGATTGAAATTCCATTTTCAATGAAACTCTTATTATACGCACATAATCTACACATAACGAAATCATAATTATACAAAACAGTATTCGAATACCACCCACCCACAGCCCTCTTCATGTAACATAATCATTTACATTACGTCGGGATACCAGATCACATACATTTTCATAACATCCAGTGCAAAACATAATTATTAATTGCTTTCTTATATAGGAATTACACGATGGTGAGGGTGAGGATATCATTATTCAAGGTAACAGTATTGCATAGATGCCCCACGATAGGCGAACATGCGTTTATTCTGTTCTGGTTTATTTTGACGTTGTTCATTTCTTTTTCTTTTTCTTTATCGAGCAACGAGAGACAGACCTATACTTCCGAAGTAGGAGCCTTATAGTATTGACGGAAGGGGGAATTGGCGGGAAACTAATCTCCCTTTTTGACATCGTTAATTTCTTTGCACGGTATCCATTACTTTGGGGGATAAGTACACGTCATGGATAAGGTTCGTCAATCCGGGTCCCCAAATTTCTGTTCCAGATCCATTTGTTGCTCCGAATATGAAGGCGTTAGTTATAATCCGAACATTTTTATTCTGAAAACGAATTAGGTCCTATACGTGGTACGAAATTTATTTCGTTTCAGGACGAACGAACACCCGTGTTCGAATCAAGGAACCATAAAATAACGAAATTGTTTCTCTCTCAGAACAACGAACTTGCAGAGTGACGAACAGTAACATGATTTTCCCTTTTTATAATCAAGCACCTCTGAGTCACCGTCAGAAAAGAAAGAATAATGATAGAGAATCTTCCCCCTTTGGAGGGCAGTGGGATATATTTCAGGGAAGATATAAAGAAAATAGAAAAAATAACATTATTTTACGCCAATTGATTGAAAGAAATGTAGAATCAGGTAATCTTTGCAATCCTGCCAGCGGTCTTCCCCGGAGTCTTCGACTTGAGCTCGCTTCGAAACATCCTTTTCATTCCCGCAGGCCCCAGACTGTCTATGACCTCAGCAGGAATGCGCCACCGCGCGGATTTGTGGTTTACCCCCCGCCCCCCCTCCCCCCCCCCCCCTTTAACAAGTCTGTTGCACCTTGCTATCGTGGGATTTTGCTCTTTTCTCTTTTCTCCGCCAACGAAGTGGCCGGAGGCATTGTTTTCGGGGCGTCCGTCCGTACGTCCGTCCCGTTTTGTTTTTGTCAATATCTCAAGAACCGTGAGGTGGTTTTGCATCAAACTTGGTATGAAGGTATATCCTGGGGGATAATACTTTGTTTGGATTTTAGGGTCACGGGGTCAAAGGTCATAGGTTATTTTGTGAAAAAAGGTTGAAATTTCATGTTTTTCTCCATATCTCGCAAATGGTTCAAGGTATCTTCATGGAACTTAGTATATATATGTACCGATGGGCAGTGATTATCTAGGGAAGTTGGGGTCATGGGTCAAAGGTCAGGGGTCAAAGTTCAAGGTCAACTCCTCAAAATATCACTACTTTTCTTATATTTATGCAATGCCTGAAGGATTTTTTAACTTGATGTTTGCATGTATAACCCAATATATATTCTGCGGGAAGTTTCTTGCCAAAAGGTCAAAGGTCAAAAGGTCAAAGGTCAAGTGAAAGTGCTAAATTGCACTTCTTCCTCCATATCTCAAAAGTAACTCAAGGTATTATCATGAAACTTACATATTTATGCATGTTCTACCTAACAGTGATTCTCTTTGGAACTGTGAGGTCAAAGGTCAAAGGCCAGGTTTAGATAATACTATTTTACCATTTGATACTGAAATTATGTTTTTTCTCAATACCTTGAAAATTACTCAATGCATAAACTTATAAAAGGGTCAAAAGTCAAGTAAAAATCATCAGTTCCCCCAAATATACCTGCACTCTGACGTTTTAATCATTCATCGAATTGATAGTTCTAGGAAAGTGAACCTGTCATTTTAATATCTTGCCAATTGTGTGAAACTGTCATCACACATTGTCAAGACATTGTACTATAGACCTATTAGGAGAACCATGCATTATTGCGGAGGCATACACCTGTCGCCGTAGCGACATTTCTAGGGTTGTTTTTTTTGTTTTTTGGTTTTTTTTTTGTTTTTTTTTTTTGAAAAGGAGATGTTCGCACGCAGTGTCTTTTCCCCGTACCACTGCGCGTTCTTTTTCAATTCGTTTGGGTTGTAGGTTTTTTTTTTTCCTTGAATTTTCACTATGCCCTATAAACATGTGGAACACGCACTAGCCATACACCACAGGTAGCTCACCGCAATTTTTGCAGCCAAATACTCGACTTTGTCAACACGAAACCCCCTAAAACAATAAAGAGATGATGGAGTACCTTGTATCGATGCATAAACGAAATACCATTGATGGAGAATAAAATATTCTTTACCAAAAAAAAAATAATAATAGATAAAAATAAAATAGAGTTCAGCCAACATATGAGCTTGTCGTCCCACAAGTTTTACAGGTGTTTTTCACAAATTTGAAAACACTTATATATTTAGAACATGCATGTCGCCAATTCTCGAGTATGTCGCTCACAATGTTGCAGGCTTCTGTTGTGTCCCACAATATTACAGCGACATGCTCATACCCATGGCTACACTGGCGTCGTAAATAGTTAGTTCATAACTACAATCAAACTGAAGCTTACTAAAGTACTAGTATACCACCCACAAGATCTTGCGATATTCCTCTGAAACTCACAGAACTTGGATTTACTTATGTTACCTCAACCTCGGTATGCGCAGCTTGATTTTCCTCCCTTTGGAGTTGAATGTGGAGGTTTTGTGTTTCTTTGAAGGAAGAAGGGCGTGTTTGAAAGAAAAAAATAATCCGGTAAGTCCATTTTCCTTGAAAATCAATCGATTAATGATTTACACTGTCAATCTGAATATAATCTGTATGTAAAAATAAAAAAACAAACAAACACGTAACTCGGATTATTTTCAGTCTAAAATCATGTTTTGGGGCCAATAGGCCACTTATCATAGGCCTACTATAATGCACCATCTGCATAGTGAAAACACCAACGTAACTTTGAAATACAAAAAAAAAAATAATAATAATAAAATAAATAAATGAATAAATTAGTGCAGGCCGAACTAAAGGCCAAAGAGTGACCTACATATCCTAAGCCCGACGCACACTATTGGAATACGACTCACGACTATGACTGACCGACTTTGGATTTGAAAAAACAAAACAAAACAAAAAACAACTCGTTTATGCTGAAGCTGCTGTGACTTGTTCAGGATCCAAACTCTGTCAGTCCTATAGTCGTGAGTATGGGATGGGCTTTATTCCATCTAGGAGCTTCAAGCTCTGATTCCATCCTCGACTGTATCATGGAGCTACTGGCACTGTTCTCCACGATTGCGTCATAAGGTTTGTGAAAATGTGTCTTTCCCTCTCTCTCTCTCTCTCCCCCTGCAATCTGATCACTCCATCTCTGGCGTGGTTTCTTCTTCCTCTTTTTTTTTTTTTTTTTTTTTTTTGTGAGTCTGACCCGACTCAAGGTCAATACACGTTCGATCTATTTCTGTACCCGTGTCAAGACAGGTGGACTGGAACACTCCCTGGTGTCAGTGTGCTTGTGAGTATGTGTGTGTGTGTGTGTGTGTGTGTGTGTGTGTGTGCGTGTGTGTGTGTTGCTGTTCCAAACGTAAACCAGCGCGAGCGGGTATTGCATTCATGCATGCATCTGGTCGAGCTGGGAGCTGGTTGAGGTGATGTCTAAATTTGTGTTCATGTACAGCACTGAATGAATAGAGAGTTCCCGTCTCCCCGGTAAACGATCGACTGCTGAACAGGGCACGCTAAGGCTGCTTACAAGATAGATGATAGCAAGTCCGCGTGATAGTCTAGCACTGTAGTGGAGCCTCTAAAATCACGAGAGTTTACCAACATATGAATTCAGACAATATCAAAAATATCTAACTACATTAAAATATCATGTAGGAACTACTGTCTTATTTGGCAGCACAGCAAGTCACTTCTCACCACCGCAATGTTGTCAAGTTGTGTGCGCGTACAATCTGTATGTATAATCCGTGCTTCGCTGTATAACGAGCCTCTAACCAGGGTGGCCGGTGGTGAGTAAAACGCAGCGCCCAGTATACAAAGTATACTGATGCATATCTGATCGCCTCAAAGTTGCCGCAGCTATACTCGTCTTTTTTTCCCCCTCCGGCAGGATTGACCACTGTTTATGGTCTTCGTATTTGTTTTTGTTTCCCTCTTGCAATGGCTGCTCTATGTCAAACCCGTCTTCGTGTACCATACTACTAGTCCTAGTACAGTACACACAAGTCGTACATCCTCGCCTCATGTACCATAATCTGTGATCACGCATTGTCGGCACTGTACATACCGCTCGCATGCGATGCATGCACGCATTACCGCATCGCACAAACAGCTGCAGAGGGGTGTTAGCGCTGCGGCACTGCCCGGATAACTGGCGGTCACAGAACTCTACACAAGTTCTGTGCTGGCGATCCGGTTCTCACGAGTTACACGCAGAATGATCGTTGAGGGAGCTATATAAAGATTCGAACGATTCGAACGAGCCGTTAGTATTTATTGACGTTGTCCAGCGTCAATAATATCCGAAACCATTATTGCATGATTACTAAGACATGAGAGCACTTTGGGGCGAGTAAGTCTCACTGTGTTGGTTATATGAAAGGTACTTTAACCTGAAACACAAACTAAGACAAGGCAAACTCAGGGAAACTTTGTAAAGGTACCAAAACTTCATATTATCTTTAAATTGCAAGTCCTATGAAGATCGAAGATCGTATACTATCCTACAGCCAAGGATTTTACAGTCGTGTACTAAGAATGGCACGCAAGTCCAAAGATATTGAAAAGATCGTATGCTATCATATAATATAACAGCCAAGGATAAAAGCAATTTTGCTACAAAATCTGGAGGGTGGTATAGGGGGCTAACATTCAACCTTCTTATTCTAATGTCGCTAAAAAGACGTGAAAAGGGAAGAAAATTAACATAATTGAAGCTTGAATATGCATACCGCCTTGGTTAGGTACACTACCTGGTAACTTCATTATCTCTGCTAGATTGTGACAGTTTCATTTTAGTAAATATAAAACAGAATGCTGTTGAAAAAGCAGGGATGTCCTATCATTTCTTTTTTTCTTACCTTTTTTATATTGTGCAAAAGCAAACAAAAGGAGACTTAGTTGTCCATGCACAGCAGAGTTCCAAATTAATTTAATCAAATGGTTTTCTGCTGCTCGGACAAATAAATTCCAGAAAAGTACATGCAGGGCATAGACTATACCCTTTGTTGGGATCGAGATTGCAATTGTTTCGTCGAAGATTTGGCTTGCGCAATAGTGAATTTAAGAAGAGTTTTATAATTTAATGGAAACTTCTTGTACTAAACTAAAGTGTAATGGCACGTGAGGTCTACGTGCATGGAAAGTTTTCTTTGACATGGAGAGAGTACTGCAATTGATCTATAGCCCTCCAGAAAGCATGTATATATAGGAAAATAACAAGTGGAGGGTATATGTTTAATGTGTTTATGTTTCTTCAAGGAGGTTCAAGAGAATGGAGTCACAACTGTCGTATTTCCTTTGAAGTCACGTTTGATGCCGCCACTCGAAAGTATTTGAAGCATGTGGCAAACTGGACCTGCCGCGCAGATAGGAAGACAATAAGACTCATGCCTCATTGCTAATCATCAGCCACTTTCTAACGAAAATATGTCTTTGTGATGGTAATTACTTTTCGCCATCCCTACTTATAAAAGATAGGTGGTATATAATGGTAAAGACACGGGGATGCGCGAATAGAAATTGCGCAAAAAATGATGAAATGAAAATGAAAATTACTCGACTGGCCGTGCCCGGCCACTAATCTGATATATCTATTAATATAGAATTATACTCGAAGAGTATTCCATATCAGTTTCATTTGGAGGAATTAAGTGGAAAAGTGATAAAACCGGCTTTCCGGGAGGGTACAGTTTTAAACACTTTCACATGATACAGCTCTGATTTACACTTTTGCACATATTTCTTGAAGGGATTGACCTTTGTTTAATGAGCTTTATCATTAAGTCAGATTTCGTTTCATTTAATAGATAAACAAGCAAAATAAAGCCAACATTAAGTTAACGTTCAAAATGAATCTTCAGATTGCTCAGCAAGACGGCGGCATCAAACCCCGTCACCAAAGGCACAGATGCACCTGTGGAATTCTTTTGTACATCAATAGAAAAGTGACAACTGTTTGAATAATTTCAGCCAGTTGGAACTCCCTCTCTTAAACCTCCTTGGTTTCTTATAAGAATAAACGGTTGCCAATCGTTTCTAACTTAAACAAAATGTTACAGTGTTATTCTGACAGAACAAATTAATTTAGATTTTCGGTATTTGGGAATGGTAGGATTCATTTACCAAAACTTTATGACATCTATAGCTTTTGAACAGCGCTAGTGGATTTTCCTCAAACTTTCACTGCGGAGTGTTTCACTAATCTTCCTGTCTCTACTGAATCCACATAATTATGATATTTAATTGCAGGTTTCTCTTATCATTTTCATTTGAAATAGCCGGCTTTCATCAGAAATCAAGTGAAAATGAACACCCCATCAAAAGTTCGGACGAAAGATATAATCAGCGGGCATTTGAGAAATCAACAGATATCCTAGAGAAGCTTCATTCATTCATTCATTCATTCATCCATTTATTTATTTATTTATTTATTTATTTTCCATCTCCAAGAAAACATGTAAATGCGATTTTTTTTCAAAAGATAAGTGCATAATATATCAACATTACAAAATATAATAGGTGAAATTTCTGAATATGCCCAAGGTGAAGGCAAAAAAAATTGAAACTATTGAAATGGAGATGGGGAGGAATGCTAAAAAAGAAAAAAAAAATGCTCACGGTGCATGTAGAGTGCATTCCCCCGAACAGAGTAAAACAATTATACATAATTGACCTTCTATTTTTGTACATGAAAAGGATACATAATACATAAAGATACAATGATACATATTGTTATTCTGGCGTGAATCGGATATATCTGCAGTTTACATTGTGAATTTTCACTGCTAAAAGATAAGAAGGAGTCACAACCCACAGTCAGCCCATAGGCCTACATTTCACTTGAATGTTTTAAATCTACATGCAATACTTTTCCGACATATGTGGGCAGGACGTAACATTGCACCCAGCAAATATCGACTTAGGCATATTTGTGTGTGTGTGTGTGTGTGTGTGTGTGTGTGTGTGTGTGTGTGTGTGTGTGTGTGAAAAACCGAGTTATAGGATCAGAGCAACAACATGAAGTCAAGACTAGTATTGGTAAATAAGGCCTATTATCATAGTTCAACGCATTATGACAATATCACATTCGTAGGTCACTCACGAAGAAAAAAAATAATGAGGATTAAATTGAAAGGTCATTGTTGTCACAATGTGACCAGTTTTACCCCCCCCCCCCCCCCCCCTCTTTCTCTCATTTGCATTAGGATCATGCATGCTCGCATCTTAGTTTTATTTTGAACACATTAGCTAGGGACTATTATAAGGAACGGGATAAGTCACCAGTCTGTTTATGAATACAACAACACATAGCCCAAGATTTTAGCATAGTTCAGACAGGTGGGTTTAATCGGGTAGGACGCAAAATCTTTTGTGTTTGTGTATGCAAGTGAGGATGAGAGTGCCAAGGTATGAGAGAGAGTGTGTAAGAGTATGCAAAAGATACCAAGAGCTCCTTGGGCTGCTTTCACATAGAAGTATTCGGTATTCGGTATTCGCTATTCGCTATTCGCTATTCGAGCACCGAATACACCATCACCCGCACCGTCAACTCACCATCCCATGTAGTGAGGATTTCTTCCTCCTACATCGCAGCAAATCTTATTAACAATTTCTAAACTGCATCAGAATGTCGGTCTACATGCTTATATTTGCTAACGGGCAAATCCAGACCAAAAGTGTCATTATTTCATAAACGAGAGACGGTATACGCTGCAAGAAAATCGAACAAGCTCGATTCCCACTTTGCTGTACTTTTCGCAGGTATTCGGTACTTTCGAATAGTGCCCTCTTATGTGAACCGGTGTGAGGAAATCCTATCGTTCGATTCAAGCTATTCGCGTGCCCTTGAAAAACGAGCCCGAATACCCGAATAGTATACTTCTATGTGAAAGCAGCCTTACAGAAGGATGAAAAGCTGAGGAGCTGTAACCCATGCTCCTATGTGTGTGTAGCTATAGGGAATTGGGAAGGCACTGAGGCCGAGGCACGCCCTATAATTTGCAAGGTGGTTTTAGCATGGCTGGCAAAACCACAGATTTGCAGGCAGTGTGACTTCTGGCAGCACAGGCCTGGAGAAGCCCCCAACTTCCCCCCAGCTCGACTCACCCCTTTCAGGAACTGTAAGTAGTATATTAATTGCATTTTGTTAAGTATTTTTGTATCTCCTACTCAAAATAGAGGAAAATTTTAATTGCCTGCATTATTTGAGTAAAAGTAATTTTCTGCTTCTGGAAAGTCTGAAGAATTGTAATACCCAGAAAGCAGAAGCGTAATTAATTTTCACATATATTTTACATAGAAATCGAATTCCAGAAGGAAGATATTTATAATGTAAAGAAGATAACTGTTGTAATATGAGAAAGATGTGCGTTGCTTATTGCAGCCCAGTTACTGATAAGGTTTTGTTTCAAGCTATAGTGAGGCAAAAGGAATGTACATTATGGTGAACGAATGCTACTGACTTTGTTTATAAGCAACTACTGTGACGTGTTGACAGACTGGTTGAGAAGCATAACTTCCATAAGAATGATTGTTTTCAGTGATTTTGAGGAGTATATATGTATCATTTCTGAGTATAAGACTAATAAAAGTAAGAGGTGGTTTGAATGTGAGGAAATTATTGTTTTAACCGAGTAATTATATGTTGGCTTATGAAGCTGCAATGTATAAAAGTTATGATATGTATAATTAAGACGGTGGTTTGTTATAATAGATGAGAATGTATTTGAATAGAGAGGCAACGGCGTAGCCAGGATTTGATCGGGGGGGGGGGGGGGGGGCGGTTAGTCTGCGAGGGAGCGAAGCGACCGAGCCCGAGCGAGCGGAGCGAGCGAGGGGGGGGGGGGGAGGGTGTGGGAGGGGGGTGTCCCCCCCTCCCACGGTAAGAACTTTTTGCATTTTGATGTTGTAAATGGTGCAATTTGATGCATGTTTTTGCGCGTTTTGTCGGCGAGAAACAGTCCCACTTGTTTAAGGTTGCAGTATATTTTGATGTAGATTATTATTGAACAATTTGCCTATCAAATGGTACAATTTAATACACTTCTTGTGTTAATCCTTTTCACTGAATATCATGAACGCGACTGAACCCGAGCGAGCGGAGCGAGAGAGGGGGGAGGGGAGGGTGTGGGAGGGGGGTGTCCCCCCTCCCACGGTAAGAACTTTTTGCATTTTGATTTTGAAAATGGTGCAATTTGATGCATGTTTTTGCGCGTTTTATCGACGAGAAACAGTCTCACTTGTTTAAGGTAGCAGTATATTTTGATGTAGATTATTATTGAACAATTTGCCTATAAAATGGTACAATTTTACATACACTTCTTGTGTTAATTCTTTTCACTGAATATCATGAACGCGACTGAACCCGAGCGAGCGGAGCGAGAGAGGGGGGAGGGGAGGGTGTGGGAGGGGGGTGTCCCCCCTCCCACGGTAAGAACTTTTTGCATTTTGATTTTGAAAATGTTGCAATTTGATGCATGTTTTTGCGCGTTTTATCGACGAGAAACTGTCTCACTTGTTTAAGGTAGCAGTATATTTTGATGTAGATTATTATTGAACAATTTGCCTATAAAATCGTACAATTTTACATACACTTCTTGTGTTAATTCTTTTCACTGAATATCATGAACGCGACTGAACCCGAGCGAGCGGAGCGAGCGAAGGGGGAGGGGAGGGTGTAGGAGGGGGGTGTCCCCCCTCCCAAGGTGAGAACTTTTTGCATTTTGATGTTGCAAATGGTGCAATTTGATGCATGTTTTTGCGCGTTTTGTCGACGAGAAACCGTCCCACTTGTTTAAGGTAGCAGTATATTTTGATGTAGATTATTATTGAACAATTTGCCTATAAAATGGTACAATTTACATACACTTCTTGTGTTAATTCTTTTCACTGAATATCATGAACGCGACTGAATCCGAGCGAGCGGAGCGAGCGAAGGGGGAGGGGAGGGTGTGGGAGGGGGGTGTCCCCCTCCCACGGTGAGAACTTTTTGCATTTTGATGTTGCAAATGGTGCAATTGATGCATGTTTTTGCTCGTTTTATCGACGTGAAACAGTCCTACTTGTTTAAGGTAGCAGTATATTTTAGTGTAGATTATTATTGAAAAATTTGCCTATAAAATGGTATAATTTAAACACACTTCTCAATATTAATTCTTTTCACTGAATATCATGAACGCGACTGAACCCGAGCGAGCGGAGCGAGAGAGGGGGGAGGGGAGGGTGTGGGAGGGGGGTGTCCCCCCTCCCACGGTGAGAACTTTTTGCATTTTGATGTTGCAAATGGTGCAATTTGATGCATGTTTTTGCGTGTTTTAACGAGTTGAAACAGTCCCACTTGTTTAAGGTTGCAGTATATTTTAGTGTAGATTATTATTGAACAATTTGCCTATAAAATGGTATATCATTTAAATAATCTTCTTGTATTAATTCTTACACTGAATATCATGAACGCTGTCTGCAGTTCAGCAATCAAACAGAAAAAGCATGCACACGAGGGTGTAGATAGGGGCATATCCCCTCCCACACGAAGGTGATTTTGTGTTTTCAGACCTGAAATTCAGCGATCTGGTGCAAATTTTTGGTGCAATACTTTTTCATCGAAGTGTTAAAATCACGGAATTTAGCTCTTATTCCGAATGTGCACCATCTGTGTGTATGTATAAAGTCTAGTGAGGTAGAGCTTAGGGGAAGGGGGATTCCCCCTCCCGCTCACGGAGCTTTTGCGTTTTTAGAATTGAAATAAAGCGTATAAACAGTCTACTTCTATGCATGGCGGAAGGGGGGGGGGGGGAGGGGGCGGGCGATCAGGGAGAAGGCTTGGGCGAGTGTTATCTCCACCCTTCCGATGGAGCTTTTGCCTGAAATTGAGATATCTCGTATACGCATATTTGATGGAATCAACATTTGGGAAATCACCAAAAAAAAAAAAAAAAAAAAAAAAAAAAAAAAACTGATGGGGGGGGGGGGGGCTGAGGGAGGAAAGGGTAGATTAAAAGGGGAAATTCCCCTTATACATGAGGGAACCTTGAGTTTTCGGAATATAAGTGATAAGTCTTGTGCACTCAGAATTATTCATATTTTGTGTGTGTGCGTAAATCTAAAAAGTGTACTAAGCTAGGGAAAGAGGCACAGAGGGGGAGGAGGATACCCCCTCCCAAGCACGAGAGATTTTGCATATTTTGAATTGAAATTCAACGATCTGGTGCACACTTTGAGTGAAATATTCAAAAAAATATCTTATTTGATGAAAGGTTGCAAAGGAGACCCGCTTCATGTGCATGCATACAGTATACACGCATTTTTTTTTCCGCCTCCCAAATCCCCGGTCCAAATCTTAACCGCCCCCATCGCCCCCCCCCCCCCCCCCCCTGGCTACGCCAGTGTAGAGAGGCACATACCTTTTGGTAATAAGATGAAGATGGTAGGCAAGTGGCAGACAAATGGCAGAGGGAAGTTTAAAGGTATGAATGATAGGATTGCCCCTTATTTGCTTAACCCGATATTTTGATTATTTCAGGGATGAGCTGGGCTCATGACAACGCTCATGACAACGCTCACGACAAAGCTCACGACAAAGCTCACGACAAAGTTTCAGTCCGTCTCGCTATATAACGCGACATCCTGCAGGATCAACCCCGAGCTGCTATTCAGCACGCAACTCTATCTGCATTCAGCATTGCGCCACTCGTCAAACACTCATTATTCGGCATCGTTCGCCGTCGGTCGGACTTCGGAGTCCCGCCATCAGAACTGCTCGCCGTCCTCGTCCTACAGGGTGACGCGTCTGCCCGTCGTTCATCCACGCGTACGACTCGGGGACACAGCAATGTTGTGGACGTCACGAGCGTGAACTGAAGGACTCGATAGAGCGATCTGCACCCCCCCCCCCCCTTTTCAAGGTGCTACTTATCCATTTAAAGTCCTTGCTTATGTTTACGTCTGCCACAATGTAAAATTGGTAGGATAACATTTTTTTTTTGCAGCAACACTGTTTATGTAATTCCTTGAAGTGTCAATTTTTGTACCATTTGATTTTTATTTCATTTTGACGAGCCGGAAAGCACCGAGCTTCGTCAATAATAAACAATTTATATCACGGTATACATTTTTGCAACGCCGCCTTTCTTTGTAGTTCATAAGTTATACCATTATACCACTGTAACAGGACTTAATCTATCATCAGCCAGACTACTCAGAGCCAACAGCTGACAATTGTAAAGAGAAAGAAAGAGGCCGAAAGAGAAAGAAAGAAAGAGAGTGTGTCACCGCTCAACTTCACTGCCATAAGCCAGTCGAAGAGGGGGAGGTGGCTGCAGCCCCCCCCCCCCCCCCCCACACACACACACAGTGACATGAAAAACACACACGTGATCTGGCTCTTTGAGGAAGAACGAAATATAAACGAAAAGAAAAGTTTAGAAAATAAAACTGGAAATATGCACAGAACACGAAAAGGCATGACTTTTATACCCCATGATTCTTACCATTGGAGATTGGGGGGGGGGGGGGGGGATCACATTGCCATGAATGGACCGTATGGGGTGGGAATCCACGAGATTGGAATCCACCTTGGACCCACCCCTTGTTGACAGTGACACACACATGATCTGGCTCTTAGAGGAAAAACGAAATAGCAACGAAAAGAAAAGTTTAGAAAATAAAAAAGGTAAAAGGGAAATATGCACAGAACACGAAAAGGCATGTCTTCTATAACCCATGATTCTATTGGAGATGGGGGGGGGGGAATCACATTGCTATGAGTATGAACCGTGGGGGTGGGAATCCAACGCAAAGAGGTTGGAATCAAAGAGCGTAGGTTTGTACGCTCTTTGGTTGGAATCCACCCAGGACCCACCCCTTCTTGACTCAGGTTGTGTGCACACATTACAAGCGGCATGTGGCAGTCCTAGTGTATGGGTGCGTTGTGCGTAAAACCAAGGAGGTACGAGTACCTCCTTGGTAAAACCATGGAGCTTACTAACTCTGTTAGTAGCTCCATGGTAAAACGTACCGTACGTACTAAACGGGCACAACCAAAGAGCGTACAACCAAAAACCGTTTCATGAAAAAGGTATCGCATAAAACTATCACATAAACTCAAGACTTAGGAGAGACTTTCTAGAAACCATTTCATGAACAAAGCTAGCACATAAAGTCTCTCCTAACTTGGCAAAGCTATGACATAAATCTAGGAGTAGTCAGCACTCCTAAGTTTATGTGATAGCTTTTTGAGAGTCATTGTATCAAACTTTTTTCTCATTTTTGGAGTAATTGACCCCATATTTGGCATGTGTGACCACTGTCAAAGGTAGATGTGCAAGACATCTTTTTCGTTAATATCGCGTAATGCTTTGCCATGGCAACGACATATTTTCATAAATATCATACAAATTATTGTGGATTAAACTACTACCCTCAGTTTTAAAGGAGACCTCCGGATGATTTTCAGATTCGTACATTTGAACAACTATAAATTAGTTATACTGAGGACAGATTTTCAGAATTTATGATAATTGGGATGAAGAATAAGAATATTTTCAAAATTTAGAACAAATTGCAATGAACAAGGATGATGACATGGCAGAGTCACCATAAGAATGCATGAGTTGGGGCTCAAGGAAGCAGACAAAAGAAGAAGGCATGCATAGATTATACACAGGTGAACTCGCAAGCAAGCGGTATTGTAATGGAATTACACTGCTACATTTCTGAAATATGTGAACCTCCTATGTCATCATCCTTGTTCAGTGTAATTTGTTTAAGGTTTTTCAAAGTATTGTTTCTCTGATCAAGAACCACAATAAATTTTACAAATCTATACTTGGAGTTGTCGATTTATGTACTACATGATGTGAAATTATGAAAATCGTCTGGAATGTCCCTTTAAAGCAATGCAGTTGAAATTCAGCATAGAATCAGATCAATGTAATGTGTAGTTGTGCAAGACGCTTTTTTTTTTTCGTGTGTGGGTGTGAAGAAATCTGTTGCCATGGCAACAACAGTTTTTTCTATACCAATCATACAAAGAAATGTGTGGATTGACCTAACTTCCTTAGTTTTTTAGCATTTGACCTAACTTTTGGCACATGTGACCGCTACAGTATGTAGATGTGCAAAACTAATCTTTTGTTGATGTTGAAAAATGCGTTGCCATGGCAACAGCATTTTTTTTCACTTAAAAGCATCTAAAAATATTGTGAATTCAGATAAATTCGTCAGTCTTTGAGCATATGGCTTGAAATTTAGCACATGTGACCGGTATAGTATGTAGATGCGCAAACTTCATTTTTCGTCATTGTTGAACAATGCGTTGCCATGGTAACAACAACATGGTAACAACTTTGAATAAAAAGCATACAAAACTATTGTGGATTCAGCCATTTGTGGATTCAGTTTACTCCTTCAATATTTGAGCATTTTACTTGAAATGTGGCACACGAGACTGCTAAAGTACATTGAATGATATGCGAATTTCTTCTTTGATCGTTGTCAATGTGTTGCCATGGTAACAGTATTTTGAATGAAAATCATATGAAAATACTGTGGATTCAGCTAACTTCCTCAGCTTTTGAGCATTTGACTTGATATTTGACACATGTGACAGTCATAATATGTATTTGTGCAAACTTTTCTTTCAAATTTTCTTTCGTTAATATTGAACAGTGTGTTGCCATGGTAACATTTTTTTAATGAAAATCATAGGACTTACCAGTTTATTCATCCAACTCCCCCATTTTTTGAGCACTTGATTTGCGATACGTAATTATGACACATATGACGAACAGAATTTTTTAATAAACAAAACACAACTTTATTCAATGTTGAACAATGCGTTCCCATGGTAACAACTTAAAAAAAATAAAACCGCATAAAGTTAGTGCTGGTTGAATGAACTCCCTCAGTTGGAGGTGGGGGTAAAAATCACAATGAGTGATAGTTCTAGTTTCTGCAGGTATTCAAGGTTTCATACTTCGTTTAAAGACGCAGAATGACAAGCGCCGATAATGATTCAATTATTTTCAATTCAATTCAATTCGATTCAATTCAATTATTTATTTCATTCTTCTTTTTTTTTCTTTCAACAAAAACATAACACAAGATAAATCAGGTATTACATCATAAACAAAAAAACATTTGCCTTTGCAATAAGTGAATGATATCGATAAACATAAGAGCGCATACTGGTAAAAAAAAATAATAATAATACAAAGTCATGCTTCAGTTGAAAAAAAAAGGAAGAAAGAATAGAGAGGTCCACTAAAAAGCAAAGCTTGTAGATTGTGAACCACTCATAAAACGTATGAATTACTTATTTACAAACACTTGTGACAAATATGATATACGACAGGACGGGACAAAATAGAAGAAACACAACATCATGACACAACTTGCCGGAATAGATGAAAAGTATGGAAGGAAAGAAAGAAAAAGAGAGAATGAGAGAATGCCTACACACTGAACAAGGGAAATGGAACAGGGGATGGTAGAGAATGTGCTTCATAGAGTTGGCGCTGGATGCAGCTTTGCATGGATTGTGATGGTTACTTCTTTACGTAATAATGAATTCAGTGATTGAATGATTGGTGGGTGGATGATAAACCCTGAGGTTGACGAGACCTATAGCTAAGGAAAAAAAAAACA
Organism: Diadema setosum; assembly: GCA_033980235.1. Lineage (NCBI taxonomy): Eukaryota > Metazoa > Echinodermata > Echinoidea > Diadematoida > Diadematidae > Diadema > Diadema setosum. The sequence continues at coordinate 8,598,918 of CM067073.1, forward strand.
TATCAGAGAGGATTTAATAGAAAAGATTTCAACTTGCGCTTAAAAGAATACAAAGATGGGGAATTTTTTATTTCACAGCTCAGTGAGTTCCAAAATCTAGGACCTGTGTATATAAATGTGTTCTGAGCCCATAAAGTTGGCTCAGAACTGAGCCAATAAAGTTCTCTTAATCAATTCACTACTATCAATTTCATACTCATTAATATTAGTTCTACAAAATTTAACTACATGTCATGTGACAGATTATGTAACTGCAGAAACTATTGAAACAGTTGTCGCTGTCAAATTTTCATATTCTGGTTGCCTGATTCATTGGAAAATTTGATCGTGAAAACATGTATTTCATTATTCAATATCGTCATAATCACAGCACATCATAACCACAATGATGATACTGGTAAGAGTCTTTGTGAAATTATTATCACTCACAGTATTTTCTGGTATTACACTCTACTTCATTTCTACATTATAAGCTATTCTTAATTATATCTTTCTGATCAAATTATAATTGCCCGCATAGATATAATTTTCTAACTTGGTTACATAAAGTTTGCCGTCACACTCCTGGAAACAATAACAAAAATAATGCACTGCAACGTTCACTGATGTATTTATGTTTGGATCACTTATACCTCAACACATCTTCCATAATCATTTGAAATATTTTCATGGTTTATTAATCAAATTGTGAAAGCAGCTGAACTTCAAGCAATTCTATCATTGCAAATATTTTGTAAGCATACAACGATATGTGTTGCAATCCACTCTTTTTGCACTCTGAGGTTCCCTACATCAGAATACTAATTATGATAATAATACTAATAATAATGACCTTGTCTACTACACAATAGCTTTTATTCATCAAAGCAATCTGAAATCAGACTGTTATGTGCTGACAGAGATTTGCATTTGTCCATTTTAAAATGGTTTCTTTCACTTTACTATAAATCTTCTTTTCGTTTTTTTTTTCTTTATTTTTTTTAGTGTGCTTCGATTCACCCGTGTGCTTTTCACTTACTGTTTTTTTTTGCAAGCTTAGCTGTTCTGTTTTGTTTTGCAATGCATTTGCTTCTCTTTTTTTTCTAAGGGGGATTTGTCTCATTTCTGGTTTGGTTAATGCCTGGCAAAGCACTTATGCCACCACCTATGGACTCATCTATGACAAAACTCTGAGTGAAGTTCAGCAGTCAAACTGCAATTGTCTGATTGTAGCTTCATATCTAAAACTGCAATTGTGACTCTGCATCACAAAACCCCCAAAAAGTCACAAAAAGTCACCAAACATGGATTTCTGGTTAAAAGGATGGTGTAGTTTTGGTTGAGACCTGGTTTCAGATTTTTTTTTTTTGTGATATGAGAAACCTCTTCGGAAATATGAAAGGGCACGTAATTCCAAGATGAATTCATGAAATTCTTCCGTCGAGTATGTACGCCCATGATTTTTTATCATGGCTACTACTAAAACACTGATCAATTCAGTGCTTATTTACGTCGAAGTAGGGCAACTTGTCAATCAGTTGCAATGAAAACATCTCGACGGAAGAATTTCATGAGTTTGAATAACAAAGCAGTTCCCGCTGCATGCTATAAGGATTAGAACCAACACTTGCTGTCGGGCGAAAGCTCGGTGGTCTAGTGGAGATGACGCCTGTCCGGTGATCAGGAGGTCGTAGGTTCGAATCCTGCTCGAGTATGTACGCCCATGATTTTTTATCATGGCTACTACTAAAACACTGATCAATTCAGTGCTTATTTACGTCGAAGTAGGGCAACTTGTCAATCAGTTGCAATGAAAACATCTCGACGGAAGAATTTCATGAGTTTGAATAACAAAGCAGTACCCGCTGCATGCTATAAGGATTAGAACCAACACTTGCTGTCAGGCGAAAGCTCGATGGTCTAGTGGAGATGACGCCTGTCCGGTGATCAGGAGGACGTAGGTTCGAATCCTGCTCGAGTATGTACGCCCATGATTTTTTATCATGGCTACTACTACTAAAACACTGATCAATTCAGTGTTTATTTACGTCGAAGTAGGGCAACTTGTCAATCAGTTGCAATACAGATATGTTGTCTGCTAAAATAGTATTAGCTGAAATACTTACATTCTGTTGAAGGTGACCATGCCGGTAGCTAAGTCTCGACGAAGTTCAGTAGCAGTCTAGCTGTGGAGAAGATGGACGTTCAGCATTTTGGTTCTGTGTTCAGTGAAGTTCAGCAACTGACTCTGGGCTTTGTGAGATGCAGAAGTCTGATTGTAGCAGTCTGACTGATGTTTCATATCTAACACTATAATTAATAATGTGAATACAAAATAGGATTAGAAAGTGTGTTTTAAAACTGTTGTTTGATTATGCAATATTTTACACACAATGTCTAGAATCAGTATGAAATTTGAAATCAGTTCACATGTTTTTGCAGCTTAAATATATAAAAGACCTTATATTCCTTCTTTTTTGGGGGGGATGATTAAAAGACACACTTAATTTTAGTATTTGAGTTGTCTCAATTCAACATATGTAAGCCTGTAGTTTGGGGTATTAAGACTTCTTGAGGTTCTAGATCTTGTCAATAGGCATCCATGTTGCAAGGTCTACATCTACCTAAGATCTGGTAGTACATGTACCAGCTGTACTGTGGCTTCACATTCGGGTTGGTCGCAGTTACAGCCTGAGATGCAGCCACAGTCGGACTCTGATCATCAACTGTTGTCATGTCATCATGAATTAAATTGCTAAAAGAAGTTGTGTAAGCGCTACTATAAGCATCGGAGTATGGACCTATAGAATCTACTAACTGCCAAGATAGATAGCACTATTTAGACGACCTATTAACTTCCTAATGATGAGTGATAGGCCTACTGATGTTAGTGATAATGTGTTTAATTAGATCTAGGAATACCAAGGCTAAGGGTCTAGTCTGGTTTACTTATACACCGGATAAGTAGTATCTAGGTCAGTAGGTGCTACTCGGGATCACTATACCACTGGATTCTAACGTTAGATCTATAGACATCTGGTAGTATAGCAGTAGAATTCTAGGTTCCATACCATGCCTATGATTCATTTAGGTAAACATCATTCTCTATCTAATTGCAACACATGCAATGCGATTATAGTGCTGTATGCACTTAGAATTGTTGAAGATACATGTAGCTTTCAAGTCTGAACCAAGATCAGGGGGGTGTTTCATCAACGCTTGTCAGTGCCGACAACTGTCGGCGCTGACCAATTTCAGCAAAATCCTTGGTTTTGATTGGCTGAGATGCTCTGGTCACTGACTGTTACTATGGTGATTCAAGTTGTCGGCGCCGACAAACGTTGATGAAACACCCCCCTGAACCATGGTTTCCAACTTATATTCTGTGTAGACCTGAATCTACGTACTACTACTACTAGTACTTTAGTACTAGATCTAGTCTAACCACTGTCGGACTCTCTAGATAAATCTTAAATTGGTTACCTGTAGAAAAAAGGATTATTTTCAAGATTCTGTTATTAGTACATCATTCAGTTCATTCTTTTTCCCCAATATACATAAGTAATTCTGTTCAAAAATACAATCCGACACGAAGGCTACGTTCATCATCAGATGCATTCTTACTCCAAACACCCAGAGTAAAACATGGGTATGGTGATCGTGCTTTTTCCGTTATGGGACCAAAATTGTAGAATCAGTTACCTCTTCAGTTAAGGGAACTGTCATCTACAGAGTCATTCAAATCCAAACTTAAAACTTATCTGTTCCTTTCATACTGAGGACTGTAATTGCTGTATGTCATTAATATTGGATCAATATTGTATTTTTAATTGATATGCGTTATGTTGTATTCTTTTGCTTTTGTTTACCATTTTCTTCTTTGTTGAGATGTTTGAATATGTATATGCATGTAAATATATGATATTTTTTCATTTTTGAAGCGCCATGAGCACTGAAAAGTGGACCTGTGCGCTATACAAGTAGCCACTATTATCATTATTATCATTATACTACCGGCTCTAACCCCGGGGTACTCCCTGCAATATACACAGTGCTTCGCGTTCGGGCTGGTCGCAGTTTAGCTACACGCAGCCGCTGTCGCTTCGCGACAGCGGCTGCACCTCTATTCCTTCGCAGACGTTGTCATTTTTCAGTGTGGTTGTGCGACTCCTTCATGAATATCTTTATTAATCGTGGAAAACTAAAATACAAGGAATTATCGTAATCTATGATAATCATTCAATAATCGGTATGCGATTTTTTGTTTAATTACGTCAAAAACTCACCGAAATCTGTGGCTGAAATCAGGTCTGTAAACGTCCTTATTGCTTCACTCCTCATTTGCGTGTTATTTGAATGGCATTCACTCTCGTATACTACAACGTACAACGTAGGTAGTCGGAGAGCTAGAGGTACTTCGTGAAATGGTTTTTACTTCTCCGTGAAAGTCTCTCCTTAGCTATGAGCGACTTTGGCCATTCTAAGATTTATGTACACATTGTAATAGCTTTTATGTGATAGCTTCATGAAACGGACCCCTAGTGTAGTACGCCATGGAGCCCAACGGCGGCCATTTTAGGAAGCAAACCGCTGGATTATCGCGAGCGTCTAAGAGCGTGTTTATACAGAGAAGCAAAATACGCGCTCATGCCGGCTCATGCCGGCTCATGCGAGCTCATGCGAGAGGACCTCTCGAATTTTGCTCTGTATAAACACGGCGTATGCCGGCATACGCCGCCAAATGCAGGCTCATGCGAGAGGTTCCGTCCGCCACCTTTTGAGGTGGCCGATGCGAGAGGAGCCTCGCGTATTTTGCTGTGTGTTTATACAGACAACCGAAATTCGAGAGGTAACCGGAAAGCGTGTATTTTAATATCTGTCATGATCGAACCACGTCCCCTCCTTCTTACTGAAAAACTGGATTTCAATTCGTCGGTCGCATTACGAACCGGCGAATGTTCGAATTTGGGTCAATTTTTCAAAATTCACTTTTTTCCATTTTTTGAATGTCCATACCAAACTCTATCTATCCCCAAAATATCAAATCGCAAAATTCACGAAAACATGTTTTTTTGGTAGTGAAGAATTTTCAAAATGTCCAAATGCTGCCATTTGTGACATTACGAACCGGCAAATGTTTGTATACGCCGGTTCGTAAAATCCCTGTTCAGACGGAACACACGTGAGGTATGTGGGGCGAATCGAGGAGCTTGCGAGGCCGCGAGCGAGGGCTCGTCATCACCATCAGTCCCATGCACTCGGAATTGTGCTGGTATGTAACTACTAGGTGCATTTTGTTGCTCATTTGTTATTTAATCTTCTGTTTAAAAACAAAAGTAATGATAATCGGGGCAGGTTGATGTGTAATCATAACATATTACATCAGAGAAGTAGAATTGCTCGACATTATCATGTAAAAGTAGCTTTCCTGTGTATTTCATTTCCTTGTAGGTCTAGATCCTACACAGTCGTACACCTAGCCACCATTTTGTCGAAGGGGGTCCTTGATTATTCTTGGTCAGAGATAAAGCAATCCTCCCATATGTACAACCCGGATGCATTTTTTTTTTTAACTAAAGCATAGTAGAATCTATGAACTGAAAAAAAAAAATATATCGTGTAGCAATTGCATATACGGTACCCAGGTAGAACTGAAAATGGGCCCAAAGTAATAAATGATTATCATTGTTTTCAAAGATTCATGTTGCATTAAAAAAAAAAAAAAATGTATTTAGGCCCTAAGTAAGAATGAAATTGCATGATGAGACTGTTTAGCGTCAGTGTTAAGTCGGTTATAGTTACATATAGCTTCCTTAAGCATGCAAGAATAGCTACTCTGGCCTTTACTGTCTAACTAAAATCCTGCATAAACAGTAAATTTATAGGCTAGATCGAGGTTGTATTCACCGGTACGTTACCAAAGGTACCCGGTACTTATTTTGATTACCGGGACAGATATCAATGAACTTTCAGAAAAATTAAACGAAGTTGATTACCGGTACCGGTACACGGTACTCACAGGTTTTTTTTTAACACTCATGTACAAGTATAAGCCTATATCCAGGGATTTTTATTCTATATAAGTTAACGCGGTATCCTATTTGTGCCCTGATAACACTGATATGACTTTCCTTATTTATATCTTGGGGATAATTCTAGGAGCAGCAGGCCACTACAAGCAGGAGCCGAGTCCCCACAAACAAAGGCAGCACCGCTATCATTACAACTGTAGCAGCTAGCATCCCAGGAACATCAGCAGCACCTCTCGGCGCAGGAGCAGCATTAGCAGAGCCTGTAAAGTGCAACTGTAGCAGCTGAACTTCTCCATACAATTGTAGTCGCGAAGCCTCTATGTACTACAGTAGGCCTACCGACAGTACTATTGCAACAGAGCGTCTACGTATGCTACCGTAAAACTGTACATTTGTAGCAGCATGATCCTAACTTACAACTGTAGCAGCTGAGCCTTTCAGACTGTAGCAGCAGAGCCTCTACGTACAACCGCAGAGAGTAGTGGTGATGAGGATGTTTTTCCTTCTGCCTATAATGGTAAGTTTGATTCGTAACAAGTGATTATGGTACCGGTACTTGTGGACCATTAAGTGTACCGGGAACCAGGTATTCACAAACATTTCTCAGTTTACGGTGAATGGGATAGGTCATTTATTACTTTCAGAGGAATAGATGATTGAACAATACGATGTCATTTGACAGAAATCACTGTTTTGATATCTGGGATGTAATGTAGTCATACCTTTTCTGTAATGTCGATCTTATCTAACTCTACTGTCAAGTATCTTATGCAGATATTAACCTGGTGAGAACAGGCTCATGTTGATATTACAAGCTCTTCCCTAGGCACCTGCTTGAGCATACTTGGGGCAAGTTTCTAATGGCCTTACTGTAATTATTTCATACATGTATATCAATGTTGACTGCTACTCAATGTATTAAAAGAGAAAAAAAGCAAGCACTAACACTTCTGTGTATAAGATTGTTAGGTTTTTATGTGAAAAACATCACATTTCTAATCAAAGAATGTGTAGCAGCTATCATTATTTACCTTTGCCAACCCCAAGGTGTAAAAGCTTGACCAATAGCACCTGAATTACTATGCCCTTCAGAGATCAGCAGACTTTGATGACAATTTATTTTGCATTTCAAATAGGTATGCTGGATGTAGCTATTTTCATTTTGTCTCACAAAATGTCGTATAGGTGATTGCCTGTAAAGAATTTCCTTATGTTACTTTGTTTTTTCTTCTGAAATTGTGCTTTAGCTCTAAGAAATACTCTTCACATTTTTCAAACCTGCAGGTACTTGTAATGTTCTATCACATAGTGTATGACACAACTATCAAATTTCTCACTGAAATTGTCCATACAATGTTTTGTGTTTTTGAACCACCGTAGGCATAGATGTTCTTGTCAAGTGGAAGAGGGATGGTTCTATGAATCCTGTCAGCTCAAGTGACCTCTATCATGCTCAACGGACCAAACCGAAACAAGGTTCCTGCGTACATATGAGAAGTGAAAATGGCTGGTGGAAAGGGAGGGTGCTTCAAGTCTTCAACATGCCCATGGATGGACGTAGGATGTCAGATGACGAGGGCATTCCTCTTTCTGCCTGAGGTAATTTGAATACATAGTTACTGATTTGTTCTACATCAATAAGTTTATCAAGATATATTATGTCTTTTTTCATTTTAAAATGATGTAGAGATTTTTATGCATAGTATCATGTAGGTACAATGTACTTTCATTGCATTACCATTTCAATATAAATGTTCAATTCTGTGTAATGAATAAAACAAATGTCATAATTGCAGTTTGTAATGACTGTAGGATGCTGAAGACTGTTAGCTTTCCACTTCCTTTCTTTAAAAGTCTGATATTGATTATTACTTACAATTTATTATGTCAACGTCTCTTCTCAGTCCCAAAACAAAATCAATTACTGATAATTTGCTTTATGTGCATGTAATACACTGTAGATTCTAGTGTCCATGATAGATGTTTGCAAGTATATCTAGTATAAATCTTGTTGATTCTGCCCTCAGGATGGTCACATAATTTGTTTCATTGATGCATTGTTTACAACTTCCCCAGCAGTATCGTTACTTGCGACAGCAGTAGCAGAGCCTCATTTTGTAACAGCTGAATCCCCAGAAACATCAGCAGCACTGCTTGAATGAAGCAGCAGCAGCAGCAGCAGTGGAGCCTGTACATACAGCCCTAGCAGCTGAGCCTCTAAGTACGACAGCAGTGGTAGAGCCTCTACTTACAACTGTAGCAACTGAGCCTCTACTTACCACTGTAGCAGCAGAGCCTCTACTTGCAACTTTAGCATCTGCACTTCCAGGAACATTAGCAACACTGCTAGAAGCAGCAGCAGCAACAGAAGCAGAGCCTCTACAAACAACTGTGGTGTCCGCATTCTAAGAAACAACACAGCAATGTTACCTTTGAAACTGAAGGTAATTCAACTGGAGTTGAGAAGTTCAGGGCATTGTATAACTGTTGTTTGTATTTCTTGCATTATCTGTCTGTGTGGTGCAAATTCCTAAAAAAAGCAATTATGAGCCAAAACTTCATTTTCCAATAACAAATGTAAAATAATTTAAAAATGTGATAAATATTTTATCTTTTTTTTTCTTTTATCCTTCACTCTTGTAAGAAAAAGTTTGTGGCAGGCAACCTGTAAAATTTAAAGAAAATAGTTTGTCTTCTGCAAACAATAGTTTAAAAAAAAAGTAAATGAAGTAACAATTATTCAACCAGACTTGGCAGTTTCATCAAATTATGTATTTGTTTTTCTTGCATTAGGTGTACCTGATTTCAATTTGAAAGCAGACTAAGTCCTCCACTCTTATTTCAGATTACAAAGAATACTGAACCTTGCTGGATGATGGAAAACTGTTAAATCTCGAGAAAGCAATGTCCCTGTCAGACATTGAAGAACCGATTTTGATGGTAACCGGACACAGGAAAGCAATAGAAAACTGTTTGTGAAGTGTAATGGAAGTACAGCATATTCATATGCTGTATGTATTCTATACTGCCCTCTATCTAGTCTTGTTGGTATACATCTGGTTGTATTTACATTATTATATGTAGTGCACTAACTGTTGACCAACTTTCCTAAAATAAAGACCATTTAGGCAAACTATTGTACATGTTTCTTGTAAGGAAAGGAAAGGGAATTATTGGTGAATTTCTTGCTCATAATGCCTTGTACAAATATAGACTTGATGCATGATCAAGTTTGTAATACTTTCTGGTAATTATTTTATCTTCAGTGTTACATATTTGCTACATCATTTCAACACAGTTTCACACAAATCGACCAATTTTTATCACTTCGGGAGGACCTTATTCAAATATAAAAGAAACAATAGAAATAAAGTGTAGTGTTCCAGTATGTATTCCATTTATTGTCTCTTCATTGCAAATTTGGAAACTACTGCCATTGAGGCTTTTGAGGGAGTGGAAGATAGATGTCAGTGCAAAGCCAGAAGATTTTCATGTGGAAGAATATGTAGGTACTGACATCAGTTCTATTCCTGATAGATCTTCAGTTGTCATGAAAAAATTCATGGAATCTAAAACAGAATTGTCAAAGAAAAAAAGCTGAACAGTGGGGAAGCCTACAAAAAGTCAGAAATATTTGTAGATGGTAGAATACATTTTAACCATCAAAGATGTGATTTAACACGTAACCATAAATCTTTTGGCTATGATTGCCTCAGTGAAAATGGCAGAATGTCTATCAGACAATATTATCATGCCTTGAAAATTCTGGTCCTAGAAAGAGAATGGCTAGCCAGACATGTTATTAACATGTTGTCCCCCATCCTAAGGACAGCAAAAAGAGACAAATGACGTACACTACTCTCCTCCCAGCAGTCCAGTAGTTGGCAGACTGTTAAAGTTTGTAGACTCGTGTTTATAAACACATTGGGTATCACTTTCATTAATTCAACCCTGGGCAAAATTACCTTGTGAAGTGTGAGGAGAATGGTACACTTGATCATGTTATTGCACTATTTGTGACTAACACGCGTACTACAGTAATACATTAAAGTCAAGGAAATGCAGAACTTCTCACCAATTTACAGGTCAGATTACCTCGTGAAGTGTTGGGAGAATTTTGTATTTTGTACATGTTATTGCACCACTTTTATAGTGGTCAGAACACAATTCTGAAATGCAACAAATGCCTAACTTCTCATTCCAAGTGAGATTACATAGTGAAGTATCATGCAGAATGTCACATTTATTTTGTTTCAATTGTAATATAATGCATTGTAATAATAGTGTGCAATGTAATTATTGTGAGCTGTCGAAAATGCAAAAAAAAAAAAAAAATCACTCTCTGAATTTACAGGTTATATCTGGAAGTTTGAGGAGAATGCTTTGTTTTGTAGTTACTGTATGTAATTATGAACACACATGTGGAATGGTGCATTTTGAATTAATAAAATGCAGAATTCGGATCTTCACAAACTTGGGGACTGGTGAATAGAAAACAAAAAAAAAGAACAAAAGAATAGAAAAAAGAGGAGTGAGAGAGACACAGATACCTAGAATTGAGAGAACAAGGTGATTATGACTGCTTTGTAAGAGGGTATGTGTGTGTGTGTGTGTTTGTTCGAGTGTGTGTACTGGTATGTGCATGTATAGTGTGTGTTTGTGTATGTTTGTGTTTGCATGGCCGTAATTATATTCTCTCAATAATGAATTTACACTTTTTTATAGACAGTGAGTACCAGGCGCACTTTTAGTACTCATCCAGTAATCAATAAAAACCCATTGCACAGTTTGATAACATTACTGGCATCAACAATTAATGTGTCGGAAAGTAGGTTGTGTGTGTGGGTTCGAGTGTGTTTACTGGTATATGTGCGTGTATGTGTGTTTGTGTATGTTTGTGTTTGTATGGGTGTAATTATATCCTGTCAATACTGATATTGACTTAACACTTGTAATATTTATAGATAGTGACAGGGCTGCCAACATTTGAAACTAGTTGAGAGTGAGACTCCCATAGGCCAATGCTATGATTTAGGAGGCAAAATGAGTGAGATCAATAGAAATGCATGCAAATGAAATAAAGTTTTAGAGTGAGAAAGGACCAAAATGAGTGAGTCTCGCTCTCGATGAGTGAGAGTTGGCAGCTCTGCAGTGACTACCAGGCACACTTTAATAGAACGGTACTCATCCAATCAAAAACCCATTGCACAGTTTGATAACATTACTCGCATCAACAATTGATGTGTAAAAGTACAGGTAGGTTGTATAGTTTGAGAAAATAACTGTGGTGTTTGTTACACTTTCCTAATATCCATGATTATGATACAACTAACATGAATGAACATGAATGAACATGAATGTATTACAATCCCACTACCTAGAGCGGCGAATGTATACATTACACTGTGCGCGTACCACCTAAGCGTGTGGAATGTGTGATGATACGCGCCATTTTATGTTACATTTGCCGGTTCGTAATGCGCACTCGCTACGTCCACACGTATTGAGCATGGGCTTTACGAACCGGCAAATGTAAACATTTGCCGGTTCGTAATGCCCTCTCTTTAGTACACGATATACGTAAAACGCTGAAATGGGGGGTTTTACGAACCGGCAAACGCACTTTGCATCACTACCACAGAGCCCCAGGTGCTGCTACAAAATAATATTTAGTATCAAACAAAGCAGAAAATTCCGCTTTCATCACTCTCTTAATATTATCATCAATGTGCGGTTATAAGACACGTTTTTATACGTTTAAAGAAGTCCCGATTCTTTAAACGCGATTATCTCGTAATCGTGTTTCCGCGCAAATTCGAACATTCGCCGGTTCGTAATGCGACCGACGAATTGATCATTTGGCCGGGTGGTTGTCAAGAGGAACGTTACAAGAATGACCTTCAAGCTTGGTGGTCCTGATGACTTTGCCGGTGCCATCTTGATTTTTTTCATTTTTTCCCATCATGCAATAAACTGCACTGCGAACGTGACCTGTGCTTGACCCCAAATTCGAGAGGTCCGGTTCAGCTGAGGTCCGCTCACATCGGCTCGCATGAGCCGGTATTTTGACTTCTGTATAAACACGAGAAATAAGCGCTCATGCGGGAGGTAAAATACCGGCTCATGCGCGCCGATGCGAGAGGCTCCTGTATAAACACGCACTAATACGTGACCTATATGAGTGAATTCTGCCTCCCCTTCATTTTCCCAGCGGTATAGCTTTGTTTAAGACCTCAAATTCCCATTTAGAAGCATCATTTACACCTAAAGATAAAAAAAAAAATATGAAGAAATGTTCATAATTTTCGAATCTGTAGTCCCTCATTGTTCGAGCTACTGAAACGCCTCTCTCTCTCTTTCTCTCTCTCAGGCTCCACTCTCTCGCCGCAGCTTATTCATGATTCTTAAAAGCATTTGGCTTTATTGGTTCATTAATATTCATCTATCAAATTTATGTATCCATTTGTTTTCTCTATATTATCCTGCTGGGTTTGCCTTACATTCGGTTGTAGAAAATTGCTATCCAAAGGCGCCCTGCAGTTTCACATTGGTTTATACAATATACAACATGATGTGTATCCATGAATAACATAAATTGACTTAACGGGTCAACTGGAGAGTGAGTCAAAAATACAGTAGGAGTCCTTCATATCATGTAGATTCAAAATCATGTTATCAAATATTGAACTAGGAAGGGGAAAGAAACCCTCATAACTTGCATACTCGACAAAGGCAGAAGAATAAAAGTATAAAAAGATGAACCCATCTGCATTAATACTGTAAACAAAAATTAATGTGGGCATTTCCTTGCGCTCAATTAAAGTCCATTATAGCTTTACGATATTTTGAAAATCCGGAGGGGCGTAAAATTCTTTGCATGACAATTAAGGGAGTGCGATGTACAAGATAGTAGAGTGACATCATTATCTCTTATAGTTGGTTGAAAAAGATTCAATTTCTGATTGTTAAGATTTTGTCTCGCGTGAACAGAGGATGAAGGATAACATGAAAGCTCTACTTGACACCCCACGTAGCGATGCATCCACTACAACATCCCATCTCCCCCATTCATCCCAAGGCAGATCGAACACGCGCCAAACATCATCATCTTCACTGCACCCGCCACCTAGAACTCGGCCTCAGCATCCTCATCCAATGTCCGGACATCATCCACAATTACACAACAACAACAACAACTACTATCTCAACCAGCAACAACCAGCTCCATCTCATCAATACCAACCACCGAATCTTCCCAGTCATCAGACACACCCACTTGCTCTACAAAGAGGTGCCAGTGATCAACACCAATTCGGCCGACCTCACAACCAACCAACGAGAATGGTGACACCACCAATTCCACCACACATCTTCAATTAATTAAATGCACCACATCGATATCTGCGATACATGCCAAGCTATGCTTCCGTATTGCAAGCCCCACCCCCGATTCGCGATGAGTCCCCATTGATGCCAAACTTTGGTTCGCCATTAAGTCACGGGAGCCCATACTACCTCATAGGGTGAGAAAAGTGCGGTGAACCATTAATCATCGTGCCTTGTCATGCAGACACACCTATCAGCTGCAATGTCGGAAATGTGCAAACTACGGCCATAAGGAAAAGTTCTGCCAATTCTAGGTCCTTGGCCAAGAAGAGAGAGCCAATGAAGATAAAGATAACGCTGACTCTGGACGCATCCCCACTCGGGTATTAGAACGGAAAACAATTTATCTCAAAGATAGTAATGACGATTTCACTGATGAGTATAGTAAATGTTGTGCTAATTTATCAAAATGTAAGGGGTTAAAACGTGGTCACATAATAATGTACGAAGTTTGTTTGATAAACTGGATGAAGTCCGATTTATGTTATTAAAAATTAAGCTCGATATCTTATGTATATCTGAAACATGGCTGCATGACAGAATACAAGATAATCTAATTCAAATCCCCGATTATACGGTAATAAGACAAGATAGACGAAATAATCGGCGCGGAGGAGGTGTATGTATGTATGTATATTCATACTTCGCTAACTTTTATGAAACGTGATGAGCTCTGTAATGATGTTCTTGAGGCTGTTTGGATTGAGTTACCACGGACAAAGTTTAACAAGTTGATTGTTGGTTGTCTTTATAGACCCCAACATGCTGATAGTTTGTATATGGATATTATATTTGATACATTAGAAAGGATTATGACGGAAGAAAAAGAACTTATAATTCTAGGGGATATGAATTATGATTATAAAAGAAATGATGTAATAAGTGATAGTGTATTACCAGTAATCCAATTCATGATATTGAGAATTTGTTTATGATGACCCAACTTGTGAGTGCACAAACTAGGGTTACTGAAACCAGTTGTAAATGCCTTGATCATAATTGACTTCTATCCCTGAATATCATGATGTTTGTGGAGTGGCAAAGATCTCCTTAAGTGACCATTATTTGATTTATACATGTGTGGTATTCCATAAGAAAGAGTGTGGACATAATTTGATACATTTTCGTGATTATAGTAAGTTCGATTCTACTCATTTTATTGATGACTTAGAAAAGTGTAATATATTTCATTCAGAAAATGATATGGACGATACCATGGAAACGAAATGGAACAGATGGAAATCTGCATTCATAGACATAATATGTAATAAGCATGCTCCGATTAAACAATGTAGATTGAAACGTAGACATAATCCATGGATGACACCAGACATTATCAAGTTGATTTATAGAAAAGATTTTTTGAAAAAAAAGTCTGTTTCTGTCAAATCTCCAGAAGTTTTGTCAGAATATCGGCAAGTCAGAAATAAGTTATCTGAAGAAATTAGATTGAGTAAGAAATTGTGTTTTGATAATGTCACTCGAAAGTATTGTAAAAATAGTAAAGTATTATGGAAGGAATTGAATAGAATTCGAGGTGACAATAAGTATTTATGTCTATTATATCTGGTGAACTTGATGGTGATAAATCAAACAGGTTTTTTGTTAATGTTGGTGAAACAATATCCAGATCTTTTCAAGACAATGCTTTTAAATGGTATCAACCGCAGTGCATTCATTCTTTTCAATTCGATAGTATCGACTCAAATAGAATCTTTACATTAGTATCCAATCTACCAACAGATATATAGTATGGATGTGTTAGAAATGGATGCAAAACTTTTGCAGATTGCTGCACCAGTGATTTATACGTCTCTTTGTAGTTTGTTTAATGAAAGCCTAACAACTGGTCAAGTATCTATAGATTGGAAGAAAGCAAGAACTACACCTGTTTACAAAGGCAAGGGTTCAAAAAATGACCCTACCAATTATTGGCCAATCTCTGTAGTTTGCCACATATCTAAACTCTTGGAGAAAGAGGTCCAAAGCAGTTTCTGAAATATCTCCAGAGTAATGATATAATCAATATTGATCAATTCGCTTTTCTTCCCGAACATACAACGCAAACTTGTTTGCATCGTGTTGTGGATGACTGGTACGAAGCGTTTAACAACAATGAATGTGTAGTAGCCTGTTTTCTTGATATATCTAAATGTGTTGATAGTATTGATATGAATATTTTGTTGACCAAGCTTAAATGGTACGGAGTTCGGGAATACGAGTATAAATAGTTCTCCAGTTATCTACATGATCGAAGTCAAGCTGTCCGAGCGCATGGATCTTTATCAAAGTTCCGTGATATTAGAGTGGGTGTGCCCCAGGGTAGTATACCAGGACCCCTTCTATTTTTGTTATTCGTGAATGATATAACTCAGTGTCTTAGATTTTCACAATGCAATATATATGCGGATGATGTGGTTATTTATACCACTAGTAGGCATGTTGATGAAGCATCCCCACGTCTGCAGTCAGACCTGAATGATTTATATCTTTGGTATACTAGGAATAAGTTAAAGATCAATGTTGATAAAACCAAAGCAATGGTTTTGAGTACTTCCAAAAAATATGATCTGAATATAATGCTGAACGTATAGAGCAAGTTCACAGTATTAGGTACTTAGGTATCGAAATTGATGATAAGTTATCAAGGCATAATCATGTACGACAGTTAACGAAGCAGCTAGGTTGTAAAATTTATTTACTACAGAAAATGCGTAAGTTTGTCAATCAAAATGTGTTGAATTTTCCTGTATCTCACGCTAATACAACCTTGCATAGATTATGCTTCTTCTGTGTGGGGCCATTGTACTTCTAAATCATTGGATAATTTGTTACGTCTGCAAAAGAGAGCAGCAAGAGTGGTTAAAAGCAATTATGATTATGTTAATAGTCATGGTGCTGATCTTATTAAAGAACTTAAATGGAAATCATTTGAGCAACGGCGAGATTATTTTTTGGCAACATTAATGTACAAATGGATATGGTTTAGCCCCCACTCGTATGGTTAATGATCGGCATTCACATAACACTCTTTCAGCCGACTCACTCAAGGTGGTCATTCCAAAACCAAATCTTGCATGTTTCAAGAAGTGTTTTCGTTTCTCAGGAGCACATGGAATTCACTACCAGACACTTTACAAAATGCCCGGACTGTTCAGAATTTTAAGCGTGTATATAATCAGTTATAATTTTTGTAATGTGTACTTCTTGTTGCAACCACCTCAGCTGCAGATAATCTTTCCTGTTGTTTTTATCTTAGTATTGAAAATTGTTTATCTTTTGATTTTTTGTAACCTCTTTCTGCGAGAGACTGCGAGGAAATATTATCATGCTTCTTATGATTATTCTTTGGTGTGTGTGTGTGTGTGAGTGTGTGTGTGTGTGTGAGTGTGTGTGTGAGTTTGTGTGTGTGAGCGAGAGAGTGGGTGGATATGTGTACTATGTGTGTGCTGAATTGCGTATTACTCCCTTTGAAAAGAATGACATTTATGCCGGCATTTATGCCAATATGTTCTCCGATACTAGGTTCAGATTTTTTCTTTGTCTTTCTCTGCAGTCTTCTCGCCAAAGGAATTGCAAAAATAAATTTGAAAATATGAATTTTATGTTGTTGATAATTAACTATTTATCTGATTTGATATTTCAATTACTGCAGCTGATTTGGATTTTATACTGATGACAATTCATTGTAATGATTGAATTTTTGTTTGTATTTTTATGTTTTATCTCAGGACCTTGATGAAAAACAGCTCATGCTGATCGAGCAATCCTGAATAAATATGTTTCAATAAATGAAAACAAATAAATAAAAATAAATTTTGTTTTACTTTTGAAAATCTTTCTCTACAACATTATGTAAAATAATATTTAGAATAAGACAAGGTAAAATATCCCTTGCTCAACATCTTGTTTGTTTGTTTGTTTGACTATAATCCCTATGACATCCGTCGTTTCATTCCATTTCTGCCTAAATCGATATATAGAAGAACTGACGAGATGTTATTCTTGCTATTTAATCTTACAGACACACACACACACACACACACACACACACACACACAAAGTAGCCACTAGAAAAAAAAAATAACTGAACTCAAAACAGATATTACTAAACACGAACGATTCTTCTGTTAGGAAAGGAAACTTCAAACAAGTGGGAAAGATATGGGTCAATTTCCATGATAGCTATGGAGACAAAATAGAATGTGAAGATTGGTCTTTTTTTTTTTTTTTTTTTTTTTTTGGTCGTATCATATTCATGCATTTACAATCCCTACCCAGGGTGCTGTGAAGGTCACGACAAATGAATCATGCACGAGTTTTCTTCTATTCTTCGCTGTGACATATTTTATCCTGGCATGATGTGAAATGACCCATTTCTTCCCAACCACATTATTAGCGCCATCCTTTCCCCGCAGAACAAATTTCAGCGTCATATCTGATTAACCATGTCGCTTCGTGTGACATAAATTATACAGACATCTATTGATAACATTATTGAAGATGTTATTCAGGGACAAAGCACGATCAATATTTCAGCTCCAGATTTAGTTTTAGGTCTGCGGTCTTTACTCTCAATAAAAGGATATAGGATAATGCTGATAATTATGTTGTTAGTTACTAATCTTTTGTATCGAGGAGAACGATCGGCTTATCATCGACGTAACATTATTGTCTTATAAACCACTGCAATTTTGCATGAAAATTTTACATGGGAAATACAGCAATAATTGCGATAAATCCTTCAAGCAATCTATCTGAAAGTAATGTGACAGTGACTTGGAGCACCCCTCCCCCCTTATGCTCAGTTTGGAATTCAAGAGACACAGCGGTGATTTAGTTGCATCAAGGAGGTTCCAGAGATGGAGTAACAACAGTGTTATTCCCTTTGATCCCATGTTTGATGCCGCCACTAAGAAATATTTGAAGTATGTGCTAAACTGGATCGAGCTGCCTCACAGATAGGAAGACAATTGATTCATGTGGCATTGCATCATGACTCGTCACTCTCAATGGAAGATATGTCTTTAGGATGGTAATCACTTTTCGCTGTCCCTTCTTATGAAACATTAGCGGTACATAAAGGTACAAACACAGGGATGTGCGAATAAAAATTCCACAAAAATTGATGAAATAAGAATTAAAATTACCCGACTTTACATGTTTTTACACTAATCTAACATATAAATGAATAAAGAACTACACTTGAAGATTATACCATATCAGTTTTATTTGTCGGAAGTGATCGGAAAGATGATAAAATCGAGTTTCCAGTAAGGGTGCAGTTCAAATGTCGTGGATAGGTGGTTAGGGGGCTGTGATGATGTGGTGATTGCAGTGCAAGAGCACTTCCCAAAATGTGAAAACTATTTGCTGAATCTACAAATGTAATTACTTTCAATGCAGATCAAGATAGAAGCTATGATGCAATATACAATAAATTGTCTTCAAAACTCGTGGACTCACTATCCACACAATTACAATGTATCTCGAATATCCAAACTTCCCAGGATATCCACAAGACTCCATGACTCATTAATTGCCCGATACATGAACTAGTATTGTATCAATGAAACTCTAATCGACCACCATCTAAGCTCGCATGTACCATCTAAACATGCACTCGAATAAACAATTTAATCATTACCCCATAGCGACTATCATAAATCATGTACATACCAATAATTACTTCCATGTATATCTGTTTAAATTTCTGCATACCAACCTTTCCCCCTTTTTAGCAATAAATAAAACACCAAAAATATTCATAGTTGTATCATAAACAGCTGCACATTAAACAAAAATGATGAACAATACCTATTGCTCATAACATTTAATGATTCATGCCTACCCTAAGTCAGGTAGCAACTCGCTCCTTGGAAGTATGAACCCTCATCCTCAGACATGAGAAAACCAGTACCGGAAGGCTGAACATCTCACCCATGAACACTAAAAATAAATAAATTGAGTCTTCAGTATACCACTGGTACTATCCTAGTTCATTTAGGAACACAAAATTCAATTCTCTGCTATCAAACTTTACATAAATTTCTCAATCAAAATTATAATCATTCAACTCAGAAAATAAATCAATTATGAATTTACTTGACCATGCTTTGAAAACAGTACTCATCAAAATTATGATCATTCTATACATTAAAGCATGAAATTACTATAAAAATCACTGATTAATTTATAAACTGGCGCCATGTAACATCATTAAGTCATGGGCGCCGCCATCTTGAATAATCTAAACCATGGGTGCCGCCATTTTGAATAATCTAAATCATGGGCGCCGCCATTTTGAATTGACTCAAATTAAAACACCCTCCACCTAAATTCATACTAACGTCTTTAACATACAATAATTACCATAATTGATTTCTAAATTCATATTATTTCTGTGAATATAACAAAAATCACATCAAATCAAATTTCTCCCATTTACTTTCCAACAACCCAATTTATACTGTCATTAGTTTGACTCAAACAAATTACACCCGACATCTGTCAGTTTTATAACAATGTATGCAATTAACTAATAACAGATTTTTATACTGTCACAAATATATCTTTCTCTTGATATCTATAACAATATAAAGGACTTATAGTTTGTCTTGTCCAAAAGAAACTGCCAAAAACCAAAAGACATCGTAACAGGCAGAAAACAGCCAGACTCAACCCATTGCGGCAGGTTGCTTGTCATACGGTGCGAGAGTGCGAAGTGATGTGTGTGTCGTGCAGTGTGCAGTGCAAGACTAGTGTCCAAATTTCCCGCGGTACATACGACCAGCACAAAGGGCGCATTCATGTGCAACTCAGATCCCTGGAAAATGACTAATATTCATCCGCCTACTCTCTATTTCTGTTTACAACAAAATTTCCCAAAATTATAAAAATTATTCTTCTCACTCCTATTTCTAAAGGTTACAGCTCGTTATTCCAAAGGTTCGTTATTCCGAAGGCTCTTCAGTCCGAAGATTCCTTATTCCGAAGGTTCGTTTTTCCGAATTTCATTTTCTGATGAACAAAATCTTCGGAATAACGAACCTTCGGAATAACGCCACAAATGTTCGGATTTACGAACCCTTTTTCATTTTCGGATTAACGAACCTCTAGGTATAGGGAATTTTCGTGTTTCGGATTAACGAACCTTCGGAATAAAGAACCTTCGGAATATCGAACCTTCGGAATAACGAACAGCACCCATTTCTAAACACACCAATCCAACCTTCCATTTTCCAACTACATATACCAAATTACGTATCACAAATAAGGACTTCATTAATTCCAGACACTAATTTGTCTGATACATCGGTGACATGGTCATCTTGAATACCTAAAACATTCCGAATTCCTGACTGTGATTACCAAGCACGTTCAACAAAGAGCGCTTTGTAAACAACTCCTGTTTCACAACATCTGTATAATGAGCTGTAATAAACTCACAATAGGCTAGTAGTCTTCAATAAAGTATTTTCATCACTTTCTCAATTTCCATTTCCCGTCACAAATACTTTTACAACGTACGGCTCAGATTTAGACTTTTTGACATATTCCTGGACAGGAGTTACTTTCTTTTCCATATGCCTTATCATTAACTGAAATGTAACTCCCTTTAATACAAAAACAAACAAGATATAACCAACATTATATTAACGTTCCAAATGAATCATCTCTTTGCTCGGAAAGACGGCGGCATCGAACCCCGATCATCATAGTCACAAATGCACCTGTGGAATTCTTTTGTACGTCAAAAGAAAACTGAGAGCTGTTTGAATGTTTGCAGCCAGTTGGAACTCCATTTCTCAAACCTTCTTGGTTGCATGAGAAACCCGAATCGCTTATGCATTCATAAAGCTTTTTAATTCTATTCTACAATGAGTCAGACCTTGCTTTGATAGTCGCACATGAAACTTTCTACATAATACTTTCCAATATCCAGTGCTACTTCTAAGAATTTAGAAATGATTAGCTTCCTATATCGTGCTTCCGTGTTTCCGTGTTTGCGATTATACATCGTGACTTGCGGTCATAATGCTTGTCTGTACAGTCTGTGTATACGGACGTGTAAGTGCTCGTGAAAAATCGATTTCCATTATCTTCAACACCATCATAACCGCCATTCTCACGCCCATTTTGGCAACGGTTGCTACGCACGATCCTTAGATTTGGTCACGTAGCAAAGTCATTTCTGCGAGAGAGAGAGAGAGGGGGAGAGGAAGAGAAAGAGAAAATGGAGGGATAGAGAGAGAGAAGGAGAGGGAGGAAGCATAAATTATGGGGAGGGAGAGATGCATCTCTTCAGGCCAACAAAATAGTGTCTTACCGGTACTACAGATGTAATTTATTATTCATAGACTATTATACATGATTTTTTTTTTCAGTATTATTTCCTTATGTGTTTGTCAGTCAATATGTTCACCGCATTTTTATCTTATTCAGGTAATCATTGAAATCTTTATTCATTATTTCGTCTAGCTAAGAAGTTCTCAATCATTTACGCACTCTTACGCACGCAAAAGTCATGAAAAGTCACGAAGTCGTGGTAGTAGGCTATAGTTATAATATGTGTGCACATAGTTCTTACATACTGTTTATACTGTATCTACATCTGTATACATACGAGATATGCTGTTATCTTGTTATCTCGTGTTTATTATTTTATTCCATTTGACAATGATATTCAAGCAAGGTACGTATTTAATACTCTGAATAGTTGTCGATCAGATTCCACAAAATGGTAATTACTTGTTTTGTCTTTCGTTTGCATCTCACTGAGCCTGAACGACACCTTCTATTTTTTTTTGTTTTGTTTGGTTAAGTTGATACACTGTAAACCCTTTGACCATTATGATTACCATAATGTACTGAGAAGCAGTGCGTGCTGCCCTAAAGAGATAAAAGTCAATCTTGTCCATAAAGTGAAAGAAGCATGGACGTAGGGGACGCCATACCCCCACTGGTGACGTAGAGTATTTACGGTATGGAGGGAATGCATAATGTATCACCTTTTCTTATACATTGTGGCTAATGATGTGTTATATGAATCTACAATCGGAATCATTGCAGAGAAACAATTAAATTAAAAATTGCATTTGCATGAACTTCAAGAAAATTCAGAGGACTCTCGGATTGGTTGCGAATTATGAAAATAATGTTGAGGGATAACCATTGCTAACTTGTCAAGTTATATTCTGATTCGGTCATCGTCATGGCTTCCTCATGATTACTCTTACCTGCTTAAAACACATGCAGAGAAGAATGGGGATATTCCTTATTGCCATAAATTAGAGAAATAGTGTACTAGACGTGAGTGTAACCGCATGCTAGGACATCTGACATGCGTGGAGAAAAATGAGATGTTTTCTATATTTCTTTTGAGTGGCTAATTTCGCAACGTCATGAAGAGAATAGATTGTACAGAGACTGCCGAAGCTGTTTAATAAGAGAATTAGACGCGTTGCCACAGCAACGAATTTGGTGTATGTACACTGCTCCGATCAAGGTTATACGGAGAGGACGTCGTTCGTTACAAATACTGGATGCGGCAGTAAGCGTTTCTGATAAGCTGTGATGCCGATTAGTTTTTAGACAGCACGATTCCTGTCGTGTCGCAGAAAGCTATTTTCTTGGATTACCTATATGCTCTTTCGACGCAGCACAAGCTTATCGCGGATCAATTTAATGGAATGGATCAGACAAAGAGCAAAAAGAAACAAAAATTACTAGTGACAACCTGCAGTCGGTGGCCAACTTTGATGGTATTTTTTTAAGATATAGGCCTAACCTACAGCTGAAAATGACCGAACTTTGTTGAAATTGGCTTAATTGCCACGAAGATATTTCATCTTCTGTGTCTGTATCGTACATACATCGTGGTACTTCAGCAGCGTATAAGGTACAATAGAATGTTGCTCGTTACCATGCAGTGCAAAGTGTTGGCTGTACGTGGTATAGTGCTGACCAGAAGAAATCAGACAAACGCCACGTGTTACGGTAATCGCCTCGATGACACCAAGCTCTATGACTACTGGTTCCAGACGACCAGACCCCAAGAAGCACTATAATGACACAAAAGATGCTTTCTACGCTACTCCAAACTGGTAAGTCAGTTCACAAATTCTTCGTTCCTATTCAATTTCGTTCGATTCAATTCAACTCAATTCACTTCAATTCATTTCAATTCATTTCAATTCAATTTAATTCATTTCAATTCAATTCAATTCATTTCATTTTCTTCTTCCACAAATCATAATGTAATATACGGAAAAAATCACAAATGATCCGAGTATATACGACTTGACTGTATCATGAAAATCAGAGGTAATTACAAATTAAAAAGCATATGGTTACAAATCGACCT
Source organism: Diadema setosum (assembly GCA_033980235.1). Lineage (NCBI taxonomy): Eukaryota > Metazoa > Echinodermata > Echinoidea > Diadematoida > Diadematidae > Diadema > Diadema setosum. Next base: position 8,622,681 of record CM067073.1, read on the forward strand.
TGTAACATGTTATTTTATCCATACTCTACAAAAAAAAAAGAAAATCAAAAGAAATAAGGGGTTCACTAAAAACAGCTTGGACATTTCGGACAACTCATTCAATCATACCCAATAATATATCATATAAAACATTGCAAATCTATTCAGTGTCTGTATAATATGCATTTAATTAAAAAAAACCTCCCAGTTTGCGTTTGAAGGAATAATACAGTGCGTATAAAAAAAAAAGTAATCCAACTTTGGAGGTCAATAATTTTATAATTGTCAGCTATGGAGAGCACAATGTTGATTGTTAGGAAAGGGGAACTCTTTCTCTTTCCATTGATACCTAATTATATTGACAAATGTCATGCATGACTGAGCACATGAACTTTAAAGACAACAATGACAGCTTGTCATTTTGGGGGAGAGGTAATTCCATAATCTATAGGCTCCCTACAAAGAAAGGGTATGAATGGTAAATGAATAAAGATCATTAAAAAGTGTGTGTGTGTGTGTGTATGTGTGTGTGATTTGAATTCCTTTAGTTGAAATGTCAAGATGTTTGCTTGGCAGAATCTACTTGAACATGAATGTGAAACCGTCAAGAATTAAATTTTACAAATTTTAACGTCATGCAGGAGCTGTCAGAAAATGGCTTGTATAATAAAAGACAAGTTCATTTATTTAACCACCGTAAAAAGCTTGCTATCAGTAACTGTAGGTTGCTTTTCAGCTGCCATTTTCCCATTGAAAAGTGAGCATATACTCAAGTACCGCATTCGCTTCATTAGCCTGATTATACAGTCATCTATTCAACACGTCCTTCGCGCACTACTCTGCCCTGTGGTGAGTACATGTCGTTGAGGTTCACGTCGCGAGTTTACAGGAAATTAATTGTATGATTTTTAATTATCAGCGCGAAATATTAGGGATGGACACAATATTGAGAGTGATATTCAAGTTCAATTTTCTGTGACGATTTACATCAGACGTTTTACCTCCCATCAAGCAACCGTTATCTCTGACAATTTTCCCTTTTACCTTTGGCCTTTCATCTCATGCCGTTATTTCATTTTCATCTCATTTATTAAGTTTCTACACAAATCATACAGTTTTGTGTTTACAACATTATCCATGACAATGTTAAAGTGACACATACATCATTATAAGTTATAAGTGCAGTAGTGCAGTATATACAAATAGCATTTACATGGCACAAAATCCTCTGTCATACCTCTGTCTTCGTGAAAAATTAATGGAGAAAGCATGCTGTAAACTTAATAAATTTAATAAGAAAGTCACAAATGTCTATCAAATACCTATCCTCTGGTGATCACTGTATTTCAAGAAGATTAACTTTTCTAAATTCCCTGCCTGATAACAGATATGTTAAATGGTTAAGATTTCTGAATTCAACCTGATTTTTTCCATAGGCTAAAATCCGGCGCTTTTATGTTCTGCCCTGTCCAACGATATTACAGCGTACCAAGATGATCAACCACCATCACTCGTTATAATGAAATACATAATGCAAGGGATTCGACATTCGAGACTGTCACGTGAGTGACTTTTTTTTTCTCTGCTACTCTGACTCCGAAAGAACAGAAATTTAAACTGTTTGCATGCAGTTATGTTCGAGTTTAATCTTTTAATTTCTTTGTAGCTTTCTCGTTCACAGCATATAACAATACATTGGGCGTAAAAGATAGTTGGAAACAAATTACAAATACATAACTGGGTTATCTTGGGTGACTTGAACCGGTGATCCCCTCAGCTCGGCTCAGTCGTCATCGATGCCCGATGCCCTCGTCGTCGACCTCGGCACAGTCGCTTGGCTTGTCTCTTGGAAGCATCCCTTGACTTGGCCACTCAGCTAGACGCTACCCTATCGGCGGTCCTCTCAGCTCCTCGGCCTTCTCTAGTCCCTGCTACCACGCAGACTCCTGCCTTGACCCGCGTTGTCCGAGCTTAAGCGACGGCGAGCATCAAATGGAGATCGAGCTCCGTACCCAAAATTTGGCTAATAACTGTCAAAGTTCAGTTTATATCGGCAGCTGGAGCTCGCATCTCACCGACGTGGAAAACCCCCAGAAAAACGACTGCTGCCTGTGCGGAGATCTATGCTGGATGTCTGATTAAAGTGTTTCTCTATCAGTCTCTCTTTTTAACACATGCATATTGACATACACTGTGAATAGTATGTTGGTTGATTGAATAGCAGGTTTCATAAATTTCTTGTAGGATATAATTTTGATATCCCAATTATATCTTAAGGTGGGGGATATTGTCAGGAGAGAAATTTATCTTTGATTTTGCCAGTGAAGTGAAATCGAATTTGTTTGAATTTGTAAAGATTTAGAACTTTAAAGTTGTCCTAGAAAGCCACTAGGTCGAACTGCAAGAGACTGACTGTCTGGAAATTTACATTAGAGACAAAGTAAAAGTAAAAGAATAAACTGGCATAGCAACAGCATGTCTAGGTCAGTCAAATTTAGACAGGACAGTCACATAAAATGAGACAAAGCAAAAGTTAAAGAAATAGCATGGCAACAGCATGCCCGGTTTGCAGTATTATGTATTAACTCAGATTATAGAAATTGAGTGAATAGAGGTGTTGTGTAATAGCTCCCATCCAGGTGGTGGCTAGGAATGTTCTCTAGCTCAGTCGAGGCTCAGCTATGTCAGTGTCACTAGGGTGTTGGTTGTAATTTATTCACAAGTTCATGAGTAAAGATGTTATGTAACAGCAGTCTAGACGATGGCTAGACATATTGTGTACAGTTTCAATAGGGCAATATTTAAGCATGATGATTGGATGGTTTCTTTAGTGTAGGAAAGGCATGAAAAGACAAGTGTATGTGAGTGTAAGGGACTTTAGTGTTAATCTCTATGGCTAGGAGAGGTAATAAAAAGCTGATGAATGTAGGGGATCGGGGAGAAACACTTTAATCAGACATCCAGCATAGATCTCCGCACAGGCAGCAGTCGTTTTTCTGGGGGTTTTCCACGTCGGTGAGATGCGAGCTCCAGCTGCCGATATAAACTGAACTTTGACAGTTATTAGCCGAAATTTGGGTACGGAGCTCGATCTCCATTTGATGCTCGCCGTCGCTTAAGCTCGGGCAACGCGGGTCAAGGCAGGAGTCTGCGTGGTAGTAGGGACTAATAGAGAAGGCCGAGGAGCTGAGAGGACCGCCGATAGGGTAGCGTCTAGCTGAGTGGCCAAGTCAAGGGATGCTTCCAAGAGACAAGCCAAGCGACTGTGCCGAGGTCGACGACGAGGGCATCGGGCATCGATGACGACTGAGCCGAGCTGAGGGGATCACCGGTTCAAGTCACCCAAGATAACCCAGTTATGTATTTGTAATTTGTTTCCGACTATCTTTTATGCCCAATGTATTGTTATATGCTGTGAACGAGAAAGCTACAAAGAAATTGAAAGATTAAACTCGAACATAACTGCATGCAAACAGTTTAAATTTCTGTTCTTTCGGAGTCAGAGTAGCAGAGAAAAAAAAAGTCACTCACGTGACAGAGACAGAGAAAGATAGATTTATCGAAAATGGCTCATTATCACCCCATACAACATTAAAATATGCTGAAGGAACGCCTGCCATCAGACATTATCATTGAGTGATGCGGGCATTTGGGCCCTTCGTGCGAGCGCCAGATCTTTGTCCATGATGAATGTATGAATTCTTTAGAAAGAAACAGTAATGGGATCACAAGAGGACCTGAGATGTAAATTCTGTCACCAGCTACCCACGAGTACAGCATCCCTGAAGCCAGAAGCAATAAAATTATTTTAAGTGGTCATTTATTGATGCAGATCATGCATTTTTCATGAGAGGCCTAGTAACGGGCAATTTTCTTATTCTCAACTCACGGTCAATTACAACTCACATTATAGATACTATTGTGACTTATTCATTTTTGGTTCCTGTTTGGAACTCTACTTGCTGCAACGCAACTGAATGATGTACATGAGCTTTCGAACCTTCGATGGTGTAAAGTAATTTTATTTAATCTCTTTCCCTTCCAATCACCAGCTGTCGACGCAACACTATGTACTGTGGGAGCAAATCAATTTCTATTCAATTCAATTTTTTTTCAATTCATTTATTTTTCATTCTTCTTTTTCCAACAAAACATAACGCATAATAAATTTGGAATTACATCATAAACATAAACATTCGACTTTGCAAAAGATAAATGATACAGATAACGAAAGAACACATACTGGAAAAAAAGTACAAAGTTATGCTTCAGTTGAGAAAAAAAAAAAGAACTAAGAGGTCCACTAAAAAGCAAGCTTGTATGTTGTGAACCACTTAAAAAATGAACAAACTTATGAATTACTTATTTACAAATACTTATCACACTACGACAGAACAGAACAAGACAGGAGAAATACAAAAGACATGACACGACTTGACAAAAAAAAGACGGAAAGAATGGAGAGAGAGAAAGGAAAAGAAAAAAGAGAGAATGCCTACACGCTGAACTAGGGAAATGGAACAGGGGGTGATTGAAAATGTGCTTCAGAGGGCTGGTACTGGACGTAGCTGTGCAAGGATTTGATGGCTATTACATAATAAAACACGTAATCTATTACGCAATAATGAAGCCAGTGATCGAAAGATTGGTGGATGGATGATGAACCCTGAGGTTGATGAGATCTAACTGATAAAGAATATATCAGAGAGGATTTAAGAGAAATGATTTCAACTTGCGCTTAAAAGAATGCAAAGAAGGGGAATTTTTTATTTCACAGCTTAATGAATTCCAAAATCTAGGACCGGTGTATATAAATGTACTCTGGGCTAATAAAGTTCTCAGGAGGGGCAAATGAAACTCATCAAATTGCCTAGTGGGATAATTATGAAAAAACTGGTTCCGTGGAAACATTGAATTGAAAATACTGGGAAGTGCATTTGCATTGTAATTAAACATAAACTGACCAAGCTGTAAAAAATACAAATCTTTAATTTTCAAAATCTTATATTTATTAAACAGTGGCTCTGAATGGGGACGTGGTGGGACGCCACAAATAATGCGAAGTGCCTTTTTTGCAGTAACAGTAATTTATCTAGCAAAGTTTGATGGGCACTACCCCATGCTAGGAGTCCGTAATTAAGATACGGTAAAATTAGAGAAAAATACAAGGTCAACAAAGAGGACATTGGAATATGAGACTTGAGTCTATTTATGATACCAATATTACGAGAAATTATGGTACTAATGTTAATAATGTGCGGTCTCCATGAAAGTTTATCGTCCACTGTGATACCAAGGAATTTTATATGAGATACACGTTCTAGCAGAGTGTCATCAAAAATGATATTTGTGCGCAAAGCTTCTACGGAATTGCTAAAAAGCATATACTTAGTTTTCTGGAGATTAAGTGATAATTTATTAGCTCTTATCCACTGAGTAACTTTTTTCAATTCGGAATTAACAATGCGTACGAGAGTATCTGGATTTTGGTGAGAAAAGAAAACGTTGGAATCATCAGCAAAAAGTATAAATGAGAGTATATCAGATTATCTACAAAAGTCATTAATATAAATGATAAAAAGTAAAGGTCCTAATAAGCTACCCTGTGGGACGCCACATTTAATAAATTCTAGATTTGAGTCATTCCCGTTCAGAGATACATATTGTTTTCGATTTTGTAGGTAACTCCTGAACCACTCCAAGGCCTTCCCCCGTATTCCATAATGAGACAATTTATATAATAACATTTCATGATTTATCGTATCGAAGGCCTTGGAGAAGTCCAGGAAGATACCAATAAGATGAGAATGATTATCAATAGTATACGCGGCGTGGTCAATAAACTTCAAAAGGGCATGAATGGTACTGTGTTTCTGATGAAACCCAAATTGAGAATTTGTAAAAACATTATGAAAATTAAGAAAATTAATTGTTCTTACAAACATCGATTTTTCCAAAATTTTAGATAAGGATGAAAGCAATGAAATGGGTCTATAATTACGTACATCAAATTCATCTCCTTTTTTAAATAAAGGAAAAACCTTAGCTATTTTCATAAATTCAGGAAAAACACCACTTAGTATAGATTTATTGAAAATATGTGAAAGTGGGTCAGCAATTGATGATATAATTCCCTTTAAAATAAAATTACTTATATCATCATAACCAGCACTTCGCTTATTATTCATTGCAGTAACAATATCTATTATTTCATAGTTGGTTGTTGGAACAAAAAAAAAAAATAGAACTAGAATTAGGTTGACCTAAGAATGTAGAAAAATGCGTATTTGACTGTGGTACTTTTTCTGCCAGATTTTCCCCAATCATTGAAAAATAAGAGTTAAAAATATTAACTATATCATTAGGATCTTCAACAATTTTATTATCATGTTTTAACTTTGTAATATTTAATTTCTTTTTTGATATATTCATAGCCTGCTTCAATACCTTCCATGTATTCTTTATATCATGTTTATATTTTTCTAACTGAATCATATAATATTTCCTCTTTTCCAACCGTATAATCTTCGTTAAAATGTTTTTATACGAAGTGTATTTATTTTTTGACTTCTCAGTTTTTTTTTTTCATTTTGAATTTATAGTATAACCTATTTTTCCTATTTATTGCACGAAGAACAGATTTTGAAATCCATGGAAGTTTAGGAGACGTTTTATAATTAACTGACTTATCTTTTAATTTAGGAATATATTCATCTAAATATTTATTCATAATCCCTGAAAAATTTTCAAATGATGCATTTACATCATCATTATCATAAACACTGGACCAGTCAGCCCTATCTAAGCAAGCACCAAGACTAGCCAAATTTTCCGGTGAAGCTCTCCGTCTAAATGAAGAAAAGTGAAACCTATTAACCAAATGTTTAAGATCAAAACATGTTATAATAGGGAAATGATCAGTTATATCAGATAAAATTATAGCAGAATTTAAAATCTGCACAGAATTAGAAAAAATATTATCAAGGAGGGTTGCGGAGTGATTTGTAACACGAGATGGCTTCGAAATTAATGGCAAGAAAGAGGTTGACAAAAACATTTCTAGAAATTCTTGAGATGTGTTATCATCATTCTTAATCAAATCAATATTAAAATCACCCATTATGAAAATGCTTTTATTAATAAATAGAGGACTTTTTAATAAATTTGTCATACAATTCAAAAAATCTTTGGAACTAGAACTTGGGGGTCTATAAACAATACCAATTATAATATTCTTACTTTGCGGAATACAAATTTCCACAAACAAAGTCTCTACAATTTCATTTATTACATTTAATTCATCACAAACACTAAATTCAAATTTTTTAGATAAATAAAAAGCGACTCCACCACCCGTCCTGTTTACTCTATTATTAACAATAAAATCATAACCATTTAATGCATACGGCAAATTAACGTCAAATGATAACCATGTTTCAGTTAAACCTATTACTGAAATTTGTTGTTTATTTTGATTATCTAATAATATCTGTAACTCATCAAAATGTTTATTAATACTCCTTATATTTAAATGTAACATGGAAAATATACTTTGTGAAAAACTTTTTGTATAATCTTTAAATTGGTCAACAGTTACATATTTAGAAGGAATTTGAGGGGAGTCATATTCAAAATCAAATTCATTGTATATATCTTTTGAAGATGAGTTGACATTATTGGCAATAAGATCGTCAAAAAAAGCAGACGATTGTGACTTATTCCGACTCAATTCCGAAGGGGAACGTCTAAACAGATCAAAGAGTTCATCATCATCAAGGGAATCAAATGCTACATTAAGTCGATTAGCCATAAAAAGAGGCATAAGGTATATGAAGGCATGTCAACTGACGAGTTAGCAGAGGAATGAACATTTTTGGCACATTTTGAGGTGTATAACATCTTACCTTACTTCAACCAAGAGCATGATAGCAGTCAATGAACCTACATGCGTTTGAAATTTCATGAGGGTTCTGCACGTGGAAACTACTCCAAAATTACTGCCGAATGCAAACCTTTCACTGTTGTTGTAAAATCTACGAGATATTCACTGTGATTGTCGGTTTCGAAAATGTAATTTCTGGATTTTCCCATTGGTTTTTTTTTTTTTCAATTTGAAATACTCTATATTTTCATATTAAAGCTATTAAGATATTTGCTAAACATCCATAAAATCTGCCGTCAAGATAACAGTCTCTATTGCCAAGCACCATTGACATTAAACAGGAATTTCCTGATGTTTTCTTTGGTGTTCACACTGTCATAGGAAAACTCGTCTGTGGTACATTTCCTGTGAAAGGGAAAAGAGAGGATCTGCGACACAAAAGGATTCCTGCAAAGCCAAAGGCCCAGGGGAAATACTTATGGTGCATTCTTTGCAATCACGAAATTACGAGACGCCAGTCTTACAGGCTTAATAGTCCATGGGCCAGGCCAGATATTGGTACCATCTGAGGTGGCAAAACCTTTTTGGTGTCATTGTTAATGAAAACATAAACAATTTCTCCCTCTATGCCATATGCTCCCATATCGTCACCTATGGCATCATAGACATGGCATGCATGACGTATAGACAGAAACAACACAAGGGGCCACCTAAGGGCTCCTCCCCCCCCCCAAAAAAAAAAAAAAACAAAAAACTTTTGTGTTCGTTAGCTATTGTAAAAAAAAAAATAATAATAGAATAAAATGAAAAATCATGATATGTAAATTTGTATCAAAACGTGCAGTAATGAATTAATGCTAAGGAGAGAATGAGGGAAAAATCTTGGGCGTCCTTTCCCTTTTATCCAGGCTAATTTTATAGTGTTGAGGTAGGTACTTTAAGATCCGATCTATAATGGGTGATGTGCACGAAAGGCAAAAGAAACAAACCTGTCTAGATTCCAGATATTTTTTGGGGGGTTACCAATCACCTGTAGGCATCCGGTTACCATGGTAACCATGCACAATATTATACCTTACAATGTATCCCATTGTATTGCTGACATCTCTAACAACATGTACATATATAGTTTTATGGCGTTTTGATGAATTCTTCATGAAATAAATGCAAAAACTGTGATAATTTTGTCATTTTCAGTGCCCAAATAGCGACAAGCGTCAACGACCCTAGTCTAATTTCTAGCCGTTTTTATTTCGTCTTTATTTCTCTGAGTTGCAGCTTGTGTATTGTGCAGAAGCCCGCTGTATTGCGCTAAGCCGAGTGAGGGCGCATACCCAGTGATTGCGACAAAAAATGGTTCGGGCGTCGCAATCACTGGGTATGCGCTCTCACTCGGCTTGCTTCAACTCGCAGAAATAAAGACGAAATAAAAACGGCTAGAAACTACACTACACCGACCCCAGCTTGCCATGAAAAGTTAGTTTGCAGGCAAAAACCCTTGTTTGTCGAAGAAAAAGTCTGCGTGCGCTAAGACTACTACACGCACCACTGGCACTGGCGCCTGTAGTAGTGCTAGTGGTGCGTGTAGTAGTCTTAGCGCGCGCAGACTCTTTTTGAAGAATAAGGTCTTTTTGCAACTAAAATGGCCTGTAAAATTTTATTGATACCACAATTTGGAATCACATACTACCTAGGGGTGTTCCAGAGGGTCCAACCAACCACCCCATGCAGTCAAACCTTTTCTGTGGGGTGGGTTGGACGAAGTCATTTTTTCTGGGTCCCTGCGCCTTGACTAATAAGGAGAACCATGCATAATGGCGGAGACATACCAGTCGCCATAGCGGCATTTCTATGTTGTTGTTTTTTTTTTTGTGTGTGTGTGTGTGTTTGGTCTCAAGGTGTCCTCTTAGTGCAATAATTGTTTCTACGTCATATATGGCTCATCCTGATGATGTTGCAGAAGAGTATGGGGGTATACAGTGGAGAGGGTAAAAATACCTTTTTTTTTGTTTTGTTTATAATACGATTGTATTCCGGTTTGCCAGTGAGTGTGTGTATCGGTAGAGTTTGTTTGTTTGTAAATGCGTGTGCGTGTGTGTGTGTGCGTGTGCGTGTATGTGTGTGCGTAATATCCTATGTCTTTGTTACATCACCATATTTTCTCGCTAAAGACAGTTTAGTTTACTTCATCTTCGGAATTATGAACCCTATTTCTTCTTCGGATTAACAATCCTTTAAACAACTTCGGAAAGGACATGTAAGAACACAATTCTTATGAAATGTTGTCATAAAAGGCAGACAGAGATTACCTCAGACAGAATGATATAAACAAACTTTAAATTCGTAATCAACAATTCATGGCTTTCCTCTAAACGAGATGTTTCTCATGAAAGTGGTACCAGACGCTTCATTTTTTTTTTTTTGAGCCACATGGATCTTTTCTGACGCTTTTGATGTGGTCATAGATTTTGTGCGTTGTGTTCTAGTTTCGTAACATGTCGTGTGTGTGTGTGGTTTTTTTATGTTAATTGTATGTGTGTGTGTGTGTATGTGTGCATCATCCACATAGGTGAGCTTGTTAATGTTATTTAATTCAACTTCACACTTTCTACATAGGCATGCATTTGAATGGCCAGAAGAGAATATGTCCTTATCTACATTTGAGTTAAAAACATTAACTATTGAGCCTTCTGTGAGACTGGCGTCTCGTAGTTTCATGATTGCAAAGAATGCAACATATTCCTCTGGCACTTTGGCTTTGCAGGAATCCTTTTGTGTTGCAGATGCTGTCTTTCCCCTTTCACAGAAAATATACCACGGACGGGTTTTCCTATGACAGTATGATCACCCACGAAATGGCTGTTTAATGTAAATGGTGCTTGGCAATAGAGATTGTTATCTTGACGGCAGATTTTATTGCTGTTTAGCAAATATCTTAATAGATGTAATATGAAAATATAGAGTATTTCAAAGAGAAACTAGAAATGTCGCTATGGCGACTGATGCCTCCGCCATAATACATGATTCTCCCAATAGCCGTATAGTAAAATGTCTTCACAATGTGTGATCCATGACAGTTTCACATAACTGGCAAAATATTGAAATGACAGGTTTGTCAGAAATATCTTGAACTGGGTTTGCTATAATTTTCTAAGAGTGCAGGTACACATATTTGGGGAATTTTGGGGAAGTTTATGCATTGGGTAATTTCCAAGGTACGAAGAAAGAGTGTGATGACGGTACAAAATAGATTTTTTTTTTTTTTGGGGGGGGGGGCATTGAAACCTGGCCTTTGACCCTTGACCTTTGACCTTCTGGCTGGAGATTTCCCGGAGAATCTCCATTAGGTAATGCATGTATTAAGTTTTGAAACTAATAATGCAAGCATTGCATATACTAGTATATGAGGGAAATAGTAAAATTTTGAGGAGTTGACCTTGACCTTTGACCCCCTGACTATTGACCCATGACCCCTAAATTCCCTAGATAATCCCTGCCAGACAGTACATGCATATGTACCAAGTTCCACGAAGATACATTGAACCATTTGCGAGAAAAGTAATATTGCAACATTTTCACCTAATCTTTGACCTTTTGACCTTTGACCTTATGACATGAAACTCTCTCTGGAGAATCTTTACGCAGTAGTACATGTCCACACCAAGTTTCAAGAAAATACCTTCGGGCATTGCATAGATATGGGGAAATTGTAACATTTGTAGCATTTGACCTTGACCTTTTGACCTTTTGACCTCTTGCCAATGTCGCTAAAATCTACTCAACTAATTGTCCCATCATACATCATCCTTGGACCAAGTTTGAAGAAAGCTGCTTCATCCAGTTTTGAGTTATCATGTAAACAGATAAATCTTAGGATTTGACCTTGATCTTTGACCTTTGACCTCTGTCCGATTTCACTGAAAAACTAATCAAGTAATTGTCCCATCATACATCATCCTCCAACAAAGTTGGTGAAATTTGCTCCATCCAGTCTTGAGTTATCGCGTAAACGGATACAATTTCATGATTTGACCTTGACCTTTGACCTTTAGCCGATTTCACCCAAAATCTAATCAAATTGCCCCATCATACTTCATACTTGGACCAAGTTTGGTAAAATTCCAGTAAATATTTCTCAAGTTATCGCGTAAACGAAAGCGGACGGACGGACGTACAGACGTACGGACGTACGTACGGACGTACTGACGGACGGACAACCCGAAAACATAATGCCTCCGGCACCACTTCGTGGCGGAGGCATAAAAATTACCAATGGGAAAAATTCATAAATTACACTTTCAAAACCGACAATCACAGTGAATATCTCGTAGACTTTGTACAATATTACCGAGAGGTTTGCATTCGGCAGTAAGTTTGGAGTAGTTTCCACGTGCAGAACCCTCATGAATGTTCAAATGCATGTAGTTGTATTGACTGCTATCATTCTCTTATTTGGAGTGAGGTAAGATGTTATATACCTCAAATGAATGGGAAAGAATGACAAAATACTGTAATAATGTGAAAGAGACAGGGAAATTCTATTTTCACGGAAAGGCAATCTGTATTGCCTTTCCGTGAAAGGCAATACTAGGATACTACTAGGATAGAAGACTAGAATTACTTTGGGCTCTGCAATGTGTTTTGATTGACATTGGTGTTCAGCCAATGAAACTTCGACATTGAAGACTGGCAACTGTCTTGCCACGCCCGGTTCCTCGCCTCTATTCGGAGGTTTCTTACTAGACGTATTTTTAGTCGACTTGACTTCCACACCATCGCGCCCTCTGTTGACTGGCGATCAACTGATTCAGGCTTAAAATACGTCGCCCGCTAGACTAAGGAAAAGGATGACCAAAGTTCCACAATGCAATAAGACAGGAAATTAGAAAGTTAAGAAATATCCAAATACCAAATGTTCTCAGGAACAACGATTTTTGGTGCAACTACATGCGCATATCAATTAATGATGTGATGATATAATCATCTCACAAGTCTTATACTTTAACCTCTAAACAAATTTCGGCTCAATTTTATATTTCATCTTTGCCACGAAGTCATAGTTGAATTTGTGTTTGTCACACTAAGTAATATTATAGTCTCGATGCCCTGGCTATTTCGACCTTTGAGGGCTAAAGTGCTTGTAGTTACTAAGTTGTTTTGCCCAAAAGATAATTTTTATGTTATTGTGTACAGACAAAATACACAAGCTGGAGAGACCTAACTTTAAGGATGATTAAACTTATAACAGAACTAATGTGGGCTTAAAACCAATGCTGCCAATATTGGAATCAATATGACATCATGGGGGTGTTTCACAAAGCCGTTCTTAAAGTTAAGAAGGACTTAAGACCGACTGGTGATCAGTTCTTGTGCTGAATTGCTGCGATTCTGATAAAGGATAGCACACAAGAACTGATCACCAGTCGCACTTTAAAAGTCCTTCTTAACTTTAAGAACAGCTTTGTGAAACACCCCCATGTTACTTTAGAGTTCGTCTTTAAGCAAATTGGTTTGAGTAAAGTTAGGTATTCTACTCTTATTAAGACCAAAAAGGGTGATCCACTATTGTGATATGGACATACAAGATTCGAAACTTCAATTTCAACTTCAATCATGAAAATGATAGTATAGTTAAAATACACAATTGCATTTCATCGGGAAAATAGATAAATAAAAACGACTTTGCAAATGTTTCTTTTTGCACTTTTTTTTTGGAAGATACAGTGGCAGCGATTAGGTAAATCGTTTTCTGTTGGTGGCTTTGAACTAATATTGTTATCTATATTTACTTAAGAGGAGAATACTTCACGTGAAGATTCGACTTTGGTCAACATGGTGTAAAAAGAATTGAAAGTGGAGCATATTTAGGTAGAATTTAGATGGTAAATCGTTTTTTATTCATAATTTAGGAATATGAAGTCATCTGTAACGACATTAAAATTGTGACTGCGCGACCTCATCAGTATATGCCTTTGTGCTTCTGCTGTGCAAAATCGCTTATGCTATCACTTTTAGAAAACATTCCAATGACTCCAGTGAAAATAATGAAGTGAAAATAAAGTGTATAGCTATGAATATCATCTGAGGCTGAGAGCGTTGATCTAAACGTTAACTTCAAGAAAACCCTTCAGTCTTTTCACAACGCAATTTGCACAACGCTGATCATTTCAGTGCAGTCGTCGAGTATACTACAGGCCTTCGTGTTGGGAAGGAAGCTCATTGACGTTTAAAATGCAGTCGTAACAGTTTGAAACTGCACTTATATTTCTACAGACGTCCACTGGTCCAATTCATTGTTGTGTTTCCAAGTAGCTTTCATTCAAACCAATTCACTTGCCCTCGAATCTGAGTTAAAGGAACAATAAAATGAAATGCATGTTGACTTTTGCTGATTTGTGATACTCTCAACAGCTATGTTGGTTAATGAATAAATACGTGCCATATGTCTTACAGTATTTTTGTTCTATCTTTTTTTTTTTTTTTTTTTTACTTGGATACACCTAAAAAAAAAATCCAAACTTCCAAACCAAGATACTACCAGTATCTATAAAGTATATAGGCCTATACAAACCGACGAAAAATAGTAGACATTTTATTATTGAATGTACGACACACATTTATAATTTTTTGCCATATAAATATAGCACTGACGTATTTACATGATGTTGTTGTGTTTCTCCTGTCTTATTTTTTCTTGTTTTAAACTATCCTTGTGTTAAGTACTTGTAGATAGTATGTTTCAAAAGAATCCTTTGAGTGATTCACAGTATACAAGCATGCTTTTTGGTGGACCTCTCAATTCTTTTTTCCTCTAAACATGATTCTGTATTTTGCCGGTATGCATGTATATCTGGTATTGTTAACTATCATTTACCCTTTTCACAGTTGAATGTATGCTTATGACGTAATTCCTGATTTATTATGTTATGTTTTGTTAAAAAAAAAGAATGAAAATAAATGAATTGAATTGAATTGAATTGAATTGAATTTGATTTTATTTAATGATCAGGGTACCTTGTATTATGAACCGATGCGACACAACATGCATTTACAATTCATCGTTCTTTTAACGTAATCATAATTATTACATTGACTCCACTTCCCTGATGGAATATTTGCCCATCACGTCGTGCGGCTATGATGTATACGTCTGCTTGAATTGTTTCAAAGTGTCCTTTCATGTGTAATACTTAAATACGTACAAAAGATATATTGTCATGGACCTATGGTCACGCTTAGGATGAAAATTCTATGATTTCATTTTGATTGAGTATAGACGCATGATAGTAACGCGTATGGAACAGATCTTTCCGCTTCAATACACGCCCAGCGGTAATTGCCTTATTGCACTGATGTTCTTTAAAAAATGATGAGATTAAATCAGTGTACCAAAACATGACGCAGTCTCCTTTCAGATTGTGATGTGCGGAGGCGGATTTTCCACATTTTCGGCATCTTCTCGAAAAATAAAGGACAAATTTCCTCCAAACGTGGCAGGTGGCAGGTCAACCGGTTAATAGAATCGAAGGGGCACGGGGGGGGGGGGGGGGGGGCGTGGTAGTGATGAAGGTAGGGCAAAGGAATAGAATATTAGAGAATGTTTAAAGAAAAAAAAATCCCCAGAACCAAAAGTTATACAGCGAATACAAAATACAACGTTCTATTAGTAAATACATTAACAAAGGTAATTTCAAGTTTGTAATGGCGGTTGAGGGGATACGCAATTAAGGGGGGAGGGGAGGTGGCGAATGGTGCAATGCCTTCCCCATTTTCAGCATCTTCTTGAAAAATCCATTACAGATTTTCAATAAACGTTGTAGGTAGCATTCCCAGGGTAGCTAAATTCCGTATTGTCCCGATGGGCACCGAGTCCAGGGGGTGCATGGTACCCTTGCCCCACCCCCCTTTGACATCCCCTCATACGCCATAATATACTTGAAAATACGTCATAAACATGATAAATGTACTTACTCTAGCACGATACCGTATTAGGTACATCACATTTGTTCTGGATATTTTGGGGAGCCTTTCCATTATCCGTTTATGCAAATCTGATTTAATTTTGATTATTAATTATGGAAACTTTACATCGGACGTCTGTTAAATGACAACATGTTTGTTTGTCTGTTTGTTTGTATGTGTGTGTCTGTTTGTGTGTTTGTTTGTTTGTTTTCTAGCTTCTTTCCTGTGCAGGATGGGGCCCCGCGGGACCAAGCCTCGCTTGATCTGACTTTCACAGCTTGTCATGGCATTTACGGCTTGATGAATCTCCTACTCTCGTATCGTACAATTAGCTGATGCAATATTAACTTAATCTCATCAACATAGGTTGATGAGCATGAGAGACATAACTTGAATATTACATGAGCCTATATATAGTTACTGCGTGTTTCTAAACTGGTTACGATTGATCATCAAGTGAAATAGATGTTCTGAAGCTCCAGTTCGCAGCAAAGTGTAGCTACGTGGCAAGTGCTTTTAAACGTGACTACAAAATGCCAACATAACAAAGGAACTCTGGAACATGTATTTTTCTTGTAAAAAAACGTCTTTGACAGTTTCTATCCTCATCCACAAATCCTTTAGCACTTCGTGGATAGAAGACTTAAACAGGACACGGAAGTTGATGCAGGATCATCGGACATACAATGGACATTTTCGTGCAACCTTGATTCAGTCTTTAGGAAGCAGCCGCCTCCTTCTTCCTATCAATGTTCATGGTTCATCCATTATAGCTGAATTCTGTCAAGAGCCTGATGATACCCCATTTTTCTGTTGAATAAAGGGAGAACGTGACCACATTTGAACATTTGGACATATCTCGTTTAATTCCAAACCGTTTGCCCCATCGTACAACTGCATTGACGGGAGCAGGAATTACAGTTCCCAAAACAAGGAGATTGTAAGGCATGAATGTGGCGGAGTAGAGTCATGCACCATAAAATCCCTCGGGGTAGTGCAACCTCTCCACCTATATACGCCGTTACGTTTCCATTGACACTTCACACGCCTCAAAACCAGCATTTTTCACTGAAGAAGGTGAGTGTGTTATAAAAATGGCGGCAAAATGCATGGCAATGCTTAAGAGTGTGTGCACAAAGAAAGTCATCATTCCATCTATCGTCTGGTTCTTGTACCTCGGCCTCGGCGCCTACATGTTCAGTGCAATCGAAGGGGACAAGGAGAAATCATATTTCAAAGACGAGGGCAAATGGCTGGAAGAAGTTCTCCGTGAGGTAAGATGAATTGTAAGCTGTGTGCATCAAGGAAGAGCACATGAAGATAATATCTTCATCTTCAACCCTACATGCATAATTATCATAGGGTTGGGCGTGATAATTAATAGATACACATCACTCCTATTTGCGATCTCTGTCCGCTCTCTTCTTCCCTCGCCTATAAATACGATGTAGACATGATTTAGGTCTCACTCTGATTAATTTTGTTTCACAAACAATATCCACCTTACAGTGAAAGAGCAGTGTCTGGATTGGTTGCGTCTAATACAGCTATACGGTGAAAGAGGACAAGTTATTGCTCTCTTCTTCCACTCTCTCTCTATATATACAGCATTTTGGAATACAAAGTAAAGTTGCATCTCAGTGTACGAACTTCCTTTGCTTGCCAAAGCTGAAATTCGATTTCAGATCATCTACAAGCCTCTCCGTATTTTTTTTTCCATGTTTTGAAGATCTGATTTGATTTGATATCATTTCTGCACTTTCCACAAAATTAATATATCTTTTGCGAAAAACTTTCCAAAAATGATCATACTGCATTGGAAAATAAAAATACATATACCGATTATACAGTATACTTCCCTCTGATCCCTTCAGTTTTATGACAATGTATGATCATCGTAAGGTTCTACAATTGTATTGTACACTCTTTTCATTCTATTGATGAGTCAATCTGTTTTGAGACTTTTTTTCCCATGTTTTCATATATATATAGGGGAGACCGGGTCTAGTTGTTACACGGGCAAGTTGTTACACTGTCATTTTCTCTATTATGATCAAAAGATGGTGTTATACAAGTAATATCAAAACAAAACGTATAGCCAACGATCTCTGCATGCGAAATCTGGCGTTGCCTGGACGTTACATGTAGAAGGTAGGTCCAAAAAACACTTTTTTACCTCTCCGAGTGAAATTTTGAAAAATTCGATTTTTCTTTATTACACCAAATCCATTCTTCTCCAGTTAGTGATGAGTATGTGGTTGAAAGAAGCGTGTTTTGGCTGTCTTTTGGTGAAAGTAGCAACACGTGATGTTTGATTGTTTATTGGCCACACGTGTGAAAAGTTTTTGAAAACGCACTGGGTCAAGTTGTTACAACAACTTGACCCATCTGGAGAATCGAGTGGCGTAACAACTTACCCCAATGCACTTTCAATTGAATTTATGGTTATATATATATATATATATATATATATATATATATATATACACACACACACCGTGACACACACACGCACACATACACACACACACACACACCCACACACACCCAACACACTCATACACCCCAGCATAGGCTAACATGCACACCCAGACAGCTTAATATTAAGAATTACCAAACACGTCAGATCTGCATTACCCGATTTGAGTTGACTTTCTACGGTGTAACAAAGTACCCCATGTGCTGTAACAACCTACCCCAACATCGGTGAAAGTTGTTACAAAATTTTGTGTTTATTGATTACGTAATATCTTGTTTATATTATCTGGACTTCCAAAGTTTGCACTGTTTTTAAGTAAAGGAGGAAATAAGGTATCCTCAAAGCAAAAATGAAGCCGATTCCTCTATTCGTTTTTTTGTACAGACCTAAAAATGGGAAAATTGTAACAACTAGACCCGGTCTCCCCTATATATATATATATATATATATATATATATATATATATATATTTTTTTTTTTTTTTTTTTTTAATCCTGTTCTTAATATGATTGATTCCACACGACAGGCCATAGATGAAACAGATGCTTTGTACAAGAATCTGACATTCCCGGACGAATGCACATCAGCATCAAAAGAGGACCTCATAGGCGCAGTGAATGTCACCTCTGAACTTCGCGTAAAAGTGCAAAACTTGACGGAGAAGATCATGCATCGGTTCCATCCCATGAAGTCGGACTATAGATGGGATATGACTGGTGGAATTCACTTCTGCTTGACGGTCCTATCGACGATAGGTAGGGCAATAAAGAATGGACGGTTTTTAAAGGAGACCTTCAGATTATTTTCAGACTTTTACATTTGAAATACTATGAATTAGTTATACCGAGTACCGAGTTTCAGAATTTATAGTGATTGGGTTGAGGGATAAGATTTTTTTTTTTCAAAATTTACAACAAATTGCAATGGACAAGGATGATGACGTGGCAGACTCACCATAAGAATGCTTGGCTTGGGGCTCAAGGAAGCAGAACAAAAGAAGATGGCATGCGTGAACTTGTTAAGCAAATGTTTTATTTCTGCAATATATGAGGCTCCCATGTCATGAACACTGTTCAGTGTAATTCACTCAAGATTTTTCTCAGTATTGTTTCTCTGCTCAAGAACCACAATAAATTCAAGAATTCAAGACTTGAAATTCAAGAAATGTATTCAATTCCATCGAGACGGCGTATGTGATTCTAATGGCGAACATTTTATTGATTAATTTGTTTTGATTATGATTTATTCGTTCCTTTATCTTCTTCATACACAAATCAAGGTGCATATTTTCAATATTTTTGTGGTTGCTGGAATTACAATATGTGTGCATGCAGAGTGATATAATTGAAATAAAGAAAACAAAGTAACCTAACAGAAGAACCCCAACCCTAGTAAGACTCGCTGCGCTGACATTTTATTTTTGTAAAAATTATTATTTGGCGCACAATTTTTGAAGGCTTTAAATGATAATGGCCGCCAACACTTGTCTCTTTGCTAAAAAATTATCATCCTTGTTGTATTGCCTTCCTTTCTATTTTACCTATATTGTAAGTTATTATTTTTTTTTATAGTAAATATGATAATGGACACACCGCCGGCGCCACGTTTTCAAAAGTGGTTGGGGGCACTTCCGGGTTTCATGAGCTAAGAAGCAAGCAAAAAAAAAAAAAAAAAAAATCCTTCAGCGCAACTTCTGGTGCCACTTCCGAGTTTCTTCAGCTGACAAGCAAAAAAAAAAAAAAAAAAAAAAAAAAAAAAAAAAAAAGCCTTACCGTGCTCACACTTCCAAGGTTCAAGATTTCAATTTCTTTCTAGTACCACTAAAAAAAGAGTGGAGACGGGAAACTTAATTGACTGAACAAATTAATGCTACTTGTTGTGAAATTTGCACAATGTTACTTTATATTCCCGTTGTCTTGCCGTATTGCTACTTGTTTTGGTCAACCACAGGGTACGGCCTCATTGTTCCAAGAACACAGCAAGGTCGATTGGCCTGCATCGTATACGCTTCCATCGGGATTCCTCTGAACATCGTGTTTCTGGCGGGAGTCGGGCGGGTGCTCGCTCACCTGATCGACTGCAGCTACCGGCGTTGGCTTCTCCTCTTCGGCTGCGCCAAAGTCTGCAAAGAATCAACGATGGCAATGAATCACAGAATCAAGCCCAGAACCGACGGAAAGTCAAAGGTAGTCTCACACTGGAACCGTATAAGCAAGAAGGTCAGCAGCGAACAAAAGCATGTCCAGACTGAAACAGAATGCAACAAACTGGCAACTCTGCCGAGAGCAATATTCACGGTTGCATATAGCGACTGGTCCGTGCCTAGCACCAGTAGACCCGAGCAGAATGCAGAAAAGGCCGCCACCATGCCGGACGATTGTCCTAGGCCGGTCTCGAAAGGAAATGAGGCAGGTGAGATTCAGTGCGAAGAGGAGCTCCCCGTCAAACCCGTTGCTCCACTGTGGTACGTCTCTCTGTTCATAACGACCTACATGACTGCCTTTATTCTGCTCCTGTACTTTTCCGATTCCGCTAATGACGACTGGACGTTTATTGATCTCTGCTACTACGAATTCGTTACCTTTTCGACGATTGGATTCGGAGACTTGTACCTGAAACCCCCGAAGGGACATTCGCGTCAATTGCTCGTATTCATCGACGTCGTTGTAGTCATCATTGGTATGGCATCCCTGTCGGCCATCGTCAACATCGCAGCTTCTACGGAACGCCTCGACAAGGCTGTGACTTGGGCCCTCGACATCTTACTCAAGATTTGGACTTCTATGGCACATACTGCCCGTCGCCTTTGCCAGAGTCAACGTAGTGGTCGTTGAGACATAGATCGATGTTTTTTTTTATCTTTTGAAGATGCGGAAAATGACCAGGGCTTTGTGAATTCTAAGTAGTCATCAAGTGATTGGTGAGTCTTTTCCTCTTCGACAAGGAAAACAAGAAGGCCAACCGCCTCCCCATTAATTGAAGGATAAACCAAACTTCGATTGTCTTGTAAGGACGAAATCAATTTTGTGGAACATGGATTCTTGTTCACTTTGAAGGCGTATTATCATTTATGTTTACTTTACGGAATCATGTTTTAATGTGTATTCATAACGAAGACATTTTATCAATAATATTCTACACTCGAGTTACGCCTTGGTTGCTTGTGCACTTGAAAACTATTCAGTAACTTTACAATGACATTGCAAGACGCTCTTTTCCCTCTTTAGTCATATGGAGTGTTATGTCAATGTTGCAGGTGTGCAACGACTTTTTGCGATCAGATATAAGATGCCGCTTTTTTACGAATAGCCGACTCTCAAGTACTTGTAAAGTTTTTGTCAAAACATTACCTATGTTTCCACCTATCTTTTCCTTGCCTGTCGCTATCGATTTAACTTAAAGAAGAGCTTTGTTCTATGAGGTAATGTCTTCAAACCAAAGTGCTGTATTCTACGTATGCAAGTGTTCATTGCAATATTCTAACAGTGATTTGAAGTGCCTTTGCCATGTCTACTTCTACATGTCTACATGTTTACTGTATTTGAAATAAGAATGATATCTCCAAATGTTTTCTTACCGATACTGTATATATGTATATACATAAATATTCGCATATACATAACATAATGCATGTACGTCACAGTAAATAACTAAAGTGGTGATTTTAGTGACAAATTGAGAGAAAGATACTGAGACGACGTGTATCCTAATCAATTCTTCTGCAGTAGATATTTATTTTAGAATTTTTTCACGAGAATTACGCTCTGCTTTTTTTTTTTACATAAAACAAAAGTATCTTTAATTAAGTACAGTGTAGATATTTTTTCCTCAAGATCTGATTGTGCGGAAAGTCGCTGGTCGATTTTTTATGATATACAGCGTGTACAGTATGAAATTATTTGTCAAAGACTATTGGTGCGAATGGAAAGAGGGCTCAATTATTCAAAAGAACCAGCAGTCCTTTCAAAAATCTACGCATTTGCAAATGAGTGAGTGAATTAGGGTTCAATAAAGTAAAGAGTAACTGAACATATATTCCTGTTATTTTTTTTTATTCATAATCGATGATATTTAACACCAGAAATTTGCGGCATAACAGGCTACTGCTATGCGCGTTGCTATAGATATAGAGCACACTAATTATTGTCAATTTATATTTGATTATTTGGGACCATAATGTTGTTTTTAAGCGAGACGAGCCTCACAATAATGTATCGTCGATTATCAAGAAATGGTATGGGAATCAAACAGTGATGTATATACTTCGGATTACAACCGAAAAGATATAATTATGTGAATTCATGATCAGCCAGTGACATGCACATGAAGTGCACTGGCCTCGTGCGGTGTTCATACATATTCGGTACTGGTACATACGTGTAATTTATTTATCGAAAAAGGCGTATGCAGTGGGAACAGGATGCCAAAGGAGGGACGTATGTGAGAATCAGTCAATCGGGAATGAGCATTTTGACAGCTTACGTTTGACTTTCAACCAATCGGCAGGTTTTACGCAAATGAACCCGTGGCGGCTGTATGAGAAAGGCAATGGTGGAAAGGAAGAATTAAAATATTCACGTACAGCTGTCATATAGGAATCATTGAATACTGTTGGATTTTTTTTTAATACAGACGATTTGAATATCACTTCAAGAAGTGAATTGCATTCATGTGATCAAAACTTATCTGTGGTGGTCATTATTTATTGAGAACCTCATTGAGGGGAAAGAAGCACCAACGTTTCAAATCTTTGTTTGAAATCTTTGTGTGTTTTTTGTCATTGCAGAAGTTATTGCATTTTAGATTGTTTGAAGACGATTTTTCTTGCCTATGTAGCTAAAAAAAAAACATGTTCAGTTGCCCTTGCCTGTCAAAATTAAATAGTCTGAAATTTATCTTTGAATCTAAGCTTATAAGAGTGCATTCTTTTTATCTCTGCATTTTCATACGAGTGGAACAAAAGTAATTTACGAACTTTAGTCACAACGTAACTAAAGTGGGTCTATATCTAGCTATATCGTGATGTATATATAAGGACACTGTTAGCGTTTAAAAGGAAAGTTATCCAACGTGTTGATTTACTGAATGCAGCAACATTAGTAAAATACATAATTTGCTTTTAAGAAAAATCAGACAACTTGTTCAAATCTTTTAAAACTTTTTTTTTTTAAGTTTTGGGTCGCCATCGGTGGATGAGAAGACTGCGACATTTCATAACATCTTAGCAGAACAATTTAAAGAAAATATCAAGGGGAATTCAACACATTTTCATTTTTTTCTAGTATAACAAAGAGCAATATTGATTAACCTCTTTCAGGAAGCAGTGTCAGTGATGTTAACCTTAGCATAATGTCACTAACAAGTCAAAGGAATGTGTCCTTTTCATCGAGAAAAAAAAATGAAATATTGTGAAATTTTCTTTACGTATGTTCTACACTGACGCTACAAACTGAAATGTCACCAAGAATTTGAATATTCTTCACTTTTTAACGGATCTTGCGATTTTCCTAAAACTTCACTAAGTCGAATGTGTTCTACTGCCATTGCTGCATTCATAATCAACACAAATCTTTACCTTGAAGACGTACGCCATTTTATCACTGTTTATGAATGCATGATCTGCACTTACAAGTGTGTTCGTGTGTTTGTTATGGATGACAGGCGTTTGCATTACCTGATTAAATGCATTACATCCACTTTGATATTCTGTGGTAACCACATTGTCCAAGTTGTATCTGTTACATGTACAAGCTACTGACACATGCAAGTATTTTCTCGGACGCCGCGTTTCCGCTACTGTTTCCTAATATATTATATGCTTCATAATGTTTATCGTAGGCCTCGGCATTCGTCTGCCCACAGAACGTTTGCGATGCATTTCCAAACACGCGGACGTTCAAGAACTTGTCCATGTACCCTTGATAAACATGAAAGGAGCATCTCCTTCTTTCTCCTTTTCTGGTTTTTTTTTTTTTGATAGCATTTCATAATGTATTGACATACCACACAGACGGGAGAAAGGTGACACCCACATTCTAAACATGACACAGGCCTAATGCACAGTATGAAGTGACTGAGAGGAATTGGAATGATACCTGACGTATAGCAGCGTAATTATGTGAAGTGTATTGGAATTTGAAAGAAAGAAAGATAATGAAGAGGTCGGTGTCAAAGTCAGATATCTCATTCCCAAATACGATTCGCGTCACCAATCGCAGTCCCCGTGCCTTTTTTTTTTCCCCATCCGCGTGAGGCAAAGAGAGAGGGAGAAACATACATAGGCGTAAGTATCCTTGGTGAACTTGCAATGATGGCACTGGACAATGATTACTCTCAAGCGAGCTGAGTCAATTTAGACGGCCATGTCGGCAGTCGACGCATTGACTCTATATACCTCCGCGTAGTGTGTGCGGACGGATTCAAGTAACTGTGTCGCGTCCTTCGTTTCTATCAGAGGAAACTGTCATCCGCTGTCAATATTCTCTCAATATTAGCCTTTATGATAAACTATCACATTACATTAAGATATGAAATGTGGTACATAGCAAATAACAAAAACACAGCTGAACGCATCAAAAATACTTGTCCTGTGCCCCGTTTTATCAAAAGATTAAATCGATTTCAAATTTCCTTACTACACAGGCTGACATAGACTTACAGATCAACTATATAATCAATTTTAACTTTTCATAAAACAGGGCCCTGTTTACCTTTGCGAGCAGTGATTTAAAAAATGTTCAAGATATCACTTTTGATGCATATATGTAGGTCAGTTGTATCACAAATCATCCTACCATATACATTTTTGCAATAAAGCCTAAAATATAAGGAGAAATCTCTAGGGTTTCTCATTAAACCATAGCTGTAAACAATTTAGTCTGGAAACATTTTTTATTATAACTATTGTTAACATTTTGTATATTTAAAAAAACTTAGCATCGATTATACTGGTTCAAATTTTTACATTGGTCACAAGTTGGTTGTTTCTATCCCTAACTCACATTTTACAACTAGTTTGAAGCACTGATACTGGGTTTTTGTTTCATCTGCAAATGGTAAATTATGCCCTTAATACGACAGTGGTTTCAGATTAGAAGGGACAGATTATGCCTCTACATCAAGATGAGAATAATTGATCAATTAAGCTTTAAGGCAAAAACAATCTTTCGGCATGATGCTGGCTCCATGGATAGTTTCTAAAGGAGAATCATTCGCCCCATTCTCTGCACTCTGCCTTTCATTTGTGCTTTCGTATATACACCATAGTGCCATCAGTTTGACTTTTTATGTTCCAGTCTCCCTGTAGAGCCCACATAAAATGTCAAAATCGTCCACTAATGTCAAAATTACCACAAATGTCATAACATGTCAACCAGAAATGTCAAAATCTGATTAATCACAAATATTGAAGCAAGTAACTGATCCATATACAGGCAAATTAAGCATATTTCGCAGCCGTATACATATATACACCCACAAAAACATATAAAATATAAACGACACAGCACAGTCATTGCCAAATTCGGCAGCGCTCATTAGGGAGAGTGCCTTTTTCTCTTACACGAGGGCAATAAAACGAGCTGTGGTAAATCCGGCAACAACCGATGAACGCATGCGCACTTAAATGAAAGTTGAGAGGGATTTGTCCTCACGTCGACGGATGGATGGACGGATCGATGACGGTTTCTATTTTCCTTTGACTGTTCGTTTGTTTGGTTCCATTTCGCATGAGCTTTTTCTCAGAGAGTTTTCTCAAAAGGTATATTAATCATTATGATTTATTACTGTATGAAATAATGACGAGTGATTGATATTAAATGAAAACCCTTCATAGTGATCAAACTCTGACTTGTTCTGTTATTTTACACTGTACCATTCACGGTGAATACGACTTACAGCAAGCATTCTGGGCAGAAAACTATTGTGGTATCAGACAAAAATCTATTGAAAAAAATACGTAATAATACTTAGTGCGAGGAAACCATATTTTCCTCGCAAAAGGAGGCTTCTCTGCCTGTAATCTAAGTATTTGAGATGCACACACCAACTGACGAGGGATGATACAGTCTAAAACTAGGTAGGTTCAGCTTCAAACATTACAGAATATCGCATTTGATTGCTGATTAGGTTTTGTTAAAATTTGCTCAATTGTGACAACGTGCACACATTAACGAGGTAATTCAAAGTGTTATCGATGATTACCTGGTGCATTAAGTTAACCGAAATTCCATTAAATACGTTCTTAGGGAACAACGTTAACCTAAAACAAGTGACTAAACTATTGCCTTCATAATCAAATTCACTTACATTATGTGACTTGTCTCGGCAACATTAATGTCTCTTGAAAGGCATTCCTACAGGCACTGAGTGAATTACTAGGATATAATTATGCTTTGTGAGCATATAGTGTGTATACATTAGAAAATTGTGAGGTCATGAGATCACCGCCTTATGAATTTTCAGTTTCAATTGTTCGTGGTCGATGTAAGTTTTAATAGAACATGATCAATACTTCAAATTCAATTATATCCTTATCGCACGTCTTACAGTAGTGACACTCTGTTGTTGTTGCTTTTTGTTTTTGTTGTTTTAATCAAGACAACTTTTAAAAATTACGGGCTATTTCCTTTAACATGCAGTTTCAACGTGCCCGGCCATTGTGCCGTGTTTATTTCTGTTTTGGCATTGTTGTGTGTGTGTGTGTGTGTGTGTGTGTGTGTGTGTTTTCATCGATTAAGACGTTTCATTACGAATAGACTTCGTTTTTTTTTTTTTTTTTCCATCAGTTGGAAGCACAATTAACCATTAGAGAGCTGCTGACGACATCAGGGAGGTGATTAGCAGAACACCAAGGACAAAAAAACACAAACATAATGAGGACGACCTAGATGCTGACGACGCTGTCGATTAAATGTCCTGGTTTACATGTACTGTACACGCACAACTGGCAGAGTTCAGAGTTATCTGGAAGGCATCACATATGTACATGTATACTAAAATCTGTTCCTACACATACAAGAACTAACGAAGCAGGCTTTAGTATTAATTCACTATTCTCTCCTCGTGACATAATACAGTAATTGAATCGCGAGACACATTCTGAGAGAAAAA
Organism: Diadema setosum; assembly: GCA_033980235.1. Classification (NCBI taxonomy): domain Eukaryota; kingdom Metazoa; phylum Echinodermata; class Echinoidea; order Diadematoida; family Diadematidae; genus Diadema; species Diadema setosum. The sequence goes on from CM067073.1 coordinate 8,650,094, forward strand.
CAAATAAAAAAAAAAAAACCCAAACAAACTTAATAAAAAAGGTGAGAAGTGTATGAGTACACGTTACAAGTATTAAATAACTGTTTTTCTCTTCCATCTTTTTCACATCTTATATGAAATTTATTCATTTGTTGATTCTATATTTTACCATATGATAATTTATCAATAATCATTATCAATTGATAATAATTGTGTTATCAATTAGCTAAGACATTTGATTTTAAGTCATTAGTTTTAGACATGATTCTCCAACCCTGTTTGAACTCCAAAAACTTCTGTCCCCATGTTTCCCACAGCCTACCGTTATCTTCCTTTTTTTTTCAGCAAATTAGTGTGTACGTTCAGCTTTGATTGTAGTTTGTCATTATATGCAGCTGTATACATACATATATATATATATATATATATATATATATATATAATAGAGAGAGAGAGAGAGAGGGAGAGGGAGAGAGAGAGAGGTATATAGATATAATACATAAATATATAATTGATGGTTTCCATTTTTTATATACATATGTTTTTGATTCAGTTCCGGTATAATTCTTTTTTACCCCACGCAACAGCAAATAATTTCTGTTTTGTTTTATTCAATTTTTGTCTTGTGGGTATTCAGATTAAATGATAACAGCAGTAAAAGAATTTTTTTTGCATCAATTCATTTTTGGTTCCATGATTTTGATTATCTCCATTTGTATTTATGTAAATTTGTATTGCTACTCAGCAATTCAGCCTCTTGGCTCCAGGACAGTATTCTTAGTAAACAAGATTGAATGAATTAATCAAATTTATCTAACACAAAAATTATCTCTTCCAGGAATGCCAGTCACAAGAGCCAAAAATTCCACAAAACGCGACACAGTGACACAAAAAGACAGTACAAGCAGTAAAGGTACTTAACTCCAAAGGAATGATTTTTATTCACATTTCTGTTTGAAAATTTCACACAGTCTATACACACATCTTTTGCCTCACAATCTTTTCCTCTCTCACAATCCAAAATCATACACGATGCAATAAAACACAAGTCCGTTCCTTCTACAGTACAAAGTTGTATGAATTTTACAACCACCTGCATCAGATATGTACTACAGGGAAGCCTCGTTACAACAAGCTTCTTGCAACCACTTAAATTACCTTGTTCCATCTCATTATATCAGGGGCAAACAAGGGGCTTGCAAATTACCTTGTTATATCAGGCATCTGGGCCCCCGTTTTATCAAAAGATATGATCGATAATACATTTTCTTACCACACAGGCTGCCATAGACTTATCATAGAAATGAACTATATAATCAATTATACCTCTTCATAAAACAGAGCCCTGACCTTGTTATGATGAGGTTCCACGTAACTGTACATGTAATACAACATGTGGCTTTCTTTCACATGAGCAATCTCTTTTGTGTTCATACTGACAAGGTCTTGTCAGTATAACAAGGTCTTGTCAGTATAATTACCATGGCATTGCCAGGTACCCATCTATACATATGAATCACAGGGACACAGTGGGCACAACATTTTGTCCATGGATGAGAATACTGGACCACATTAGAACCACAAACCAGTCAGTGACTTATAAACTGTACCACAGTGCTCCCTGTTGCTAACCAGCCCACTTTATAAATGTTCTCCTTACACAACTGATGAAGTAACCAGTAAAGTTCTAATTAAAGACAAAACAGGATATTCCAAAAAATCTTATTTGATAGTTTGTCACCATGCACCAAAAAATTAAAAGTAGGATGTGCTGGGCACACTACATGACGTCTGAAAATTATTAAGACTGCGAGAAGATGTAACTCATCAGCCTGTGGTGTATGCAGGCATGCTATAATGAAACTGTGCTAACGATATTGCATTTCACGTAAGAAAGCATATACGTTCTTGTATCATGACATGATTGCAATGCATTGAATATAATTTAAAAGGCCTCAAAATGAGCTGCACCCCAACCTGAAGTCAAAATCGAACCTGTACCATTATGGAGCTAAAAAAAAAAGGATTCAAATACAGGATGTAGCTGGTATGTACATGAATGAGTAGCTGTGTTATTTACCTCACAGCCACAGTAATTTTACTCTGTGACGAAGAAAGTCAGATCCATATGTAGACACACTTGAACTGGTTGATAAAGCGCTGAACTTTCATGTATTGAAACTATGGAAAACACATACATTTTTCTCAAAAAATACCGGTAAAGCTCTCATACATGATTTTCTACGACTTGTATATGGCCTGCACAGACGAAAGAGTTCAATCTATTTCCCATCCAATTTCATTCAAGCTTTCCATCTTATACATCTAAAGAAGTAATGGATAGAATGTTTCTATTACTGTACAGAGAATGATATTGATGATATTTCTGTCTTGTACATCATACTCTGTAGATCATGGTTTCATGGTTGTGGAGGAAAAAAAAAAGACTGCGCAAGAAAAATATGTGACATGCAATGCAAACACCTTGGCACACACACAAAGAGAGATTGGCTCGTGCAAACACTGCTTCTGTACAGACAAGTTACCAGACATCAGTCTCAAAACCAGTACTTAGTGCAAGCATTCATATACACACATAACGGACAGTGTTTTTAAACAGCGCCCTCTTTTTCATCTCTTAGACAGGTATTTACACAGATTCATCCCGTGCAAACAAGATCTAGGCTATGAATGAGCTTGATAAAAATATACGCGGCTACACACTGACCGATTACTTTGCAAGCCAACGGTTGACTTGCCTGCCCATGGCCAAATGCATCATTTCAGTGTCCAATCCAAGTGCCATATTCCAAAGGTGAAGTGACGTTATTCACAAAACCTCCTCTCTTCTCCGTCTCACTCCTCGTCTGAGCTCTCGTCGCTGTCGCCGCTGGCATCACTACCCGGCTCCTTGACGTCGATGTCGAACTGGTACTCCTGGTCGCAGCCCATGTAGGCATCGCTCATGTAGTAGATGGTGTAGTGGTGGACACCGGGCGAGGGCGCCACAAAGTCCAGCTTGACCTTGGCCTTGTGCTGCAGGGTCAGACGCTTGATGGAGATCAGGCTGTTTGTTTTGGTGTCTCCGATGACTACCCACCAGCCTTCTTCTCGTTTCTATGAGTGGATATAGGAAAAATGTCAAAGGTCATCAAGTTTGGGATGAAAATGACTCTTTACCATGAACAATTTTGACTTTATGTTACTTGACTTACAACGTATCTATTTGACTGCAGGCTAGCACAAATTAGTGAAAATCTTCCTGAGCGAAGGGTTTGATGCAAGGTGCTATGTTTTCTGCATTGTGGAGACTATTCTTACAGACTAAATTCATCAATTGAGTGCACTGACTTCAGTTATTATGTAGAATCTATGACAAGAAGTGAGCGGTAAGTGATATGCAAGCAATAGATGAATATAATCAACTTATCTATGACATTGTCATGGCAATATCAATGCTGTCTTGATATAATTACAAACCTAGTGACATACCAAAACACTGGTAAATAATGCCAACCCCTTGTGATTTGCTCTACATGATAAACAATAGATAGGAAATAGTATCAAGCAGCACATTGTCATACCTGCCGACCCTGAAAACAAAAAAATAGTCTAGGGACAAATGAAGGGAGTATCTTTGAAAATAAGGACATTTTAAATTTCCAATACATCACTACACCTAGTCTTTTCACAAAAATAGGGACACACGATAAAATCGCTCATTTTTCTCTCTTTTCCTGGGGTAAAAATAGGGACAGTTGACAGTATGCATTGTCCCATCTGATAAAAAGGATGCAACTATGGGTCCACTGAACAACTCTTTCTGTCCTTTCCAAAAGAAGGGACAGACGTTAAACTGTATTATATCATAATCGAGGCATCACATACCTGAGGGAAGAGTGGTGCAATCACTGGCCCAGTCACCTCATCTTCTCGCTCCAAGGTTACCATGACAACCACAGGGGAACCACTGCAAGAGAGCATGATCAGAAAGAGAAGGATATAAGTTATCTAGTCAGTCATGACTGTAAGCCATTCAGGGTGATGTCATTTTCTGTCCATCCACCAGATGTTGTATTACTTGTCAAGTTTTTCATCAAATGAAACAAAAGCTAGTCATCTCACCAATGACTGTAAATGTTTGGGTATCAATTCAAGAGAAGTTTTTTTTTTTTTTCCTGACATTACAATGCTTTTGGAGGAATCTTGATGAAATCAGTCTGTAATATCCTACACGTATCCTCATCCATATTGAAGACTGATTCTGGTGCATCAAAATAAGGTACAGGTATCAGTGATTTTGAGGTAGGGACTTACTTATTGCAATATCATAGCACTTACCTATTGCAATATCATAGCAATTACTAGACCGAGTAATCACATAATTGCACACTTGTTAAAAGTCTGTGAGAAGAAATGCAACTACTCACTTGTCTACATCAAAGGTAAATGTAGGGAGAAATAAAAAACACATTGTGTACAGAACTGAGACACAAATTGATGCATATTGATATTTATGCAGTTTTCATCAATTCTGCTGTAGATTTCAAAATAATTGGGTTTACCAGTGGCACTACTTGTAAAGTCAAAAGTAGCAAACAGATGACACAGCATTACACATGATATGACATGACATGACATGACATAATGTGATGTGATGTGATGTGACGTGGTCAACCTTCTTACCTTTCCAGGTCCTCCTTCTCCTGGATCTCATAGGTGAGTTCAATGTTGGGGTATCTGTTGCAGAATCTGGCCACATCGGCCATCTGGGCGTCACTCAGCTGCAGCAGGTCACGCCTCTCATCGTCTTCCATTTCCATAATGTCAAAGATGCTTTCAATCGTCTAGGGTAGCCACAAAGAGAAAATGAACATTTGATATCAAATACAAAATGACTCGAAGGAAATCAAAGAATTAAACAAGAAATTTCAGTTGACAGAAGGGAATGTTTTAGATGGCTAAAATAGACACATTCTGATATATTGCAAAATATGTAAAAAAAAAAATAAATCATTGTATGTTCTGTTATTCAACATTCTTAACAAATAAACAAAATGTAATACTGCAAAAAATAATTCATAACCTTATTCCTCATATAACAGTCTATACAATTGCCAATTGTCCTGTGCATACAGCCAATAATTTGCGAGATCTATGATGTGGTCCCCGAGAAGCTTTTACCCCCCCCCCCCCCCCAAAAAAAAAAAAAAAAAAGATGCCCCAGCATATCTCAGGGTTTTAGAGAGGGAGATCTTTCACATTACAAGGCACAATAGTTACAAAATACGGGGTCTACTACAAAGATATCTTATTGGTTCGTCCTCAAGCATCTGCAATCATGACAGAGGTCCAGTTTAAAGGGCAAGTTTCCCTAAATATACATGTGGATTGAGCAAATGCAGCAATATTTAGTAAAACACATCGGTTAAGTTTGAGGAAAATAACAACAAATTCATTCAAAAGTTATGAAATCATTGCATTCACTAAATCCATATGTATATTTGGGGAATTTTTCTTCAGGCAGAGACGGGTCACACTCACCTTCTCAGTGCACCTCTTGATGAGGTCGGGCCCAAAGTGGGGCAGCTGCTTGAGGTAGGAGTCCTTACTCCACATGGCCTGGGTGACCATCTGGGCCAACTCCATGGCTGCCAGGGCCGGGGACAGCCAGCCATTGCTACTCAGCACGTCAACACAGGCCTGGATCAGACGTAGGGCCTGTAGGAATCCATCGCAAGACATGGCATAAATAGTTAAACCAGCTAACACACAGACAGTTAAACATGACATTACGATCAACAAATTTGAATGATTTACAGACTATCCTGCCTGGCAGAGAAGCATTCCCTTTTTTAATGTAAATGGTATTCTTTTGAAAACAAGACCTTGTCTGATGTACACTAAAAGAACGATTTGACTAATGTCTTCATGAAATCATACAAATCACAAACAAGTTCAACATTCTGGTGATTCATGACAACTGGAGTGAGTAATATTCTATGGATGAAATCTAATTCATATCTGTAATCAAAGTATTAAAGGCAAAAAAAAGAAAAAATAACCCAAATGCTTCTATGAGAATGCTCATGTTATCAGATCTGCGATTACCAAATAGTGATTTACTGAAGGATTGTATCCATTGTACAGCTACATGTACTAAGGTGCATCGAGGGAACATTTCCAATAGCACTGGAATTCCTTTATTGCAGGTTTAATCTTTAACATAAATGTAAGAAATTTGCTTGGGTTATATCTTTCTGTAAATCCACTACTGTAAAACCAGAAAAAATTACAGCATGAAACTTTTGCGAATTGGAGCCAACGGCCTTTTTCAATGAAATTCTCACAAATCGGAGCGGACGGCTTTTTCCACGGCTTGAAACTTTCGTGAATTGTCACTGACATTCAATGCATTGTGTAGACAAGAACTTTCGCGAAGCTCGGCTCCTGGCAAAATTCGTGAAAGGTTTCATGCACAAGAAAATTTCTAGTTTTACACAGTAATTCATAAGTCTATGGCATGTCATAGAAACCATAGCATACAGGACACAAGCATGCACACACAGCAGACTAGACAGGGCCTTGAGGGAGAGGAGCAATCTGTCTCACCTTGTTGAGGATGTCCTCCGTGTCGGACTGGAGTTCAGCTGACAGCTGCATCCGACTGAGGTGGGCCTGGATCAGAAGGTTGGTCTTGAGGTGGGGGTCATTGTACCTCGGGTTGCTCACCTTGTTCGGCGTCCTGCTCGCCAACTGAGGAAGGCAATACAGACGGAAATACAAGCGTAATGATGCTGCTTGTGGACTTACTCAGGAACATGGTGACAAATTCCATCTGACTACAATAACATCTTGGTTTTACACTAAAACATTAATTCTTATCTTGTGCCTTCGGTTATGTTCACATAAGTCAGCTTTAGAAGTCTTTGTGAAACAGTGATGATTTTAAGAATAATTCATGTAGTATTTCACTATTGGTGTGACTTTCTTCTTTTTATATGGCACTACATGTCCTGCTGATACCATTAATTGACTACTGATAGTAAGGCAAAAAAAAAAAAAATTGTTGCATTGGCGTAACCCGCCCGACCCTAAAAATTCCGCCGACCCCATGTTTTTTTATTTTTTTTTTTTGCTATCGATATCAAATATCTTGTTGATTGCGATCGCTATCACACAAACCCGGAAGTGGAAGCGGCTCTGGGGATATCGGATGTACGAGGGAGAGATCTAGCGCCTCGCATAAGCCTTCCTTGATCAGTACGTCATCTGTTTCCAACACGGACACGTACTCTAACAAGATTTATTCATTGTATACGTAGCATTCAGACTGCGATGTATTGTGCACGGTTTCGCCATAGGTTTCTTGTGTGGAGAACTTACACGAATCTGTATATGTGGGACTGTAATAGAGATCGCCGTGTGCGATGAAAAGATCGTACATATGGGTCAATTTGCATCTATCTTATCTAAGTCAAAATAGTAAAATATGAAGTGAAAACATTCAGGATAGGGATTTCAACATCTTTAAATTCTGTGAAGGGGTATAATTCCAGTAATATCAGCCTCATAAATGATTTGTAGAATAGATGAACACAGCACATTCGGTGCAGCAATTGTAACTGTTTACTGAGCCGTGCGAGTTTTACACGTAAAATGCAGGTAGCAAAAAAAAAAAAAAAAAAAAAAAAAAAAAAAAAAAAAAAAAAAAAAAAAAAATCCGCCCGACCGACCCTATTTGAAAATCTCATGTTACGCCAATGCAACAATTTTTTTGGGGGGGCCTAACCTGGGGCAAACCTGGTCAGCGTATCTAGCCTGTTTGTAGTGGCTGTGTGTGTGTGGGGGGGGGGGATCATTTCACCTGATTTATGCCCTGCTCCTGGCACACAGTGACCTTCCTTTATGGCCTATCCATGGGACAGGGTGTGTTGCTTGTTATTATAGATGATGACATGATAAAACAAAGCATTGCTCCGCTAGACTAAAACATGGACTCAAACTTGAGCCATTTGATTGCGAGGCAGACAAGACTGAGCCCCCATCCTTTTCGTGTGACAATAAACGAAAAATCAACAGGAATAAAAACTTAAGTCAAGATGTTGCATGACATTTGCACCTCTTTGTAGAAACAAAATGTTGACAATGGCTAATCTCTCTTTCCTATCAGCTCCTCTCCACCGCATCCAACCACACCCTCATCTGTGCCTTCCCCCATCCCCCCACCACACCATTCCAACCCCCTTCTTTCTCCTCCTACACACCTGTTTGAGCATGGAGTCCTCGTGGTGCCGTATGGGGATGTTCTCGTACTCGGCAGCAGAGGAGATGATCTCGATGAGGCCCTTGATCTTGGTCTTGCTGTTGAGCGACATGCTGAAGAGCTCTATGGTGGTGTAGTTGATGTAGTAGTAGGCGGCGATCATGCCCAAGTTCAGCGGGCTGATGTCCATCTCGTCCTCAATGCTGATGCACTTGGAGTGCTCCAGGTCCTGGAGAGAAAATATCAGTATAGTTTTGTTTTTCTTGGCTAGTAATAAGTTTATATATTTGTGATCATCACGGATAACACCATCAGTCACACAGGTAGGTAATAGGTAATTTGTGATGATCATCATGAATCACACAGTTCATTCATCACAAGCCTTTTACTGTGGACACTTCAGAGAATACTTGGTATTCCTCTACTTCAACTTCTTCACTCCAGTAAGTATATGCATTTAGATAGATAGATAGATAGATAGATAGATAGATAGATAGATAGATAGATAGATGGAAAGGTAGATAGATAGAAAGATGGATTGGTAGATAGATAGATAGATAGACAGATAGATAGATAAATAGATGGATAGGTAAATAGATAGATGGATGGATGGATGGATGGATAGATAGATAGATAGATAGATAGGTATATAGATAGGTAGATAGATAGATAGATAGATAGATAGATAGATAGATAGATAAATGAATGAACAAATGAATGAATACACAAATAAATAAATCAGTTAATTAATTAATTGATATATAAATAAAAATGAATTAATAGAAAAAGAGTGATGGTATTTTTTTGCCTTTGTATTTTGTTGTGTGATAGAATTTGTTGACAAATGTCAGGGCAAAATGCAATTTAAATCACAACTTACAAAACAAACCTACACAAAAGGATTTATTGAGAAAAAAAAAATCTGGAAGTTGTCACTATCACCTACTAATTTGCCCTTCAAAAAAATGCATAAAATATACAGTTATGATGCTTCACCTTATGATATATCTACAAGGATGAATTAGAGGGTCAGTTTAAAAGATATAGGCAGCGTCATTCTTACCTGGAGAGTGTTCTCTACCAGCTCCGACAGATGATCAGACAGATGGCGATGGGTTACACCTGGAATGACACAGACACAGGTGTTATCTTTTTTTTTCACAGACTGACGGGTTAAAATCTATGCACAATGTACAATGGGTATATCTCTGCATCCATACACACACTGTAAAAGTGGACATTTTTTTTATATCTTTTGAATTCCGCACATTCAAAGACATAAAATATCATTACATATTACAAGCAATAATATTTGCATGCTTTATTTCCACACCATGAAGAGTTCCACGTTTACAATATGTGGGCATGAACTTCATAAGAATCCAGGCAGCCAAACAGATATCTGAAGATCCAACCCTCTATAACCCCATTCAAACACCAAACACAAACCATAAAAGAAATCAACACTACACATGAATGAACTGCTACAACAACATAAAACAAAACAAAACACAAAGTAAAAAACAACAATACCAACTCAATCGCAGGAGCAAAGTATGGACAAAGTAAAAAAAGAAAAGAAAACAAGATGAAGCAGACACCTCACTCCTAGTCCTCTTACCTTGCAGGTTGTAGTAGTTCGGGTTCTGGGTCATACGTCGGTAGATGAATGTCCAGGTCAAGTAGTCCACAGCATCCTGCTTGTTCTCTATCGTCTTGGTGACCACCTCCGCATTGAAGTGGTCATGCAGGCAGTGGTCAAGGTGGGACTGCCGAAACAGGGCAAAAGTGAAAACAAAACAACATAAATTACACTGATGAGAAATCTTCAAAGAGAAAGAATTTGCATGACAATCTATGTCATCACTTTTAAATGCAACAATATTAGAAACAAGCATATTAAGTATTATGCAACGTGTTTCAGAACGAGCCGATAACACAGCGAAACAAAAAATTGTGTACTGATAGTGGTATAGTTTGTTAGTAGTTGGAACATGCATCCGTAATGTGTGTTTCATGACTGTCTTTTCCAGTAGGCATCACTACTTCCATTCTCAAAATCGTACATGAAGTCAGTTTGTCAAGATACTAGGTTATGATGATACCAGCCTCATAAAAATATGCATTTCTGTTGTCTTCACTATTACCATCACTGTCACTGTCATATCACATACCATCACATACATGTATGTCATACTGCTACAGCATGTTGACCCTAATCAGGCCGGGCTTTTTTGGCTATGTGCTAAAACCGGAGAGGGGGCGGATTCCTCCTATACCTCATATTTTAGCCTAACCAAAAGCATTGAGAGTCCACTTTTTGGTTGCATATCTGTTTTAGAATATTCAACAATTGCACATCATAAAAACCTCAAAAAGCCATTTCAATTCTTATGTATTTTATTTTTTCAGAATTTCTTATGTATTTCAATGTTTTTCAACGTATGTTTTATCTTTGTTTTTCATTGGAAATTGTCACTGACCACTTTTCTACCATAATTAGCATAAAATTAATCAATGAAAGTGATTAACTGTAAAAATAACCACGTTTTTATGACTTTCATGACAGAGCACTGTTTTCCATAGGAAGTGTACACAAACTCACAAAATTGTGCCTGTTTTGGGGCGACATGCCGTTACAAAAATGGGCGTGGCTTCGAAAAAGTATGCGCGGATGTCACAAATTTGGTCTCAATAGTTGCGCCAAACTCGAACAAAGGAAGTCAAGAAGCCTCGCGATGAGGCCTTCTCACGGTACAGAATTATGGCGCGAAACGTCAAGGGGGGAGGGGCAGATTCTGCCCCCCCCCCCCCCCCCCCCCCCCCCCAGCCCTTTGAGGGTTACACAATGGAACCTACTTCATCAAGGCTGCTACGGACTAAATTCCTCTTAAAGGACAAGTCCACCTTCATGTACATATGGATTGATTGAATGCAACAACATTTAGTAGAACACATCAGTGAAAGTTTGGGGAAAATCCGACAATCCATTCAGAAGTTATGAATTTTTAAAGCATCTGCGCAATCACTGCTGAATGAGGAGACTACTACAGTGTATGATGTCACATGCATTCAATGGTATAAGGAAAATAAAAAGAGAATTTCACAAAACTTTGTTTTTTTAATAAAGTGCACATTTCTTTGACTCATTACTGACGTATGTTAAGGGAAATATTATTCATCTTGCCTTCTGAAAGAGAGAAGTCGAGTGTTCTTTTGTTATGCGAGAAAAGTGAAAATATGTAGAATTTTCTTTATACTTTCTTTATATCGTTGTACTCATGTGACATCACAAGCTATAGTAGTCTTCTCATCCAGCCGTGACTGAGCAGAAACTTCAAAAATGTGTAACTTTTGTACAGACTGTCCAATTTTCCTCAAACTCTCAGTGGTGTGCTCTGCTAATATTGCTGCATTCTCTCAAGCCACATGTCTATGGAGGTGGATTTGTCCTTTAACACAGCCTATCTTGACACTAGAGGACAAATCAAAACAAAGCAAAAAACAAGACTCTATAGCAGTCTTTGTGGCGATGTCCTCTTAATTGCATTCATTCCACAAACATTAGTAAGTTTGAGATGTCAAACAAAGAATGATTCAGGTTTTCTTTATCCAGTACAATGATAGCAGTTTATAAGTGCAAATGTGCTCAGTTGTTTATTTTCTTACCTCAACTGGGAGAGGTTCATAAAGGAACTTCTTGTAGAAATCTTTCTTGGATCCCTGGCATAGCACCACACACTTACTCACTGCAGAGAAAAAAAAAAAAAAAAATCAAAGAAATGAGTATCTTACATACTAGTATCAGCTGACATATTGAGCATACTTAGCACATTAACTTTCCAGAGCTTCCCAGGGCTTACAAAATTACTCCAGCACTCAAGAGAACAGAGACGAAATGAATCTTGCCTTTTGGCTCATATCACATACATGAAACATATCTGATGCTACGTAGATTATAAGGACATACATGTATTGTAAAAACAAATAATTAATATTAATTTCACACAAATATGACAATGTTTCAATGTTGCAGGAATAATTTTTTTTTTCTTATCCCCATCCCCCCCCCCCCCATAAAAGAAAAAATAGCAATTGAAACATAATTAACTGTCATCACGTTAGGCAACCTCCACATATCAAATTCATGACTTTCCATACCAATTTGCCAGACAGATTAAATTTTTGGTGGTGCACAGTAACTAGCAAATGCCTGTAGCTTTGCAAAAAACAAAAAAAAAAATTGGAATTTTTATAAATGGTTGCTTGATTGATAATGATTATCTATTTATTTTTTATTCGTCATTTGTTTACTTCAAAACCCACTAATAGTACAAGCTCAAACCAATCACATAAAACTCCCCTTCTTCAGACAAAATTTAGAGGGAAAAGGGTAAACATGGAAAATAAAAAGATCTTTGTCACTTTAATCTGTGCAGAAAATTTGTCATTTCTTTTTTGGACCAAGCAGTCGTAGCAATCTCACCTTCATGCTCAATCTCAGGCCGGTTTGCTTTGCCAACCATCTGGAGAACATCAGTGATGGGGTAATCCACATACCTACAAAAACAACAAACAAACAAAAAAGAATTCATCCAAATGTCTCCTTATCCAAGAAATTGGAAATATGCTTCATATAACATGTCTCAAACATCTACAAGTGTGAAAACTGAACAAGCATAAAATTCCTTAAGAGAAAGAATAAGAATAATGCAACTTGAAAGAAAACAAAGAACCAGTACTGATAGATTTTAACCAAAGCCTTTGAAAATAGCCTCTCTAACCCTCTCTACATTCTCTTTCCATAGGTCAGTCAGTCAAGGCACCTCTAAACTGTGTTATAAGGCTGCCCATAAACATATGATTAAACATTATGCAGTTTGAGATTTGCTGCTGCCATACCATGTGTGCCCAATACTGATATCTTGTTGGATTTCAACAGGTTTTGTTTGAGTCAGCCCCTCCCTTATTTCCTCCATTCCCAATAAATATATTTTGATGTGGAAAAAAAAAGTATATGCATGGATGACCAAGATAATATGTAGTAGGCCTTGAGAATATCTAATGCCACATTTCAGTGGAAGCTTTCTGGCTTGTGACTCAGTACTGTGATATTGCTAACATCTCTACTATGCATGCTCGATATGATGAATATTGCTGTTGATTCTGTGTCTGCCACCTCCTCCAACACTCACGCATGGATCTTGCCATTGTAGTACTGCGTATCCATGACGACCACAAGGTGGGCGTTGAGCGTCATGCCCCAGCACATCATGCGGGAGGCGACCACCACCTGTACGGCTCCAGACATGTAGAGTTGCTCCACCACCTTCTGCTCAATCTCACTCAGCCCCTCGTGGAGGTAGGCTATGCCATTGCTTAGCATTTCCTTCAGGGTCTGGGTGTCATAAAATGGACGACGCAGGAAAAAATAATAATAACAGTTCAGCTGCTATAGCACATACAACATATCAATGTTCCCTATGTGCTTTACAATAATTCCTACCATTTTACAATATTATCACAAGAGCATATTTGACAAATTACATTCAAAATAATAATAAAAAAAAATGTATTGATCACACAATATAACTGTATGCCTCAATTTACATAAGTTACAGAAAGAGAATATATACCTATGTTACAACAAAAAAAGAAAAAAGAAAAACTAGAAATGTCGCTATGGCGACTGGTATGCCTCCGCCATAATGCAAGATTCTCCAAATAGGTTGTATAGTACAATGTCTTCAAAATGTGTGATGACAGTTTCACATAACTGGCATATTCCTTGAACTAGATTTGCTACAATTGTCTAAGAGTGCAGGTACAGTACATACTTGGGGAATTGAGGATTTTTACTTGACTTTTGACCAACCCTTTTACAAGTTTATGCATTGAGTAATTTTCAAGGTATGAAGAAAAAGTGTACAGTATATATATTTTGTTTTCTTTTTTGCATTTTAGCCTGGCCTTTGACCCTTAACCATTGACCTTTGACCTTCTGGCAGGAAATTTCCCAGAGAATCTTCATTAGGTAATACATGTATATATTCAGTTTTAAAAATAATCCTTCAAGCATTGCATATACTAGTATATGAGGGAAATAGTGAAAATTTGAGGAGTTGACCTTGACCTTTGACCCCCTGACTATTGACTTATGACCCCTAAATTCCCTAGATAATCCCTGCCAGTCAGTGCATGCATATTGTATGTGCCAAGTTCCATGAAGATACATTGAACCATTTGCGAGAAAAGTGAAATTGTAACATTTTCACCTGACCTTTGACCTTTTGACCTTTGACCTTATGACATGAAACTCTCTGGAGAATCTTAAATGCAGTAGTACATGTCTACACTAAGTTTCAAGAAAATACCTTTGGCATTGCATAGATATGGGGAAAGAGCAACAATTCTAACCATTTGACCTTGACCTTTTGACCTTTAACCTCTTGCTAATTTCACTAAACAACTACTCAACTAATTGCCCCATCATATGTCATCCTTGGACCAAGTTTGGTGCAAGTTGCTTTATCTAGTTTTGAGTTAATATCACATAAACACATAAATTTTAGGATTTGACCTTGATCTTTGACCTTTGAGCTCTGTCCTATTTCACTCAAGAACTAATCAAGTAATTGTCCCATCATACAAAAAAAATGTACATCATCCTCGGACAAAGTTTGGTGAAATTTGCTTGATCCAGTCCTGAGTTATCGCGTAAACAAATACAATTTCATGATTTGACCTTGACCTTTGGCCTTTAGCCGATTTCACCCAAAATCTAATCAAGTAATTGCCCCATCATACTTTATACTTGGACCAAGTTTGCTGAAATTCCAGTCAATATTACTTAAGTTATCGCGTAAACGAATGCGAACGGGCGTACGGACGGACGGACAGACGGACAACCCGAAAACATAATGCCTCTGGTACCACTTCGTGGCGGAAGCATAAAAAGGAAAGCCTTGAATCACTGATAGTGCTTTCATTATTTTATTATTTCTTTGACATTAAAAACCTATGGATTTCATTAATTGACAACTACCAATGCCTGAATATTTTGTGAGTGATTTATGTGGCTGAGTAGGACGTAACAATCAGAATTTACTTGGATGTACATGTGGTGCTTATACATGCAAAACTCAATGAATGGGACTAAAGGGCAACTCTACCTTTCATTTTTTTTTTTGAGCTGGGAGTCCACTATCAACTTTTTCTGCAAGCATTTGATCATATTTGTACATTAAGTCATTACATTCTTTCTTTCTCTATTTGGGTACAGCAAGAGTGCTTTACAAATAATAAGACATAGAGACAGTCTATGGTATTCAAGGTTTTCATCTGGTAATTCCTTTTTGTTCTCTACATACTTCCAATACAGTCAAACCTGTCTGTAGTGGCCATCCGAGAGAGACGAAAAAGTGGCTCTAATAGACAGAACATGGCTTTTCTCTCATACAGCAGGTGGATGCTATAGACAGATCTGAAACTTCTTTTTCCTTTGTGAATACTTCAAAATACTTGAAATCATGTTTAGGCATTCAAAGGAACCATACGATAATCTTTGATTACGCGGGGAAAAATTTGTGGACAAATGGATTCTTCAGCACTACAAAACATCATTATTTTACTGCGTCCTCACGGAAAGGTGATGTCTAATCAATAAAACAAAATAAAATCATGGCTGAAGTGACAATACTGGTCAGGCTGCCATTATTCTCACCTCATCGGAGACCTTGCTGAGGTGTGCCTCAAGGTCAGCCTTCTCCACGTGGAGGAAGCGGTTCTCCGCCCCTTCCTCCGCAGCCGTGTAGGTCAGCAGGTCGATGGCCGTCAGCTTGGTCTGCTTGCGGGAGGGCACAAAGACCACCACCGGCTTGGTGGGGGAGTGCTTCAGGATGGCGTTGTACGTTGGCTTCACCATGGCGATGAGGCGCGATCCCGTGTGGGTGATGTTGAAACCCTGCAGATTGGAGGATCGTGCAGAGGGTGCAGTGAGATGGTGAAAGAGGGGCTGACATTAAGATATCATCCATGTTATAGGAGAGGAATGTAACACAGAATTGCTATATTACATTATCCTAATCAAGCACACACTTTCTACAAACAACACATACTTGCTTCTAATCTACTGATGAAACTAACAACACGGAATAGAATGTGACCAATATAAGTTTTATATTCAAACAAATAAAGAAACTTACGAGAAATATATAACATGAATGAAAACTAGATATATCGCTACGGCGACTGATATGCCTCCGCCATAATGCATGGTTCTCCTAATAGGTCTATTGTACAATGTCTTGACAATGTGTGATCACAGTTTCACACAATTGGCAAAATATTAAAATGACAGGTTTGCCACAAATGTGCTGAATGTTCACTTTCCTAGAACTAGGTTCAACTGGATGAATGATTAAAATGTCAGAATGCAGGTATTTGGGGAACTGATGATTTTTACTTGACTTTTGACCCTTTCATAAGTTTATGCATTGAGTAATTTTCAAGGTATTGAGAAAAAGCATTCAGTATCAAATGGGAAAATAGCATTATCTAAACCTGCCCTTTGACCTTTGACCTCACAGTTCCAAAGAGAATCACTGTTAGGTTGAACATGCATAAATATGTAAGTTTCATGATGATACCTTGAGTTACTTTTGAGATATGGAGGAAAAAGTGCAATTCAGCACTTTCACTTGACCTTTGACCTTTTGGCAAGAAACTCCCCACAGAATATATATTGGGTAATACATGCATACATCAAGTTAAAAAAAAAACTAGAAATGTCGCTTTGGCGACTGGTATGCCTCCGCCATAATGTATGAGTTTCCCAATAGGTCTAGATAGTACATGTGGACAATGTGTGATTACATTTTCACAAAATTGGCAAAATATTGGAATGACAAGTTTGTCACAAATGTGTTGAATGTGCACCTTCCTTGACGTAGGTTTAATTGGATGAGTAGGAGAGCATGTATCTAGGGATTTAAGGACTTTAACTTGACTTTGACCCATTCATACATTTAGGAATTGAGTAATTTTCAAGGTACAGGTGTGGAGAAAAAGTGCAATTTCTGAATTGAATAGTAAATTGTTACCATTTTCATCTGGCCCTTGACCCTAAAATTCATAAGATAATTACTTTCAGGTAGAACATGCATAATATGTACTAAGTTTCAAGGTAACTTGAGCCACTTCCGAGATATTGAGGAAAAGGTTAGTTCAGCACTTTCACTTGATCTTTGACCTTTTGACCTTTGAGGCAAAAAGAGAAAAAAAAAAACTTTCCAGAGAATTTCTATTAGGTTACACACGCATACACCAAGTGTAAAAAATAACCCTGCTGGCATTGCATAAATATGAGGGTAATAGTAAAATTTTGAAGTCTTGCACTTGACCTTTGACCCCATGAACCCTACATTCTCTAGATAATCACTTCCAGTCAGTACATGTATATACTATGTTCCATGAAGATACCTTGAACAATTTTCCAAGGTACGGAGAAAAAAAAGAAGTTTTAATATTTTTACTTGACCTTTTGACCTTTGACCTTTGACCTCATGACCCAAACTTTCACCAGAGAATCTTAATTGGGTAATACATTGTATACACTAAGTTTCAAGAAAATATCTTCAGGCATTCAATAGATAAGGTGGAAATAGTGAAATTTTATGTATTTGACCCTGACCTTTTGACCTTTGACCTTTGACCTCATGACCCAAACTTTCACCAGAGAATCTTAATTGGGTAATACATGTATACACTAAGTTTCAAGAAAATATCTTCAGGCATTAAATAGATATGGTGGAAATAGTGAAATTTTATGTATTTGACCTTGACCTTTTGACCTTTGACCTTGAGCATGTGCACCCAAAAGTTGATAGGCACAACTTCACCCCCTAATACACATACATGCCAAGTTTCATTAGGATACCTCAACAGGTTTCGATAGTTACCTTGTCCACAAAATTCATTACGGACGGACGAACGGACGGAAGGACGGACGGACGGACGGACGGAAGGACGGACGGACGGACAACCCGAAAACATAATGCCTCCGGCACCACTTTGTGGCGGAGGCATAAAAAACCTTCAGGCAGTGCATAAATATAAGGAAAGTAGTGATATTTTGAGGAGTTGACCTTGACCTTTGACCCCCTGACCTTTGAACCATGACCCCGAACTTCCCTAGATAATCACTGCCCATTGGAACAAGCATATATACTAAGTTCCATGAAGATACCTTGAACCATTTGCGAGATATGGAGAAAAACATGAATTTTCAACCTTTTTTTTTCACAAAATTACCTGTGACTTTTGACCTTTGACCCCGTGACCCTAAAATCCAAACAAAGTATCATCCCCCCAGGATATACCCTCATACCAAGTTTGATGCAAAACCACCTCACGGTTCTTGAGATATAGACAAAAACAAAATGGGACGGACGTACGGACTTACGTACGGACGACCCGAAAACATAATACCTCCGGCCACTTCGTTAGCGGAGGCATAATGAGCAAATAGGATTTCACCCTATCCCAATGGAATCCCATTTTCTTTGCACAAATTCAATGTTTTGCTACAACTTGTCAACTGGTCTAAAGATCTTGGTTTAAAGAGAGCATTTTGCTGTTGAAATAAGTAATCTAAACTCCTGCAGTCATTGGGTTGTGGATTACAATTGGGTACTAAGTAATAATGATGTCATGATGCTAGAGGATGGGCCCAGAATAGAGAGAGAATTCTGGCACCGAAGGTTTCATCACTTTGATCTACCTCCTGGGTTGCATTCATCTCACAAACATGGCAGGAGAGTTTGGAGATGCCAAGAAAGGAGGATCTTACATTCTTCCTAATATTTATCAACTTTTACAACATTCCAAAAACAAGAGAACGATGTAACATGGAATATCTCATTTGTACACACTACAAAAGTGAGTGTTTTTATCTAAAGTTGACTGTGCACCAAAAGAGTACCAGGTCATCATCCATTCAGCTTGCCATATCATGTAAAAGACAGTCTGTTGGAGCCTTGCAGGGCATCAAATGGTAGCAGCAAACCAACAACCTCGACATGTCCAACTTTGACAAGTCTGACTACTACGGCAAGTACCACACTCTTTCATAAAAGTATTGAAATATCCCTCTTATTGCCATCATAGGTTAATTACAGACCTACTGGCATGGGGATTCATGGGTGGCCCCCAAATGAATCTATCTCCATTTGCTGCCTCGCGGTATGCATTCAAAACCCATGAAGAGCGTCCGGCAGCGAATATGTGGATGAAGCATATGTTCATCGGAAACATTCTACCTTACTTGAGATTCTTTGCCTGTGTGTACTTATATAAATATCAGTGATAAAGCTGTAGGCAATCCATTATGGAGATTCTCAAATATATCTGAACTGGGCCAGTCTTTGCACTCCATGGTAATCCCACTCTACTGGGTCTATAAGTATTGCATCTGAAGTGCCTTATATCAGCAATGGGTCACAGTATGTTTACTCAGTTGATACACCACATCCCAAACGGCAAACAACTTGAATACAATGATCTCTTGCTAAAAACTTTTGAGAGCCACTTGGCTGACAGTGCATACTCTGTACATTGCTGCATGGGTTACCTGAATGTGGAGTTCCAGAGGCACGGGCCGGACATTGGGGTGAAAGTTGAAGGTGTTGGTGGGGCTGGCACCCAGCCATTGGGCAATGTCCTTGGCATTGGCCAGGGAGGAGCTCAGGGCTACCAGGCGGATGTTGCGCTCAATCTGGGAGGAGATGTATCGCATCCTGGAACAGATGACCTCCAGCACTGGCTGCTCAGGTTGAAGTGTGGGGAAGAGGAAATAATCAATGACAAAACATTGGTCAATATCTATCAATTTTTCAATATTTCAGTATCTTTCTATTATTTTTTTTTTCTTCATTTCTTCTGCCACCAGGCCAAATTTGTTCACGCACAAAATCTTCAATATAACCATGACCTTTTGAAACATGTACAACGAGCAAAATTGTCCACGGAGTTAAACTCATAACTATGGACACCACTGCAGTAATTATTCCGTCTACCAGCACAAGTGTAGCTTTCAAACAGTAGCATATATGATGATTTAAAAAGGCATTTTCATAACTCATTTGACTTGCTACTAATTTCATATTTGCTATGGGATGCTCAATCTAGTCCTAAGTTGCTAGGAGCTATGCGTAGTAAGTTAGTCATCATACATCATCATCACCATCATTATCATTACCTGTGACCTACAAAACTTCCCCTCACCCATCCTCCCTATCCCCCTCCCCCAACCATTCTCCCGATGCCTCCCACTCACCCCATTGTCCCCGCCGATGAGGTGCAGCTCATCGATGATGAAGAGGTTGACATTCTGGACATTCTTGCGCTGCTTCCAGCGTCGTGAGAGGACGTCCCACCGGTCTGGAGTACTGATGATGACGTTACCCTTGGCCAGGAGCTTTAGGTCGGTGCTCGTCTCGCCAGTCAGCAACACCACTTTCCTGCCCAGCTGCATTTGGAACTTCATGTGCCACTCGTTGTAGATCTACATCAGGACATTATACAGTGAGATTGAAAGATACGATCACTTTCTTTGTCCTTGCCGTCACGATTCATTCCTGGCATACAGCATACATCACATATTAAGCGTGTCTAATTTTTCTTGAATCAACACTTCCCGATAAACTCAGGACTGAATAAATTCACAATCGTGGAGTACAGTGATGAACAGGGAAATCTATGCATGCTCTTCACATTCATGTCAGGATCAGAGTTTAGATTTTTGCATATATTGTTACATTCGCGATAAGCACTCCATTCAGAAAAATTAAAATTCAATGAAAAATATATGGTGCATACAGTATTGTTGTGTTCTCGTTGTGCTGCAAACAGTGACACATCAAAATCAGGGTTGTCCAAAACCCAATCTGGATGATGCTCCTTACATATTACATGCAACTCAATACTTGAAAATTATTTGTAAGTCAGGAAGGTTTTCTTTTTTCTTATCAAGGCATGAAGAGACACCTAAGATGAAGGAAGCTTCATATGGAATCAGAGCATCTTGGCAGCTCTGTTGCAAAGACTAACAGACTGGCCTGCACATCTTATCAGGTTCGGGAAGTGCTTTATTCTCCTATTATAGTTTAGCATCTCTATTTCATAATCCATCAAACATCATACAAGAGGGAATCTACCATCAGAAGTTAAATAATAATGTCACATGTTGTTGTGATGCTAGAGGATGGACCCAGAATAGAGAGAGAATTCTGGCACCGAAGGTTTCATCACTTTGATCTTCCTCCTGGGTTGCATTCATCTCACAAACATGGTGGGAGAGTTTGGAGATGCCAAGAAAAGAGGATATCACAAATTGTCATCAGAGTCTTGCATACATCATTACTGTCAATGCCTTCATCATCCTTATGATGCATTATAATTTACACTTATATCACTCAACTGAACATTTCTGAAGAAGCTACCATTTGCAACAGGACCATTCTTACACCTATTTTTGCTTCCATTGTCAACACTGCCACATTCCTAAAGTATTAGCAGGGAATACATACAAAACGATTTGGTTTTTGTAAGTCATTTGCAAAGACCTTGACTTGGTTGCATTCATTCAGAGTAACAGCTAACAGTTCTTTCTACTTTGAACTTGCTTGCTTGAATTACAATGAGACTTTTGCTTCTCACACACAATTATGGCAAATTAATGTTAGCTGGCATGATTCAACTCATAATCGACGAACAGAGGAGTGAGTTCTACATGGTGATATCACTAACCCAAGATCCCCTCTTGCACTACCTCTCCCCTTTCTAACCATCATCCTACTCACTATATCGTCCTCGTTATCCATCATCAACATCATCGTCTTCATCATCATCATCATCGTCGTCATCGTCATTATCATCATCATCATCATCATTATTACAATATCATCAACATCATGTTACAATAATGATCACCGACATCATCATCACCATCATCATCATCATTTTATCAACATGATCAGTGCATTGACTAGGTGAAACAAATAAAATGCTACACAACAGTGGAAAACACAGTTCCCTCTGGACTTCCAGCATGGTGCTCAACCAGGGACTGTTTCAACACACCTAAGAAGAATGCAACAGTGAGGAAGAAATTTCACATGCTGATAATCTCAGCCTCTCAAAACTGAAAGGCAAATAGAAGACAACCACCCACCTGTTCTGCGAGAGCCTCCAGGGGTGTGACATAGACACACCTACTCTCTGGACTCTGTTGCAGCATCCTCATTATGGCCAGCTCAGAGATGATTGTCTTCCCGCTGCCAGTGGGGGCGCCAACAAAAATGTTGTCGTCGCCGTTGTAGACGGCATTGAACACTGTCATCAGGAATTGAATCAAAACAAGGAAGAGGAAAAGATTCTTATCACATTTTAGGGCTGCAGTCAGTTACAACTACCATCGACATTACTATTTTACAGGGAGAGAATCAGTAGAAAGTTTTTTGTATTTTCGAAGAAGCATTTCGGGTACTTTCACATTTTGATCAGCTGCTAGGAACAAAATATCACATACAACACAATCATCATTTCATCCTCATCATCATTCATGTCACCATTATCATCAGAGCTATTTCTACCTTGTATACATTATCTTTAGCAAGATCTCAATGCACATTAAAAAGTGACAAGTAGAGCAGTAAAAAATAATTACAGAGAAATGAAAATGGTGCAGAGACACTTTCCATAGAGCCCTTCACTTGACTTGAAAGGGAAATATCTTCAGAGAAGTGCTGCATATGTTGTTTGCACATTTCACTTTTGTGTCTCATATATCATCTAATTTGCTAGTATCAAATGGACTTGCAAATGAGCTGTAATAACAAATGCGCATCATATTTGTACTCTCCCCTCTCCTCAACATACACATACACACACAAACCAAGCAAACACAAACGCAATCACATTTGAATAAATTTGTCAAAGAGCATCATGTTGCCATACCCTGGGTTTGGATGGGGTTGAATACAGAGAACTTGCTGCTGTAGAGAGACTCAAAGGCAGGGTTCCTCAGGGCCGACACCGGCAGGGCCTGGAGGTCCAGAAGCTCTGTGGGTGGAAGGTTCTTCTCCGGCAGGATGAGGTGACGGAAGGAGACAGGGAGCTGGGTCTCTGAGGCTGAGGAGAGGCATGTAAAGATTTATGATTTCATTTTGATACACTTAGACTGATCAATGATCTGGAAAATTCCTCAACATCTGAACAATAAAGGCGGTACCATTGCCTATCCATGCATTATGGTTGAATGCTCGCCATCCAGCCACAGCTGAAGAAGTGACTGTTCACAAAACTGTCCTCTCCATGATTTTCACATGTTCAGTTGAACAAATTAAATTACATGTTATCAATTTCATGTTAAGTTCACATCTTTTTTTCTGATACAGTCAACAGAATGTAGTCACATTCTCATTCCTTCTTTAAAAAAAAAATAGAAAGTGCCATGTAATAAGAGAAATATCACCATGGACATTGAGTCAGACCATTTCATATGCTTGAATTTCACTAATCAATCCGTTGGCAAGTCAGCATGGAAGACAAATGGCAAAGCTCTATGATCACAAGAAAAAGCGTTTTTCATGATTCCATAGATTTGCTCTCGCAAAGTATTATTACACACAATTGAAAACACACAAGAAAGAAAGAAAAATACTACCAGAGCCTAAGGCTTACTTCAATAACAGCTATCTTCAGATGTGAAACTTGAGATAATCTTAATAATGGCACGCTGTTTGAAGGAAAACCCAGGTTTGTTGATGACTAAGTCACCCTGGATTGGTCACTATTCTAGCGGTGACATCTTCACATAGTATGCTTCAAAGTTTCATGGCTAATTTGTGCATCTCCGCACTAAAGCATCTTGGCTCACAGCTTTACACATAATCTGTCATATCGTCGGAGCAGATATTGGTAGTCAAAAATTATGTTGCGATGCTAGAGGATGGACCCAGAATAGAGAGATAATTCTGGCACCGAAGGTTTCATCACTTTGATCTTCCTCCTGGGTTGCATTCATCTCACAAACACGGCGGGAGAGTTTGGAGATGCCAAGAAAGGAGGATGATTAATATAGACAACTCTACTCCTGTCGTTGTCATACATACCACAGCAATAAGCTCACATTACAGATTGGTCACATTTAACTCTACATAATATGTATGAAAAATAAATATAATATGTAAAAAGAATAAAAAGGGTAACAAAAGAATCATACCAAATAAGAGGGTCTACAAAGGAAATGGGAATAAAAGGGTTATAGAAACTGCTCTGTATACTAAGCAGGAGTAAAGACCTACTGAGAATGAAAGGGGTATCAAAAGGGTCCTGCCACATAAAAAGGTCTACAGAACTGAGAATAAAAGGGTATACCAACTCTCCTGCAAAGCAGGTGTATGGAGGTACTGAGAATGAAGGGGTAACAAAAGGGTCTTGAAAAATGAAGGGTGCTACAAAGCTGAGAATAAAAGGGTTACAGAAATTGTTCTCAAACTAAGCAGGTGTACAGAGCTATGGAAAATGAAAGGGGTATCAAAAGTGGTCCTGCCCAATTGAAAGGGTCTACAATGCTGAGAATAAAAGGGGTATGGAAACTCATCTAATAAGCAATGTACAGAGGACCTGAGAATGAAATATGTAGCAGAAGGATCCTACCAAATAAAGGAACTGGGAATAACAGGGTTAAAGAAACTGCTTTGTATACTGAGCAAGTGTACAGAGGTACAGGAATGAAGGGGCATCAAAGAGGCATTGCCAATTAAAAGGGCCTATAGAGGTGTGTATGAAAGGGTTATAGAAACTGCTTTTAATAATAAGCAGAATATACAGAGGTAGAGAGAATGAAAGGGGTAACAAAAGAGTCTTGCGAGATAAAAGGAGTAACTGAGATGAGAATAAAAGGGTTATAGAAACTGCTCTCAATGATAGGCAGGAGTAGAGGTACTGGGAATGAAAGCGGTAACAAAAAGGTCCTGCCAAATGAAAGGGGTTACAAAGCTGAGAATAAAAGGGTTATAGAAACTGCTCTAAATGATAAGCAGAAGTTCAGAGGTAGAGAGAATGAAAGGGGTAACAAAAGAGTTTTGTGAGATAAAAGGAGTAACTGAGATGAGAATAAAAGGGTTATAGAAACTGCTCTCAATGATAGGCAGGAATACAGAGGTAGTGAAAATGAAAGGGGTACAAAAAGGTCCTGCCAAATGCACATGGTTACAAAGCTGAGAATAAAAGGATTATAGAAACTGCTCTTAATGATAAGCAGGAGTACAGAGGTAGTGAAAATGACAGAGGTAACAAAAAGAGTCTTGTGAGATAAAAGGAGTAACAGAGATGAGAATAAAAGGGTTAAATATAAACTGCTCTTAATGATAAGCAGGAGTACAGAGGTACTGAGAATGAAAGGGGTAACAAAAAGATCATGCCAAATGAAAGGGGTTACACAGGGTTATAGAAACTGTTCTGCTATGCAGACATACAGAGCTCCTGAGAATGAAAAGGGTACCAAAAGGGTCCTGCCAAATGAAGGGTCTACTGAGTTGAGAAGAAAAGGTTTATAGGATCTGTTCTCTAAACTAAACACCTGTGTAGAGGTCCTTGGAATGAAAGTGGTAACAAAAAGGATCCTGCCAAATTAAAGGGTCTGTACAGGAACTGGGAATGAAAGGGTTTTGACCTGTTAACTATGAAGATCTCCTTCATTTGTAACATAACTTGTCACTTGCCTCATCCATTACATCATTTTCACACGGAAGATTTCATCCTCATAAGTGAACACTTACCTATCCACCTGTCAGATACCACCCGGATGAAGTACTGAGGTGGGAGGGGCTCAAACACAGGCACAGAGAACTTGACAATGTGCTCATCCTGAGCAAATTTGCTGCAAATCACGAAAGTGAATAACAGAAAAAAATGGAAATACAATCACTATGATCTCCAAGGTGACCCTGCATGGTATCATCATCAGCATCAAGTGAAGGGTACATCACAGCAATTTACTTCCATTTCTAAGCCACAGTTCCCTCCCTCTAATCATTAATGATATCGTCCTCAGTCTGTAATCTCCTGTGTACGCCAAATATTTCACGAGATTTTTGTTTTCGTGAATTTTGCAAGTTGGGTGCTATTTGCAGATTTAAAATCACGCAAGAATATTGACTGTCATCCCGACATGAATGAAACGTACATGCATACTTTTCTCCATTCAATACTGTACTCCACAATCGCAAATTTAACCACTCGCTAAACTGTTGAGAATTCCCAATTTGCGAAAAATTAGACACGCTAAATATACAGCCTATCCAGTATATCTCACATTTCATACGTGTACCTCCTCATATTCCACATTTTGAGTCATTGTTACTGTCATAAACATGGCCAGGGGGGCTCGGCGATGCCCCCCCCCCCCCACTTTTTGTGCACCATGCAAAGGAATACATAAGGTGTCATCACTTTGGGGCCTCCCCCCCCCCCCCCCCAAAAAAAAAAACAAACTTTTTTTGCTCGTCAGCTGAAGAAACCCGGAAGTGGAAGGGGAGAGATGAGCTGAAGACCTTTTTTTTTTTGCTTGTTAGCTCATGTCACCCCCCCCCCCCCCCCCCCCACACACACACACACACACACACGCTCCGCCGGCCCTGATAAAGACAGTTTTTTTTCTTTAGAAATCAATAATTTCACTTTGACAAACCACTCAGAATTCCCATTCACAACATTTCAGTAAACTTAAAGTTGGAAGTGAATTAATGAAAAAAATACACAATTAAAGACAATACCTTTTCAGCAAGAAGTACTCATGATGTAGAATGATCTCACTGTCGACATCTTCCACAAGAATCCAGAAAGCCTGAAGCAATGAGAAAAAAAAAAGCCTTTACAATAATTGCACTAGTATCAATCATTGCTTAAGACTATCTACAAATGTCAATTCACGCATCAACAAGCTGGCTTACATGAACTTTAAATCTGACAAAAATGCCCCGCAAATATCAATCTTTATCACTTTGAATAATGCACTTTGTAAACTGATAGATACTTCAACAGAAGTAGTGTCTGTGTGTGTACACTGTATGTGTCCTAGTAGGGGTATAATCATTTCATCATGTATGTTTAAGTTAGTAGCTTTCGGTGCAGGTCATAATGTCCAGAGTGAGGCATGTTGTACAGTAAAGTTGTACACTGATTTAATGCATGGAAATGTCAAGTCAAATTTGATCTTTTGTGTAAACTGTATGAAAACATACAAGTAAACAGTTACATAGCATAAATTTATGAACCGAATTATGTTTATGAACTGCTCAGCATGAAACTAATTCACGCAAAAATAAAGACGCTTAAAGTAACACACAATTGTAACAGACCAGCTTGCGATGCAGCTTTCTCCTCTTCTGCTCCCAGGCTGTGGAATAAGCTCCCTCCTCTTCTGAAATAATCACCAACACTGGATGACTTCAAACAAAATTTGAAGACCTACTTATTTTTATATCCCTATATATGCACTGGACTCGAACTTTCACTGCCTGGTAATTTGTATATATTTTATCTCCTATGGCAACCAGGGATGACATCTCATAGTGCTTTGTATCCAGTGGAAAAGACCCTCTAATAATATCAACTATTATTATTATTATTATTATTATTATTATTATTATAAAAATTAAGTGTATACTTCAAGAACGAACTGGGGTGACTGACCTCTGAGTTGCCATGGATTTTTTCGTCCCACTGGAAGTCTGGTGTGATGGTGAGCTCCACACGAAGCGTGCTCCTTGTGATGGGCTGGATGTGGGTAGCCAGCTCCAGTCGTGGGAAGTGATGAATGTATCTATGCAAATTATAGACGGTATGGACATTTTCACACAAGGTAGGGTGTTTCAGCAAACGAAGCCATTCTGATCTTGAATGACAAATCACCTTTTTTTTTTTCTTTGAAAGGTCCACTAAAATCCCTTTTGTGCCAAGGACTTTGGACAGTGTATACAAAGCTAAGGGTTTTTTTTTTTTGTGTGTGTGTGTGTGTGTGTGTGTGTGTGTGCAAATTGGCACTCAAAGCACAAGTAAGGTTAATGTTCCTTGTTGCTTCACTTTTGATCAACCTTTGTAACCCTACCTCACACATAATTCCAGTAAGTATTGTGATCAAGTTTGATCAGTATTCATCCCTGATTACATATAATTGTCAATACCATAATACATAAAACATCATATTCATCATACACTGCATCTGTATTTCCATAATATCAAAGCAACATGAAGCAGGAGTGTATACATCTGCAGTCCAACTATGAGGCATAACTTTGTTTTTCAAAATGATAAAAATTTAGCAAACTTCATCTATATACACTGTAATTAAATTGTGAAAAGTAGAGCTTACAAAATACATGTTCTGATACTTAAACTAGTCTTAAATGTTTTTCAAAACTGCTGTCAAGCAAACAACAAACAGAAGAAAAGCTGTGGTTTATGATGTATTCAAAATTCAAACTTTATCCACAAATAAAGATAGAATTAACAAAAAACATGAAAAACTTATTCCACATAAACAAAATTATCATATGTCATAAAAAACTTTTCAAAAAAAAAAAAGAAAATCAAACTGTCCAACACATATACAATAACAAATACAATGAAGTCATTGAAACAAACAGACAGGAAAACCATGGTTATCAGCATTGATACATCAAGCTCAGGAAAGTTCCAAAGAAGCTTAATGGGATCGTATAGTTTTGGTCGAGACCTAATTTCAGGTTTCTAACGTTTTTTGGTGACATAATGAGAAACCTCTTATGAAATATGAAAGAGCATGTAATTCTATGAGGAATTCAATGTTTATTTGCTGAAAATTGGTTTTGAAATGGCTGAGATATCCAAAAAGAGCGATTCTAATAAAGTGTAGGACCCACACTTTATTACGATCACTTTGTTTTACTTTGTTTTTGGACGTTTCAGCCATTCCAAACCCGATTTTCATCAAATAACTTTGAATTCTTCTTAAAATGGTATGTTCTGTACTATATCATAAGTGTTTTCTTGGTATCTCGCAAAAAGTTAAAAGCCCAATTCTCATCTCTACCAATACTGTACCATCCCTTTAAGGGACTTTCTGTAAGTTACATGCACCACAATGGGCAATAATAATTTTTAAATTAGAAGAGCTTTCTTCTTTTGTCACAACATGAAGAAGTAGGGTGTTTTGTTGTTGTTGTTGTTGTTGTTTTTTTTTGTTTTTTGTTTTTTTTTTGTATAAGAAGTAGGATCCCCCGAAGAAACAAAGAAACTTGGCAGGTCTGGACAACTCATCATTTGACCTACACAGGAGTTGAACAGACACAGAAAAATGCCCGGATGGTTTTGTGGCCTCACCTGTGGATGGTCTTGCCCATCTTGGGCATACGAATGAACTCTCCCAGCTCGTTAGGACCCAGGTCATAGAACCTCTCCCAGGGGAAGTTCTTCTTCTCGATCTTCCGCACCACCTCCTCGGGGATCTTGCGGAACTGGCGGAGTGGGCTCATGGACTGCCACCTGCCACACAATTCCAGAGATTCATGAGTTACATCAATTTTTGTCAATTCCCTTTAACAGCCTTATCAAATTTTATTAATTTCTTCAATTTGATCCACTCCTTATCATGCCCTCTTAAATGTATAATTTGAAGATTTGACTTCAAAGAACCTTTCATCACAAAGGTTTAATTGCCCATAATATGATATTAACAACATTCTCATAACCATGTCAACAAGGAAAAGTAGAATTTACGGGGTGCGTAATATATGTCCCCGCCGGAAGTAGCATTTTGTAGCAAAATGTACAATACAGGTCACAAATCAAGGTCAAAGGTCAAAGAAATCAAAGGTCAAAATTCTGTGTAGAAGTTTTGAAGCCCTCACCTGCTGCCATCACATAAAGCAAACGGAATCGAAATCGGGTTAGAAATGGCGAAGGAGTAGCATTTTGTAGCCATTGTACAATATAGGTAAAAAACAAGGTCAAAGGTCAAAGAAGTCAAAGGTCAAAATTCTGTGTAGAAGTTTTGAAGCCCTCACCTAGTGCCATCACATAAAGCAAACGGAATCGAAATCGGGTTAGAAATGGCGAAGGAGTAGCATTTTGTAGCAAAATGTACAATACAGGTCAAAAATCAAGGTCAAAGGTCAAAGAAGTCAAAGGTCAAAATTCTATGAAGAAGTTTTGAAGCCCTTACGTATCGCCATCACATAAAGCAAACAGAATCAAAATCGGTTTAAAAATGGTGAAGGAGTAGCATTTTGTAGCCAATGTACAATATAGGTCAAAAATCAAGGTCAAAGGTCAAAGAAGTCAAAGGTCAAAATTCTGTGTAGAAGTTTTGAAGCCCTCACCTAGTGCCATCACATAAAGCGAGCGGAATTGAAATCAGGTTAGAAATGGCGAAGGAGTAGCATTTTGTAGCAAAATGTACAATACAGGTCAAAAAATCAAGGTCAAAGGTCAAAGAAGTCAAAGGTCAAAATTCTGTGTACAAGTTTTGAAGCCCTCACCTAGTGCCATCATATAAAGCAAACGGAATCGAAATCGGGTTGGAAATGGCGAAGGAGTAGCATTTTGTAGCAAAATGTACAATATAGGTCAAAGGTCAAGGTCAAAGGTCACAACTGAAATTCTGTGTAGAAGTTTCAAAGCTCCCACATAGTGCTTTCATATAAAGCAAACAGAATCAAAATTGGCTCATAAATGACAGAGAAGTAGCAAATTGAAGATTTTGATCACACACGGACGCACACACGCACACACGGACGGACACACGGACGGACACACGGATGGACACACACACGGACACACACACGTACGGAGCCCGTTTCATAGTCCCCTGCTCGAACTCGTTCGGCGGGGACAATAAAAGGTAATCTGTATTTCTTTTGGAAATCATTTTGCAGTTTCCACATTTATCTTCCAAAGCCTCATGTATGACTGCTTACACAAGTATCTGACAGTTTCTCATCATATGGTGGTTATTCACGTTACTTTTGAGGCTAACATTGAACTAATATTTCACTATCGAAAGCTAAAAGTTCTCAATTATGACCGAACACTGACTGATTTTGTCTGTATTTCTCTTGGAAAAACATCATGCAGATTTGATTTTCAAATCTAAGGGATCTTGCTGCAGAACAGACTAAGTATCAGATGGTTCCTATCCTATCCTTATCAGCATTGAATTCTGATAATCTACTGCATCAGACAATAAACAAGGAAAAGTAGAAATCACGCGGTGCGTAATATATGTCCCCGCCGGAAGTAGCATTTAGTAGCAAAATGTACAATATAGGTAAAAAGATCAAGGTCAAAGGTCAAAATTCTATGTAGAAGTTTTGAAGCCCTCACCTAGTGCCATCACATAAAGCAAACGGAATCGAAATCGGGTTAGAAATGGCGAAGGAGTAGCATTTTGTAGCCAATGTACAATATAGGTAAAAAAATCAAGGTCAAAGGTCAAAGAAGTCAAAGGTCAAAATTCTGTGTAGAAGTTTTGAAGCCCTCACCTAGTGCCATCACATAAAGGAAACAGAATCGAAATCGGGTTAGAAATGGCGAAGGAGTAGCATTTGGTAGCAAAATGTACAATACAGGTCAAAAATCAAGGTCAAAGGTCAAAGAAGCCAAAGGTCAAAATTCTGTGTAGAAGTTTTGAAGCCCTCACCTAGTGCCATAACATAAAGCAAACGGAATCGAAATCGGGTTAGAATGGCGAAGGAGTAGCATTTTGTAGGCAATGTACAATATAGGTCAAAAATCAAGGTCAAAGGTCAAAGAAGTCAAAGGTCAAAATTCTGTGTAGAAGTTTTGAAGCCCTCACCTAGTGCCATCATATAAAGCAAACGGAATCAAAATCGGGTTAGAAATGGCGAAGGAGTAGCATTTTGAAGCAAAATGTACAATATAGGTCAAAGGTCAAGGTCAAAGGTCACAACTGAAATTCTGTATAGAAGTTTCAAAGCTCTCATGTAGTGCTATCATATAAAGCAAACAGAATCAAAATCAGGTTAGAAATGGCGAAGGAGTAGCATTTTGAACATTTTGATCACACACGGACGCACGGACGGACACACGGACGCACGGACGGACACACGGACACACGGACGCACGGACGGACACACGGACACACGGACACACGGACACACACACGTACGGAGCCCGTTTCATAGTCCCCTGCTCGAACTCGTTCGGCGGGGACAAAAATCTTGAATCTTAAATCTGGAGTATTCACATATTGAATTCAACTATTTTTTTTTTTTGCTTGAGCTGCTTGACTCACATTCTCTTGTCAATCATCTTGGCCAGTGAAAGTGTTTTGTCAGCCAGCTGGGCCCAGCCATGGTGAAGCACAATCTCAAAGATGGCCCTGATCAGACGCCCAGCAGACTGGTCAGGAAAAGAACAAACAAATGAACACACAAACGTTGGTAAGATGGTTAGCAAACTTCACAATAGCTTGTTCTTCATTCTCAGATCTCATCCAATATTACTATGATCAGTATATCAATAACCTTCTATTTTTCATAACATGGAAAATAATTTTCATGACTTCACAATGGCAAGTATCATATGATGGATCTTTCTTTGTTTTGTTTTTCAACGGCCAAGATTTACATGTGTTGTTTTACTGAAAACTATGATATTCACATATAAACATTGTTTATAAGGACAAAGTGTAAGAGACACTGGGATTCCAGAATACAGATAGAAATGTGATCACAGTGAATGGAAGGAGGGAGCAGGCATACAGACAGAAGGGAAAATATTGAAATACCCAGTTTAAACAAAATACAGTTGAACCTCTCATATCCGGACAAGTCGGGACTGGGGCTCATCCGGATAAGGGATTTGGCCGGATACGGGAGACTCAATGCTTTATACATGTACATATACATACACATGTACTGATGTAGCCCATTGTAGTGCCACATGTAGTAATGTGTATACTGCAACCTTTTCATTGTTACATTTGGGGATGTTTCGGGATGTTGAAATGTCTGCAGGTAAGCAATTTGGAAGGAAATTTGATGCAATGTATGTTAATCATATTGGAAGTAATATGTAATTCATGTGTTTTTGGGTAGGAGTTCTCAAGGAGTTGGGAATCCCCCTTTCTTCCCGTGATTATTAAAAAAAAAATCACGGCGAGATTGCGTCCGGATAAAAGAGAGATCCGGATAAAGGGAGGCCGGATAATAGAGGTTCAACTGTAATAATAGCAACTAGAAAAGCACTCTTGAGAGTGCAGACCTCCGCCAAGCATGCAGCTCATTTCCACCACTGATCTTTTTCTTCCATAGAGATATCAGTGATTTCCACCAATATGTACTGATAGCATTGTGTGCTGAAATTCCCCGATTTCCCAACATAGAAGCCTTTGTTACGTCATAAACCCTCTGCTGCACGGCGCGCCTCGCCCTAGCAGGAACTAGAGCACGCACTTTAGTGCGCGCATGCAAACCTCAAATACGCGCAGCCTGAACTCATTGCCATTGCCTGAACTCAAGTTCATTGCCCCTACCTGCAAAAATATCAAAAATCCTTCATAAATTCCCCAAAAATTCTCGGATCACTACCAAAAGTTAATCGTTTGTTACTTGTGTCATTCTCAACCTTTCCTCCAAGTTTCATCCAAATCCGTTAACTACTTTTTGAGTTATTTTGCACACGGACAAACTAACTAACTAACTAACGAACAAACCAACGGTAACGAAAACATAACCTCCCCCCTTGGCGGAGGTAACAAGCATCTCAACCTATGTTAGGCAGTTGAACACTTCAATAAATACAAAAGAAGGGCAGTAAACTAGATTGAAGCACATGAAAGTAGAGCAAAGCATTTGAGGGAGGTGGAGGTGGGCAAGCGTTTACCTGTGTGATGTAAACCATGTCAGCCACTAGAGCAAAACCCTCAAGCTTCAGCTGGGAGATGAAGGCTTGCAACAGCACATTCACCTGGAGAGATATGAAAAAATAGTAAAATCACAAATTGATGTTGACTAGAAAACCAGCAAATGGCAAGCATCACCTTTTAGAAACATGATGATGGATGAAATATCAGATGTATTGCTGAGTGTCAAAGATCTTCATTTCTTCAGTAAGCAGTCCTTCTCAGCTATGAAACATTCATGATACTGCTCAAAGTCTACTACAAAAGATCATGTCAAGAGTATGTAATGTATAAAAAGAAAGTGATAGTGATGAAATGTGCTTAATCAAGTGTACATTGGACCAACTCATGAAAAGACCAGCCAGTTATTTTTGATATGGCAGCATTAAAACAAATAAGAAAAATCTTTTCTAAGTGACCCGATTAACTCTTTCAAAGTCAGTTCATAAATCATTGCAGAATTTTTGAAGCACCTCAAAAGAGTTTTCTTCCTTCATTTATTGATTTTTGTCCAATTCAATATTCCAAACATTCTCAGAGGTCTGCAACTGCCATTTCTGAGGCATTAATTCAAAATGACTTTCAGTCAAGAAGTAAGTGCTCCCTGAATATTATCTTGACAGGCATCACAACATCTACATAGCCTTCATATTTGTTACCCTTTCCCGGGTGTTACCACGCCAACAACATCCAGAGGGATGCCAGCTCACCTTGGCACTGGGTTCCTCAATGCTTTCCTTGATGGGAATGGGCACTCGGTCCAGTAGCTTCATCAGTTCAATCTTCTCTTCCTGTGCATCAAACAGACAGGTGAAATGGTCAAAATTAATCCTACACTCTCTCCACACAGGGACAGAGAAACAGTAAATTGTCACAAATGTACACACAAGTAGTTATGTACATGTATCAAGGCTGTATGCATGGTTGTTTTAATGTGTATGTACACAGGGTGACCAGATTAATGGAGAACATTCTATATGATATAGATATAGTACATACAGGCTGACCAGATCAGTGGAGAATTTTCTAGGTGGTATACAATGTAGCTACAGTACATGCATGTGACAGGAAATACATTATAGCTCACTCAATCTAGAATGATTTAACCCATTCCAGAATGTTCTAGGAAGTGCTTACATATTTGGCTGAGTGATGCACTGTCCCTGTAGCCCAATGTGATTGGTAGTTATTTTTGGCAATGATGTTATGCACATAGTTAGGCAGTGAGTCATCCAGGATTCCTGGAACTTGGACTTGCTAGTATGTTCAAGTGTGTGGCCCCAGGTTGGAGAAAATTAGAGAATGTACTAGAAAGGGGTGAATGGATATAAAAGCCGGAGAAATTCTGCAGTAGGCAGAGTACCTAACACCAATGCTCTGAGATTTACGTCACTTCTGGCTCTGAAGCGACTTGTTATAGTCAGTCCTGTGTTACCTGCAGACCTGTTGTGTTTGTGGAGATAAGGCCTGGGAGACATTTTGCCTGCAGAGAATTAATTTGCCTACACTGGAGATAGACTCCATATTTTAGTGTCAACAGCCATTGTTACGGCAAAGCTGTGACGGGCTGGATTCCTTGCTGGACATTATAAAGTGAATCATCATTCAACGCATCGACTGGACGTGGTCGTCATAACGTTGGATTCTGCACATTTCACTGTGGACCTATACCCTGGATCTATAACGTGGATTATTGCAACCAGTGCCACCGGATTTACATTGGAGGAATCATTCATTGGTGCATCAAGGATCATTCATTTGTGCATCGAACATCGTAGTTGGACATCACCAGGGGACTATGCGGACCTTGTGATTTGAGATGTGGATGTAACACGAGTAAGTGATTTCATTACCAATTCATGATTGTTTCTATTGATCATTATTGTACTGATGTGAAAACCAATTACGAGTCTGTACCCACAATCTCACTGTTAATAAACCGCCTGAACATTAGTTGATTGTTTCTTTTGTGCAATCATTCTCAGAGTGATTTTGGTCGTAACAAAATTCAAAGGGATCACACAGATGCTCTGGAAATGAACTTCTTGTACTGATTGTATCGTATAGCTCTATCTTGATCTTAACTATACTCTCTTCGAAATAAAAAAGAAGAAAAAAAAAATCCCCTTCATTCTTACAACTCGAGCACATAACTTGGGCATCTGACTGCCTGATTGACAAATCTCCATTATGATCATGATTCCACATGGGTCATATTACTAGTGAAAAGAATACTGTGAAACCAGAAACATTTGTGGCATGAAACTTTTGCGATTTGGAGCCGAAGACCAATTTTGGGGCACAAAACTTTCCAAAATGCCTGGGGAATTTGATGCATTGTGTACACAAAACTTTTTGGGTGCACTTTTACTTTTGCAAATCCTGGCTCCTTGCGAAAGTTTTAAGCACATGAAAATTTCTGGTTTACAGTAATGCCTCACTTTGAGAGATTGTTTGAGGCTTTGTACATCTCCTAACAATGGAAAGTCCTGCGTTTGTCTTTTCCTGTGCTTAATTTTACAGTTACTATCAAATGTTCTTGCTGTTACTATTTGCCATTTTGCAACTGCATTGCTAGTACAACATGAACTTGGGCTGCAGTTATCATCTTTCTTATGGAAAACTACTATTCACAGTTGGTGCAAACAAGGTGCTCAGGAAATGAATGAATAGTGTTGATGCATCACATCTGACTAGGGAATATCACTTCATCTCTTCTAATCCATCCCATTAATTTATCATCCACACAAGATCATGTGGGCCTGGCTCATTTAACCCAACTGCGGAAGATGGTCGCGAATTAATCTATACTGTACGAGACAATACTAGACATATCATAGGAGTTTCTCACCTCTCTAACAACCATGTTCCTGAACTCTGAGGACAGCGAGAAGACACGGAAGAGGTCAATCTCACTCAGCATCGGCTTCAGGAGGCTGTTGTAGGTGGACATCGACTCGTTGGTGCAGTAGTAGTGGCTGGCGATGCGACCCAGTTCAGTGACCTTCAGATAAATCAAACATATCTTAAAGCAGGGCTGCACACTAACCCATTTTTTCTACTGGTCCGACCTGTCTGTTGGACCAGTAGGTACACAGTTTTTCCATTTTTTTTTACTGATCCATTCCTGAAAAGCTACTGGTCCGACAGTGATTTTTACTAGTCAGGGACCGTCGGACCAGTGCCAGTGTGCAGCGTTGCTCAAAGTCACACCCACATCACATCCGCACTCAGCAGTGCATCCTGAAACATGACGTCATGGATTATCAGGGAGTATCTTCTGTGCAACATTCCGTGGCACCTTTGAAACAGAATTGGGACACTGAACACAGATCTGCACCCATTACATTCTGGAAGGATGGTGTTTCAGGTGATCATTTTCTGTTCATATGATGCACTTTTGTCTCAGCTTTCAGAACACTTGCTAAAAGAATACAATTTTAAAATTGACTGCATATGGACTGACCATCTAGTCTGAACATTCATTTTTGTTTCAACTAGAGTTTCACATATTTGGAGACTAAAACCAGACTGAATGGTCACTATCAAACCATTTCTGCTCATCCTACCTCATTTCACACATGAAAAGCTACTGAAAACTGAAATAAGAATTGGATGATGGCACAACAGTATGCTTGCTAGAGACTGCGATTTTGACATATATCACTTTACTTGCCAATCGCTGGAGTCATTTTTGGAATTTTTTTGTTTTTTGTTGTTGTTTTTTGTTCCAAAGAATTCAACAATGACAACAAAGAGCTTTTACCAGGATTCCACCTGCAACACTCACCTGAATGTTGCCTGTCTTGCGGTCGTACTTGGCCAGGTTATTCTTGTCGAGCAGGACGAGGGCTGCGTAGATGAGGTCGATGCGGAACTGCTCCAGGTCCCGGTCGGTGTCCTTGGCATCGGCCGGGATGCCGTACAACGTCGGGTTGCGCATCATGCGGATGTAGAGGTACGTGTAGCCCAGCCACGTCACCGCATCCTTCACCGTCTGGATGTTGCCCAGGACGATCTCGGCATTGAGGTTGTCCGAGAGTTTACTGACAAACTGGCTTTCTACGGGCAACTGGTCAAGGGATGAGGATAGAGCAGAGAGACAGGTTTGCTTCATTTCAATTCCATTATGATTAGCTGGAATACAAATGCAATGATGTCACCTTCAGACTGGTAACATAAACAACTATGATTTGCTATTATTGTTTCAAACAGCACTCATAATTACTGATACAGCAATTCACAGAAAGCAAATTGAAATTAAAGTACAAGCAGTAAAATTACATTTCATGAAATGGTATGTGACGGTCTTCAACAAGACCTAACTATGGAAATCACAAATTTCACATTAAGAGGTCTGAAACAGACTTAACCCACAGGGTACTAAAAAAGTACATTTAAGACTTAAAAGTTTGCAAGTCATATCACTGGATAAAAAAAGAGAAGAGGGCAGTAACAAATTCATTACTAATATGAAACTAAAATCCTCATTGTCCCCCTCAAATACAGCTCTCAAACACACACAACACTTGTGAACCACATTCTGTGCTTTCACAAATATGATCACAAGTCATTAATGAGGGCAGCACATGTAAAGCTTTCTGAAGGTAAAAAAAAAGATATACAAATACAAACAAATCCGCTGGCAATACCATCTCCAAGATAGTCTCGTACACAATATGTTAAAACAACAATACAGCATTTTTGCATGTTTTATTCAGGAATGAATGACTGTAGCATAGCAACATAAGGAATTTAATCTTTCACATCCTTTGCACATATACATTTGAAAGAGCTACTCTCTGGGGGAAAAAAGACAAGAAAAAAGGGTACCCTTTTCACATTTGAAAAACATCATGCCTCTACAACTGAATGTTCACTGCCTTGGTGCACATAGATATCACACTCTGAAAGTTCCTGAGGGATGCTTACCTGCTGGTTCTGTAGAGACAGATAGTACTGCAGCTCGCCGTGACTGGTGATGAGAATACCCTCTCCCTTTGTGTCATACTGAGGGCGCCCTGCACGGCCAAGCATCTGAAGCACATCGAGAGGTCCCAGCTCCACCCATCGACCTTTCTCAGGGTTGTAAATCTAGAAGTTGGCAGGGTGAGGTTAAACATAGGAGCAAAATGTGGAATACTTCTTTCATTGATAGCTTACCAGTATCCAATGATTCAAGCCTCTTCCTAAACTCTGTTTTTCTCACAATGTCATTCACACATGACATTGAGTGCACAGATGCAAAATATTTGTGCTTATATCGGTTGAAATACACTGTCCATCTTCGCCATGTTGTTTCATTAGGTTATACCACCAAAAGTTCAATTCAATCATAGTTTATTTCCAATCAACAAAAATCAAAACATAGTACAAAGTATACATATCATGAAATAATATTGTTCAAACATTTGCAAAAGAGTCATGTAGTATACAAGATAAATCATATAACAACATCTATGTATATATATATATATATATATATATATACAATAATTAGGAGGAACAATGCACATATACTTCGTGGGCATTCACTTTTCTTTAATGTTCACTTTTCTGTAATGATTAATAAGAAACATCACATCTTTTCTGACATACTGATCTAATACTTGCTTTAAAAATACATCAGTTTTGGGTTAAATATAACACAAATACACATAGGTATATATCATACGTACACTATATGGACCTTACTCTTCACTTTTTTCTCACAGAGTGAAGTACAAAAACGTAAAATGACTCCACACCAGTGACAAAATTCACGATGCAGGCGTTTCCAGTAACATACACATGAACACTTAATCAGGAAAGATATATTTGCTAGGACCTCGAGTAAGAGGTGTATGAAATGAAGTCAGATCCTTTGCATCCAATCCCTACTGTATAACACATTCTATGTTTTCCTATCATTTGCATAATCGTTCAATGAACTTTATGTCTTAATAGAGGCTTTGATTTGAAAATCTCTCTCTCTCCTTATGCTTTTCTATCCTCTGCATATCATTCAATGAACTTATCTATGTCTCTATATGAGCTCTGACTTGAAAATCTCTCTCCCCTACCTGGGTGCCTTTGATGATGACGGTGTGGGCAGGGAGATTGACTCCCCAGGCCAGGGTTGCCGTGGAGACCAGGACCTGGATGTGGCGGTCAGCAAAGAGATCTTCTACCAAGGTCCTGTCCAGTCTGGTCATTCCAGCGTGATGGATAGCGAAGCCATAGGGTAGTAAATCCTTCAGCTCAAGGTTCTACGTGTTTCAAAAGAGAATGAAACATTTCACATTTTTTTTTTTTTTTTTTTTTTTTTTTGGGGGGGGGGGGGGGGGGGTTCATACCATGATATGATAAATGGGGTCTGGTCAACATCTTTAGACACTGCTCTTTCAAATAATACTACTACTAAAAAAAAAACAAACAAACAAACAAAAATCAAACAAACAAACACTGGTGCTTGTTTGTGTCTGTTTCGGGGGGTCTAGCAATCTACTTTAAGGCATTGTCCTGAATAATTTATGCTGGAACATTCATTCTTATTTTAACTATGCTTGGTTGTGGACCTTGTTTTTTGTTTGTTTGTTTGTTTGTTTTGGTTTTTTTTTTGGGGGGGGGGAAGGGTTTGGGGTGGGGTATGGAATTATTTAGAATGATTTCATGGTTACTCTTTGCATTTCAACTTAATCCAACATACAAGCTAGCACGCATCTAGCAAGCCCTCATGCACATTACAGACAATGTTGAGAAATCTTGAAGGTTGAACTCCAGTTGCCTACTTGGCATGATGCCCACATTAAATGTGTATGCAATTCTGCAGAGCACAAAAAATAATGGTCCATCATTTGGGTCCACTATCTGGCCTACCTCTGCATGCTCAGCTTCAGACCTCAAGATCTCTGTGGAGGCAGACCCTTCTCTGAGGAACTGACTCAGGGTGTCCTGTTCCA
Source organism: Diadema setosum (assembly GCA_033980235.1). Classification (NCBI taxonomy): domain Eukaryota; kingdom Metazoa; phylum Echinodermata; class Echinoidea; order Diadematoida; family Diadematidae; genus Diadema; species Diadema setosum. The sequence continues at coordinate 8,691,249 of CM067073.1, forward strand.
GGCACAGGTCCCGGATGGCCCTAGCCGTCTTGCCTGTCTCTTTCCTGGAGTGCACAAAGACCAGGACCTGCAAACGATGAAAGTCAAAGGTCAGTTTTTAGTACAATTTACTATCATTCAGTACAATTTAGGAAAACACAGGGGCCTATGTCACAGAGGCAGTTGCAATTGCAATTATTTAAGCTTACAATAGCAACAACTTGAATTTTCACAGCTGTCTTTTATGCCTAGCCTGGCTGCTGTCAAAGTACCTAGGACTACCGTATATGGAAGTTGCAAACACCTTTAAAACATGTGCTTAAGTCACTTTTAAGTTTTCACATCAAGCATGTCTGTTTTGCTGATAACTTCACAAAATTTTCTCCATGTATTTCCAAGAAACGGATTAGGGTTTTTAACATCTATGGCATAATGTCCTACTTGGGTCAAAGTACTTTTCCCCAGATTACATGGAAAGGCAGGCATGCTTCACTTAAAATATTTGGAAAATAAAAGAGAAGAGATCACTGTGATTATGATAATAGCAATTCAATATGAATCAGAAGCACTTTGCATCAAGCAAAAAATTGTTCTGTCATACAGATTACAATGAATTTTGATTGACATTTGGACCAATTTGCAATATATGAAATGCAAATAATGGGGATATTATCAATAAATTGCAAAGTATCTAATATACATTTTATAACATCACTGCATAACAACACTTTCCTCAAAATATGGAAAATGCTGATTATTGAATTTCGTGACCTGCCTTTAAAGAGAAAAATCAACATCCCCTATGGAAAGTTGTGAGGTTCTGACCTGGTTCTTGCCGGCATTGTCCATGACCTTCTCGTACACGATCTCATTCATCAGCTGGAAGCGCTTGAGTGCCTTCTTCTCCGTGATACCGATGTACTGCTGCTCCAGCGGCACGGGGCGGAAGCTGTTATCGAAGAAGAAGAGGCCCTCCTTGGGCTTGACGCGCATGAAGCCGGCGACGTCCTGGTAGTTAGGCAGCGTTGCGCTGAGGCCAACCAGCCGCACATCTTCCTGAGAGGTCTCGATGTTGCGAATGGTCCTGTTGGTGAGGTATCATCATATTCAAATATCATTTTGCATCCATACAACGATGAAAAAAGGAAAGCTGAAGTCATCTATCATGGTGGACAAGAGGAACTTGTCACTCCCAATTGACAAAGTATTGTTATTGAGATTAAAGATTTCCACAAGTTGTACAACAATGGTGACATTAATAAAATTAAAAGAAGTTAAATTTTGAGTAATATTATTTCATAGACCAGCCCAACACAGCAAAGCCCTGCAGATGATACTGTCAAGGAGAAAAAAGAATATTTCTGCTCCTGCAGGGATCCATTTACCACAAAATTCACAATGCTGGGCTACTTTCAAAAATTTATCATGGTCTCAAACAACTTTTGCATGTAGCTGCAAGTTGAGGAGAACCTAAATTGCTCCTCATAATAGTGCATGCAATAGAGTAATATTATTTTCCAGCATTTTCTTCTTCTTTTTTACCTTGCAATCACAGCTTCCAGCACAGGTCCACGGTCATCATGAAGCAAGTGAATCTCATCCTACATAATCAAAGTGAGAAACAAACTTTCGTAAAGACATTAAACTGGACTTTGCCATTCTACCATCTATCAGACATGTTTCCATTACTTCTAAAAGGGCCTTAATTTCATAAACTTCTGTAAAGTGTCTGACCTTCTGCATCCAAATTGATGTCACTCATTCTTCATCAAAACAATTCAATTGTTTGTCACAGCAAGAATATGAGTAGAATGTATATACATAATGCAAAGAAATACAGCTACTGTATACGCTGTTATTTTCGCGAGGGTTTTATTTTCGCAAATTTCGCAAGCTTTGGGCTGATCGCGAAATTAAAGACACACGAAAATATTACCCAGTCATACCTTATGTACAAATTGATGACAAAATGCATCCAACGCTGGCTGGACCAGAACGCGGCTGTTACACCGGCCAGTACGTACACATTACTTGTACGCTAATTTCCACTTCCAGTGCGTACGGTGCGACCGATTCTGGAAGTGCAGTAACGTGCATTAAAATGTGCGATCTCCGTGCTACATTACCCTATGCGAACGAACACCGGCTCGACGTGGTTGGGTGAGGCCTAGGGATGCATGTAAAACTTTCGCTAGCGCTAGCGCAGCTCTGGAACTTTGTACTCTCCATCTATTTGTTGCAACATTTGGTAGGTACTTGTGAATGCCGTGTGTGAGTGTCTCACTGCATGTTCCCGTAATTATTGTTTCATTTTATAAATCTTCTACTGTGTCTTTTCTATTGTCATGTTTGGGAAGTCACAATGCAAATGGAAAAACGTTACGAGTTCGTTGGCAAGTGTTTGCACGTGTTTCTCAGGCTTGGTAGTAGACCCTACTACTACTAGTATCAATCGCGAATTTAACAACACGCAAAAATGCCACTGATACCGTGATTTGCGAAAATATCTGTACGCGAAAATATTGGCATATACAGTAAACTTAAACCAAAACTATACGATCCCTTTATTATCACTTTGTTATGACTGTATTTCTATTGGAAATGGATGGAACAAAGGGCTCTTCATTATCTGTTGCCAAATCTCACGGAGGACTTTTCAGACAATTTTACAGTTTTGTGATCCAATATCCCACTATTTTAGAAGATGAAGATGCAATCACTGTGCCTACGAAGTTTGGGAACTTTAAATCCCTAATACCTCATTTTTTACATTATGATACTATTACCGTCTTTGTTGTGGTGACCATCCACTCCCCAAGGGACATCTACCATCCAAGTTTGGTCACAAACCGACCTATGGATCAAAAGTTATGACCCATAATAGAAATGCGCCATAAAAACTTAACATTGGGCTCTAAAAGTTTGTTGACCCCTGCTTGTGACCTTTGACCTTGTGGTGACCATCCACTCCCCAAGGGACATCTACCATCCAAGTTTGCTCACAAACAGACCTATGGATCAAAAGTTATGACCTATAATAGAAATGCGCCATAAAAAATTAACATTGGACTCTAAAAGTTAGTTGACCCATGCTTGTGACCATTGACCTTGTGGTGACCATCCACTCCCCAAGGGACATCTACCATCCAAGTTTGGTCACAAATGGAGTTATGGATAAAAAGTTATGACCCATAATAGAAACGCGCCATACAAACTTAACATTGGGCCCTTAAGTTCATTGACCCCTGCCTGTGAGCTGTGACCTTGAGGTAACCTTCATAATAATATGGTAAAATGTGAAACTTTGTATGACCACTCTTCCCTCGAAGTTTGATTGCAATTGAAGCCCAGAGTGAAGAGTTATTGAAGTTTTTGCAGCATTACAGACAGACGACGGACGGACAGACGCCACAGGCGATCCCTTAGTCTCCCCTCACCTCTGGTGGGCTCGACAAAAAGAGGAAGTAAGAAGAAAGAGCAAGGTGGACTTACAATGATGATAAGCCTGACCAGCTGTGTGTAAGTCTTCTCCCCTCCCTTCCTGGTTATGATGTCCCACTTCTCTGGGGTGCACACGATGATCTGGGTGGCGGTGATCTGGTCTTTGGTCAGCTGGTGGTCACCGGTCAGCTCAGACACTGTGATGCCATACGAGTCCAGCCTCTGTGGGGTGGGATATTTCAGCATTTTTCAAACACAATGAAGGAGATCATAACATGCAAAACAGAGATTATTCCTGACCTGATTCGTACACCAGTACGAAAGATACAAATGTGAAACCCTTGTATCAATCATTGATCATTGCTCGTATATCCCAAATGAAAATCAGATAAACAGCCACAAACAAATATTACTTGAATCTTACACCCCCCCCCATACATGTCTAATTATATACAAGAATGTGATAGCAATCACAACTAAAACAAGAAATTTGCTCATAGACCAATGGTTGCAGAATAAGATTTTGTCCTTTAATAACATGTCATGTACATGTTATGTACATGCTACATTTGTGACCGTGCACCTCAAAACGAACATAAAGTCGCACACACTGATTTTGTGCGAGGACTGAAAATAAGTGTCACTACAGCTATGTGTAGTGAGATATAAGTTCCAGGTCTTTGTTATGTAACAAGTCAAGACTAACTTTGTGTGAAACAGGTCTGAATTGACTAGGCTATACAAGAACCCCAATGTCAAGATAAGCTCCCTCTCCTTCCGGAGTTAACGTAAACATTACATATAAAGACCCCTTTGTTTCATCCCAAGTTTAAGAGGTGGTCAGTGTTTGGAAGTAGCCCCCCTGTGTAACAGTGTATAGAAAGTTCAGTACAGCCAAGGACTCTGTAAAGTGCAGTTGTGTCCAGAACAAGAAGGCAAATTCTGTGATGCCAGTAAGGCCCGAATGCGGTAAGAAACAACAATTCCTTACTATGTACTTGTGTATAGTCATTGTATATATTCCATATGTGCTTTCTATGTTATAAGAAAGTTAGTTAGATGATGCTAACTATGTAAGATACTGACTATAGTAGACAAAGGAGTTGTGGTTCAGGTGAATGTATATGCTCCCATGAGTGCTTGTCTTTGTTTGTGTGTGAGTAGTGCATGCATATGAGTAGTGTGTGGAGATCAGGTGAATGCTGTTGCTGTGTGAATTGTAGTGTTCAAACTTTGTAAGTAATTAGTATAAATGTCAGTGATTATCATGTGCATGACCTAGTAACACTCATAATCACAGATTTTAGAGTAGAATACACTGGGAGAAATAGGTGATATTCCATATCCTCAGTCATTTCTATGCTTGTAATATATCAGTGACATATAGTGTCATACAGAGGTTGTTCATCTCTTGTGGTATGAGAGAGAGCTAGTCATATGCACTGTGTAGTAGTTAGATTATTATACTAGTACATGTATTCGAGAGTGACACACTATATACTTGTGTGATGAAAAGTGTAACCTTCACATCTACAATGGGTGACATAGTGATATTATTTGATTAGTAAATAAGCATATTATCTCACAAGCAGATAAAGGAAGTCAGTTAGATAAGTGAGAGAAACGTATATATATATATATATGCACCAGCATTAGTGTGTATTTACATCCCAATAGGAACTCAGAACAGTTTGCATGATTAATTACATCTCAGTAAAGGATTATAGTCAAGAGTTATAATTATTACCTTTTGATTAAGGGTGTGTTCAAATGGTATTTGATAGCATATTCATATGTTATTATTATGCTCTCTACGTAGAGTGAAATTAAATTAGTTTTCGCAATGCTGTTCATGAAAGTTATGCCACAAGTATAAATTACCCGATATTGTATTTGGTTATAATTTATGGAAATACAAAGTTAGACATGAGTTATCACAGGTGTATGTTCACGCATGATGAAGTTAACATAGTAGACCAATATACATGCAGATTTTGATATTGCTGTCTTATTACTTTGTTATATGAGTGTAAACAAGTATGCATTGAGTCTGTATATTGTTTTTATTGTTACAGATTGTTATCTCAAGATCGATGACAAGTTTGGATTCAAGAATTAAACCGGATTTAGCTGTAATCTATGTTTCCAGTGTCATCTGTTGCATCTTGCGAATAACGATACAGGGCATATCACAGTGAACTGAAACTCCCCAGCAACTAGTTGTAGCTGGGGCAGCCACAATAAGTGAAATGGGTCAACCTAGCCGAACTTGACTTTTTCATATTTTCTGAAAGAGCGGGTCTTCTTTTACATTATGCTAAAATTTGGTATCATAAAACGGGAAGGAAAGTGTGTTTTTTTAGCAGTTTATCTCGAACATTTTTGGTAGAATTGTGTGATTAGGTGTGTCTTTAGAATCCCTTTTTCATCTCTGAAAAACCTTGTCCACACACTTCACTTTCAACTCTAATAAACTTTGAAAGGATGGTGCTACTGCTTTGAAAGTTGGCATTGATTATGAACAGAATGTGTTAACAAGGCATGCTTAATTTCAGCTTAATCTAATAATCCCTTCATTGTTTTTACTCTAGTGGTTTACTTCCTGTTTTTTGCCCCATTCATCGCACAGCCGGCACGGTTTGGTAAAGATTAAGCGCTTGAATAGACACTGTACTTCAGAGCCTCTTTTCTCAGTTCACACTTTTCCTGAGTTTGTGCTTTCTTTCCAATATTTAGATAGGTTAGGAGAGTCCATTTGATTTGAGTTATACATCATTTTAAAGCTTAAAGTCTGCTCTTTCAGAATATGGTCTTAACTAAAAATTCATGTCTGGCGACTTTTTGTTTGTTTTGAGGTGCTGGGTCACATTTATACATTAAGAACAGTCTGAACCTACCAGTAGTTCTTAGAATTCTCTTTGAATATCACTAGTCTTTAAAGTCATAAGCTTATCTCAGAATTTTTCATAATCAAATATTTACAAAAAAGTTCAGCAAATACTACAAGTATGCTTTGTTGTAAGCATACCGGTACTCAAAGCAATGTTTCTTTTTAACAGACATCTAGCATTTGATGGAGATGAACACTGCATCTAAAATATTGACACAGTTTGAACTCAAAAAAGTTTTGGCCAAACAATTACACACAAAAAAAAAAAAACCAGGAAAACTTACTGTCTGATAAAAATTACTTTGAAAGTCATATCTACCAAAGTCTATAATAAAAACAAAACAAAAACAAAATTACTCTTGCATTCACATAATACAGGTGTGACAAATTCCCAAATGATGTTCCTAGAAGGAAATGTACAGATCAGTTTGGTCAGTCAGAAATCTCTACTCACCTTCCTGAAGTTGCCCACCATTTCCTGTACAAGAGAGCGCATGGGGGCGACGTAGATAATCTTGAAGGCCTCGGTGTTGATAGTGCCATCTAGGTTGATATTCTTACCAATCTCCCTCAGGATGGTCAGCAGGGCTACATTGGTCTTACCAGCACCCTAGCAAGGAATAAACAAATAAACAGACTTAGTCTCAACTGACATTCACCTCAGCCAAGGAGGTAAATGTTTTCGCTGGCGTTGGTTTGTTTGTCTGTTTGTCTGTTTGTCTGTCTGTCTGTCTGGCTGGTTTGCAAAATTACTAAAAAAGATTTGAATGGATTAGGATTAATTTTTCAGGAAAAGTTGTTAACGACCATAGGAACGGATGACTACATTTTGGAAGTGATCCAGATCACCATCTGGATTCAGGAATTTTTTTTCAAATATTTGGAATGATTTTTTATGATTTTTCGGGTCCATCATGAATGCAAAACGGTGCACTTGTTTTTCCAACCCTCAGAACCAACGCGCTGTTGGCCAGAAAGTACGGTGCAGGCAGCAACAGCTGGTCAGAAATGAGGGTAGGTTTTGATGGTCCAGAAATCTACAAATGCAGTTGAAAATAAATGTATGACTATAATATAGGATAATATAGGGTGGAAATAAGCTGCTTGGAAGAAGTCTGCACTCTCTTAGTGTCTTTTAGCATTAGTATGCTTTCCTTCTTTCTCTTTCTTTTTTTTTTTTCTCAGTTTAACATCCATCCACAGTGGTTGCCCTTTAAATGTGACAAATGAGTCTACAATACAGAAGCTAAATGCTAGGCTGCTCAGACTTTTCCCTAAAATGCATTAAAACACATTGCAGAACATTACTCAAAGGGCTTAGCTCCATCACTTAATTTAATCTGTTGTTCAGAAAGAAGATGCTCTTAGTTCTGGCTCTCGGGAAGTCACATGATAATGCTAGGTTTGTGAGTCCCACATGCATTATTTTGTCTGAGGGCAAAACAAGACTCTACTGGCCTCACATGGACAAAATGGTGATGGAACTTACTGTCGGGGCACACAGGAGGAGGTTCTCGTCTGACTCCAGTGCTGCCTTGTAAAGTCTGCTCTGGATTCGATTCAGACTCTTGAATCCCTCAAACGCTGGCTGGGCATACTTGGGCAGGCGGTCAATAGGCACCAATGACTGTTCAATGAGTTGAGGCAAATACAGAGGAAGGTCAGTTCTTAAACCTTCTTTGAAACACATTCATTGATTCACATGGAAAATAATCACAGCACCTGCATGCACTCACAACCTAAAACTATCACTGGATTTTCATAAATATGTTACTGTGTACAGCATTTTTTGTGTCATTTTTTAATCACATTGACATATTGAGAGTTCAGTAAATTCTTGACTGCAAATGAGTACAAATTCCGCGGAATATGTGTCATGCAACATCCATGTACACATTTATGAAACATTGAAGACATTTTTGTTTGTCTTTTACAACCACAACCTGACATTTACAGGATGCAAGCTTACTTCCTGTAGAGATATGTGTACCTAGCAATGATGTACTTTACACAATATTTCAAAGTCTGCTTCAATATTTTGTTACACCAAAACTTGAAATTATGTCATTTAAATCTCTGCAATACATGTTGCCTGACTTCTATAAATGCTATTTACCTATTTAGCCCATTCAGCACTATTTTACCCCTTTTTAACCCTCTCTGTGCAAGGAACTTTGGACAACATGTATTATACTTGGCACTCATGGCACACAAAAGGGTTAATACCAACCTCATCATCCTCATAGGGCTTTGGCTTAAGGGCAGGTACGTGGACTTCCTCATAACCCTTCCTCTGCTTGCGGTAGGACCCATCGGGGAGCTGGCAACGCTTGTTGGCCATCAGGTGACTGCCCTGGGCAAAGGCCAAGTCTTCCAGGTCGACAAACTTCTCCGGAAGCATGGTCTGAAAAGGATGACAAATGCACCAAGCATTTTAGAAATCATGTGAAAACAAAAAAGAATCCTGTCATTGTTCATCACTAAATGCAAGCTTTGTTTGAAGTTAAAAAATAACAAGTAACAAAACAACCTTATGCATCATACCATTCTGTATTGCTGTCCCACAATAAATACACATAGGACTCCATCAGCTTTCCTCATTTTGTCTTTTGTCACATTTTATCAACAGGCCCTTTCCTCTGTTATTAATGCATTTTCTATACATGGAAACACAAAATCACACAAAGTTTTGCTGTATAAAGTCAATGATTCATATTACACTGAATTTACTTCAAAGGAAGTTTACGACACATAGCAAAAATGAATGACCCAAAACACTGGTTAAAAGTTGCATATGTTAGCAAAAAGAAAAATACTCACATTTTCAAGTTCATCCGTTTCCATGGCATCAAGATCAGCATCGACCCGGTTCTGGCGGGCGGCGGCCTTTCTATCCCGCTCCTCCTTGATTAGATCCTCCTTGTCAGTCTCTGTCAGGGCCAGAAGGATGGATGCCAGCTCTGGGTCAGACTTCATCTGGTCCTCCAGCTGCTGTCGCTCGGCAACCGTCTGCGACTTGGCCAGGAGGGTGCAGCAGAGGACTGGGGGAGGAGAAGAAATGGGAGCACAGACAAAGTTTGTTTACAAACATTTTGGACAGACTACATGAGTAGAAAGATCATTTTTATAACATAGGCTTAACTCTTACAAAGGTACTGCTTCTGATATAACAGAATGTCATGTTATATCAAAGCTTTATCAACTTGAGACCATGAAGTTTTTTACGATCCATCAACTGCCATTGTTCACGTCAAAATGACATTATTAGGAATGGTCCACATCTTCAAAGGAAAAACATTAACAAATCACTTATTAATAATATATGTAGTATCTGAGTCTGGCAACTTTTAATTCAATCCAGTTCAGCTTAGAATCATTAAAATTTTCCATTTGACTTATAAAGTGCAGCTGTTCTTGTCCTTGGCCTTATAAATTTGGAGGTTTATTTAGACAGACTCTTCTTTTTTTACACTGTTGATACTCCGCCTGTATATTGCAAAAATATCTCTCTTATAAGATTTGACTCATAAGCAGTAAGTTAAAGGGTGTGTACAGTTCTGGTTGAGGAGAGGATTTAGCTTTTAATGTTTTGCGAGATATTCAGAAACCACTCTATGAGATGTCAAAGAGCATGCAATTCTTAAGGGTATCAAAAGCTTATTTTATGAAAATCAAGGTGAAACAAAGAGATCCTAATAAAAGGTGTGGCCTGTTGCCTTTTATCATTATCATTTTTTGGGATATCTCAGCCACTTGAAAACCTATTTTCATCAAATAAACATTGAATTCTTCTTAAAATTACATGATCTTTCATATTTCATAAGAGGTTTAGTTCTCACTATCTCACTTAGGAATGTTCAAAACATGAATCCCCACCTCAACCAGTACGGTACAGTCCCTTTAAGTACAATCTTATGCTGATCAATAACACTATCTCGTTTTCCTGGAAATACTTCAACGTAGTCTGATATATCATATAATGATCAAATTAATGATCAGGTCTTTTACAGTGGCATCACTCAGTCCCTTTGGGCTGAGAACATTCAAGGGTTTCTACGTATCCAGTCTCACTGAGGGCCTGCTCAGAAGTGGTTAGAAGTAGTTTGACTCACTCATCATTCTGTTCTGTCTCAGGGTCTTGATGAACTCAAACTGGTTGGTCCCAAGCAGCATTACAAGCTGGTTCTCACACTGTCCATCATCCGAGGCATTCTGTCAGAATAAATTTGTAACAAACGCAAACAGAATTTAGGGTTTCTGGGACGAACGCTGAACTAGGGCTTTCTATAGCTCAGTCGGTAGAGCACCGGGCTAGCAATCCGAAAGTCTTGGGTTCGAATCCCGATGGAATCCCATTTTCTTTGCTCAATTTTCCACTAGAATAAATTTGTATGACACAAACGCCATAGGCAATATAGTGAACTGGTAGAATATGAGGTATTAAAGGACAAGTTCACCTTCATTAGACATTTTGATTGAGTGAATGCAGCAATATTAATAGAACACATCAGCAAGAGTTTGATGAAAATCGGACAATCCGTTTAAAAGTCATGAATTTTTGCAATTTTTGCTTAGCACTGCTGGATGCGAAGACTACTACAGCTTGTGATGTCACATGAGTACAACGATATAAAGAAAGTATAAGGAAAATTAAAGATATTTTCACTTTTCTCACATACTAAAAGAACATTTGACTTCCCTCTTTCAGAAGGCAAGAGGGAATAATATTACCCTTAACATACGTCAGTGACAAGTCAGAGAAATGTGCACCTTTTTTAAAAAGTAAAATTTTGTGAAATTCTCTTTATATTATATGTGACATCATACACTCTAGTAGTCTTCTCATCCAGCAGTGACTATGCAGATACTTTAAAAATTCATAACTTTTAAACGGATTGTCTGATTTTCCCCAAACTTTCACTGATGTGTTATACAAATATTGCTACATTCACTCAATCCACATGTATATGAAGGTGGACTTGTCCTTTAATGCCAACAGGATGATGTGGATACAAAACACCACTTCAAAGCAAAAGTGCCTGATTGACTTCGGAATTTCTCAAAGATAGTAATGCATAAAGAACTCCTTTAGTAAAATCTGCATCTCACATCTCTCATATGATATATACCTTAAATACAATACTTTTAGAACTATCTCCTTTTTTTGTTACAGGTGTGACTGACAATATGGCATCAACAAATGATAGGCCAAGAACAAAATTTGTCCATCAAATGATTTTTCAGACAAAAATCAGACCTATGCCAACAAACATCACCAAATACATTTTGAATTTGAGCTGCAAAAGGCCTGATCTTTTATTTTATTTTATTTTTTATTTATTTATTTATTTTTTAAACGAAGAGATCTGCTGATGCACAGACATGCTAGAAATTCATGTTAAACTGATGGGTAACTCTTCCAATGTATGCGGAGAAATGAGAGACAAGGAAAGTCTCGGCCCACCTTTAGGATCTCCAGCACCTCCGTGGATCTAGCCTGGGAGACATTGGGGTCGTCGTAGAACTTGCTCAGCTGCCTTTGGAGCCAGAAGGCATCAATGTCCCTGGGATGTAGGCCCTTTTTCCTGGCCATCAGGACATCGTCACCACCACCAAGCTGTGTTTTCATACAAAAAGCAGCAACATTGGCAATTGATGTTGAAGTATTGTCATTCACACTGTATACTTTTGTGTTTTTCATGCACCTAAATGCTTATAATTTTGCGCAGTAATTTTCATGTGTTCCCAGTCTTCCCCTGATGCACAATCACAGATCAGTCATGTATTCTTTGAAGTTTTCCATGAGAGTAGAAAGTTTTAGTGGTGGGTGGTTTCATGGTGCAACATGCATTCTTTCTTGGATGTGCATTTGGTCCTTACAAGGACTGATTCAATCTCAACATTTTGGTAAGAATGTTCTTACAGTGAGTAGGCCCTTTTCATGACCACACTCACATCCAAGAAGAAATAAATGCCATACCATGAACCCTCTACAGATCAATCACTTTGAAATGAACTGTATTTGCTACTTGTTCCCAAGTGTGTGTTTTTATGCCTCCGCCACGAAGTGGTGCCGGAGGCATTATGTTTTCGGGTTGTCCGTCCGTCCTTCCGTCCGTCATGAATTTTGTGGACAGCATAACTAAAAAACCTTTTGAGGTATCTTAAAGGGAAGATAAACCCCAAGAACAATGTGGATTGAGTGAAAGCAGCAACATTATTAGAACACATCAGTGAAAGTTTGAAGAAAATCGGACAATCGATGCAAAAGTTATGAATTTTTAAAGTTTTGATGTTGGAACCGCTGGATGAGGAGACTACTGGAGGTTATGACGTATGAGTGGACAACAATACCAAGAAAATATAAAGAAAATACTACAAAAATAAATTTTTCATAAAAATTACAAATTCCATCAACTTGATATTAACATATGTTAAGGGTAGCAATTATTCCCCCTGCTTTCTGAAAGCGGTTGGTCCATTGCTCTTTCATAATTCTAGAAAAGTGAATTTTTGTTGAATTTCCTTTATATTTTCTTTGTATTGTTGTCCACTCATACGTCATATCCTCTAGTAGTCTCCCCATCCAGCGGTTCCAACACCAAAACTTTAAAAATTCATAACTTTTGCATCGATTGTCCGATTTTCCTCAAACTTTCATTGATGTGTTCTACTGATGTTGCTGCTTTCACTCAATCCACATTGTTCTTGGGGTTTATCTTCCCTTTAATGAAATTTGGCATGTATGTGTATTAGGGGCACATGCTCAAGGTCAAAGGTCAAAGGTCAAGGTCAAATACATAAAATTTCACTATTTCCACCATATCTATGCAGTGCCTAAAGATATTTTCTTGAAACTTAGCATATACATATATTACCCAATTAAGATTCTCTGGTGAAAGTTTGGGGTCATGAAGTCAAAGGTCAAAAGGTCAAGCAAAAATATTAAAACTTCACTTTTTTCTCCGTACCTTGGAAATTGTTCAAGGTATCTTCATGGAACATAGTAACATGTACTGACTGGCAGTGATTATCTAGACAATTTAGGGTTCATGGGGTCAAAGGTCAAGGGCAACACTTCAAAATTTTACTATTTCCCTCATGTTTATGCAATGCCAGCAGGATTATTTTTCTTTTTCTTACACTTGGTGTATGCATGTATAACCTAATAGAGATTCTCTGGAAAGTTTTTTTTTTCTTTTTTCTTTTTTCTCAAAGGTCAAAGATCAAGTGAAAGTGCTGAACTAACTTCTTCCTCCATATCTCGGAAGTGGCTCAAGTTATCTTGAAACTTACTACATATTTATGCATGTTCTGCCTGACAGTGGTTATCGTATGAATTTTAGGGTCACAGGCCAGAATAAAATGGTAACAATTTAATATTCAATATAGAAATTGCACTTTTTCTCCATACCTTGAAAATTACTCAATGCACAAACGTATGAACGGGTCAAAGTCAAGTTAAAGTCCTTAAATCCCCATATACATGCTCTCCTATTCATCCAATTAAACCTAGGTCAAGGAAGGTGAACATTCAACACATTTGTGACAAACTTGTCATTTTAATATTTTGCCAATATTGTGAAAATGTAATCACACATTGTCCACATGTACTATCTAGACCTAGTAGGAGAATCATGCATTATGGCGGAGGCATACCAGTTGCCGTAGCGACATTTCTAGTTTTATACATGTTTCATATCTTTCAAGCTTTTTTTTTTTACTTCATGATTCATCTGGTAATGAGATATTACAATACCAATACTAGAGACTTCAAGATACAACATCCTTCTTAATTCTATTTCATATTTGCTCTCTCCATTATTACCTTAAAATATCTGCTCTTGTAAAAGAAAATTTAATGCAAACCATGAGTACATTTTTGAAGATACATATAATGCTACTGAACACAAAGTTATTGCTTAAGTTAGTAGATCAGTTCTGATCTCTTGTGTGAATCAATTTCTGGACATCCATGAATGACCAAGACAACTCACACTGGTCTTGAGGGTGGACTTCACATCGGCATCTTCCATTCCTTCCTCCTCGTCCGATTCCTCTTCCTTGATCTCACCGACATCCTCATCGTCACCCACCTCCTCGTCCGACTCCTCAAACTGAACGTTGACACCCAGCGTCTCATCGATGTCATCATCTATGAAATGAGACAGGATGTCCATGCTTTTATCGGAGACAAATGCGACAACCTTGGGAAGATGTTTTTACAGATGCCAGTGATACCATTTCATGCAGCCTCATTGCTACTGTAAGCTGGGCTCCATATTGCTAGTAACATTTCTTGTATGTAGAGCTATTAACTCTTTATGTGCCACGTTTGCACGTCTGATGGCGTGCCAACTTCCCATATTCTGCTCAAACCCACAAACCCGCCAAATGCCACAGTACACTAAAAGCTTTTCTTGCGCTTCGGTTCGTCTCACATGTAGCTTGCATTTATGTGGTGATTGACTATCAAGCGGTGCTCCCTAAATTGATTTGCGTGTGAATTCTTAGTTTCTGTCACCGTTTTGTGTTCAAAAGTCATGTCTTTACAGTATTAATGTAGCTGTTGGTCATTTCAAAGAAAAACAGTCATCAATTTGTCATACAATTTTCATCAAAGCAAAGCTTAGCATTTTCTCTACAATCTTGCTCTCTACATGTCCAGCTTAACAGAAATCTATAGAAGCTACATAGATTTGAACAAAAAATCAAAGCATGATTACATTGGTGTCTTAGAATAATGTGGCACACAGGGGGTTTCCACCATGGCACATAAAGAGTTAAATGCATATCCTACCACCAAAATTGAAAGCATATACAATATTTTTGCTTTTGAGTAGAATACAAACTATTAGTTGTTATTTTACGATATACAATGGTGCAACAATCACTCATGCTCGGCAATGATTAAGCCATTACATTTTTCTTTCTATTTGTTTTTTCAAGAAAAAAAAATGCTGGATATCGAGTCACAGAAGAATATTATATGCAGATATCCTTCCACAGATCTAAGTGCCTTAAACAATGCAAGGTGCTTTCAGAAAATGTGCACAGAGCTTCCATGCATACATTTTTTTTTTTTTTTTTTTTGGGGGGGGGAGTTAGAAGAGATGTTGATTATTCCACTGAAAGAGCCATCTCACCAATATTCTTCTTTTCTTTCTCCACACCATAGTCTGTGATCTTCTTGCCCAGGTTGACCAGTAGGGCGAAGCGCTCCTCAGCCAGAGTTCCTAACAGGGCCTCCAGTTCCTTCTTCTTGTCCTTGTTCTTGGTGTGCTCACTCTTCAAGGTTGCAAGCACCTCGTCTGCTGCACCACAGAGGATGTCCCTGGGCTAACAACACCAAACAATTCCGATAAGATCTCTTCAGTCTCATGCTAGGCTAAACTGTTAGTGAAAATAGTACACAAGTCTCTTTGCTTTCTGGGGGTAATACAGGTTTATTAAAATCAGAACAAACTCAGATTTTCTCTCAGATTCTGAACATATTGTAGGAGCTTGGACAAAAGGAGTCTGTAATTTGATATGGCATGATGGATGGATTGGATAAAGAGGAAAGAGAAACCAGATACACGGAAGAGGAAAGAGAAACCAGATCTTATATTCAAATATGGGCAAGGATGTATTGGCCACAAAGAGCTCACTTACATGTGTACACTACAGTGTTAGCAGTGTTAGATCTCGGCCGTCAACCGCGCGATCGCGACGAGAATTGCCACACACATTGCCTACGATGTAATCTACAGTACCGTGAAGTTAATTTTTAACAATTTTATCATTTAAGCTAAATTATGCTACTTTATGCATAATGATGCATGAAATCAGACAATTTGGTATATATCACTAAATAAAGCTCAAAAAAGGCACATTTTTTGTATAAATATTCTTTTTGGTGTCCTTAGCAAATGTAAGAGAAAAAAAAGTGTGCCATCAGAAAAAATTTTTCTATTTTATTGTTTTTTAAATTTCTTATGTTTTTCATTGTTTTTTTGATGACGTTTGTCTGCAACATTGTTCCGAACAAGAAAATATCAAATTTATTGATTTTACTCAATAAAACCCCAAAATAATCATGCTTTTATGAAATTTGCCTGTAAACACAGTTTGCATTGAAATTGTACACGAATATACATTTTTGAGCAATTTTTGGTCTGACATGCACATACATATATTTATGCGCAACTTCGGAACCACGCGCCCGGGCATCGCAAATTTGGTGTCAAAAGATGCGGGAGACTCAAAAGAAAAAAGTCATGAAACGTCGCGCTGATAGCTTTTCGCGACAGCGATACATCGTGCGAAACGTCAAGGGGGGGCCTCGGAGCACCACCCCCCCCCCCCCCCTGAATACACAATACTTACTTTCATTGAACAAAAATATAACACCTTCAGCGATTATGATTTCTGTCTACTTCCTTGTAACATGAAGCATTTAAAGTCTAATACTCTGTGAAGACTTCCACCTCAATATGTCACTGATTCTGTATGCAAATTGGTCCTCACTGGTAATGAAAAAGCTAAGATCCTATATGAGGGGAGGATTGGCCCATTGACAATCGTTCAAACATGGTAATGTCAATAAATACTCACTTGGTCCCCAATGGCAGCTTGAATAAAGCTGAGCAGGGCTTCATATGTGGTCCTTGTCTCCTGTGTTTTGGGCCTGTAGTAAATCCCCACCAGATCCTCAATGCCTTCAGACAGCAGAGTCTGACCTTTGAACTTGTTCATGTCATACCGTGCGTCATCACGCTTTCGCCGCCTTCGTGAAAAATGAATTGGATGACAACAGGTTACTTTCTCAGTACAAAACAAAAAACAAAACTGAAGCACAGCCATTGGATACATCATCATAAAATGTTAAACATATCATAATTTATGCAGGTTATGCTGTTCACAATACATACATCAAGTTTTATCCACTACATATATATATTTTATATTTACAAATCTAATTTGGTACTGATCTTAACTGCAACTTATGACTACAACCCCATGTACTGTACACTGTTTCTTGTCCATGATTTTACTTTTATGTCTTGGGTTAACAAGCTGCAGCGATATGTAAAAAAACAATAAACTGTTTGTACAGAGATACCACAAGACTGATTTTATTTTTCTACACAGGGCAAGGGGTCAGACCATCCATTTTCAATAACACTACCTTTTTCTAACCATTCACAGAACACACACAATTACATCTATCACATTGTACAAAGCAACCAAAATGTAGATGTATGTTTTTCACAAACTCTGAACTTAAATTTCATGTGCCAAAAGTCAGATTCTCATGGAGTGGTTATGCATTTTCTGTTATATTGCAGGTCCAAAACTTTGGAACAACATCCCCAAGATTCAATGCCAGATTTCCACAACAGACTAATTTCAATCCAAATTTCAAATGAACTTACTTAACTTTTAATTATCAAAGCATTACAGAACTGTACTTGGATTTGTAATTGTTACTTGTTCCTCCGTTCCTGCAGTACCATACCATATAAATATGTGGTTACTTGTCAATAACAAGGTACCATAGCATTGAAAAGCAATATGTGTGCATTAGAAGCAGCCACCATTATCACAAGTTGGTATCATTATCATCATTATTAACCACAAGTTCCAGCACTCACTTGGCTTCTTTCTCTTTCTGCTGGGGCGGTCTTGTGCGCTGGGCCCTGTCTCCCATCTTACTGCTGCCCAGCTTGCCCACCAGGCTCATCACCTCTCCGGTAGCCTCATCTCTGCCTCTCCGCTCAACCAGAGAGCGGTCAACTTGCAGCACAAGATTAGAGTTCTGCATTCACAAAGTGAAGATGCCAGTGTATACATTTTGAACTTTGAACTTTGAAGTTTGAAGCGAGAGGTGATATGGTTGAAGCTTTTAAATTATTTCATAATGATCAGGAAGTAGAAACTAGTGCCTGATTTGGGTTTAATGAAAAAATACACAAGAGGACAAAGTACAAAGTTATATATCTTTCGATCACATACCACTACAAGAAGAAACTCATTTTGCATGCGTATCAGGAAATCATGGAATAGTTTACCAAGAAACTTAATAGATGCACCCAGTATCTTCAGTTTTGAAGTTGGTTTGGACAAATTCTGGGACAATGAACCCATAAAATTTAAGTTCGACGCCATTCCACCTGGCCATGACCCAGCTCATCTCGAGGACCAAACCTGGATCTGAATATAAAGGCTCAGCCTGCGTTCAGAATCTTCCATAGCATAGGTATCCATAGGTAGGTAGGTATTTCTGCATGATTACAATGTACCTCTTTTTTTCCTAGAAAAACATACACCACCAACATTTGTCTTAAATGAAAGAAAGATATTACTCAGAGGGGTGAAGGTTCAGGTGTTTCTTCAATTTGTCTCCCTCTATCCCTCGGTCCTTCCTAACGTTAGGCCCAGACTTAACTAGATACACAGCCCAATTGCTGTAAGTAGTGACAGGGCTGTACCGTCATGACCCACAACACGAAGAGAGTTTAGCGATCGCATGCGATCGCTTTGAATTTCGATACTTGAGATTTTTTTGTTGAATGGACTTATTGTGATCGTGAGGGCTCTCTAGTTCTAGGGACTTATGAACCTTCTGTAATACAAGCATGCACTTAACGTGAAAAATGTATACATTTTTTGGGGATAAGAAACGTACTATAAATTTTCAAAAGTTTTGTAGTTGTGTTGTGGTTCCCCACTTTGAAGAGGCATGCCTTGACTGTCAGACACTGTATTCGCATAGCGTACTAACAGCATCTGGTCGGGCTAGCCCAGACTCTCTAATGTTGACAAATTCTTAAATTTAATACAAGAATAAGATCGCACCTGCTACATTTATAAATTAACAAACATGTCGGGAAAAAAAGGAACCTTTCCTTTGTAAAGGGAGACAAATTGAAGAAACTCACACCAGAACATTTGTCTTTTCAGGACATCGCAGGATTCAAATTAACAAACGCTTTTATACTTGTGTTTCAAATTTCAAGAATCGAGTGCTACTCTCAATAGCAACTCAAAACAGGACGCCACTTTGCACATGTGGGGCCACATTCACATTACACAACGCGTGCTTCTCACAAAGTTTGCACTAACGTTAACTGGCTAGACTACAGCTGCACCTGTCTGTACCTACGTCTAAAATAATGGCACATTAATATTACAGATGATAACTTACAGCTTTGTACTCATACTGCAAGGATCTGGCCGTGGCATCGGCCATGGTGGAAGGTTGTTTTTAGACGATATTCGAGGCAATAATATCGGCGTCGATTTCGACGTTGGGTGCACGACAGAGAAATACATCAGTTCTGAATAGTCGTCGTTGATGGCGCTTCTCCACACGGCATGCACGCGCACATTATTTTAACATTGATTTTGTTTTTAACGATTGTTCCCTCATGTGTGGCATCCGATGGGCAGGTGCAAGCAACATACAGATAGATAGATAGATAGATAGATAGATAGATAGATAGATAGATAGATAGATAGATAGATAGATAGATAGATAGATAGATAGATAGATAGATAGATAGATAGATAGATAGATAGATAGATAGATAGATAGATAGATAGATAGATAGATAGATAGATAGATAGATAGACAGACAGATAGATAGATAGACAGATAGATAGATAGATAGATAGATATATAGATAGACAGATAGATAGATAGATACTAGTAGATAGATACAAGACAGACAGACATATAGGCCTAGATAGGAGTAGAACAAACAAACAAAAAACTATATGGACCTTATTACATCAACTACAAATGATTTAATTTCACAATACAATTTTACATTAGATTTTCTAGAGATATGGGTATATGGTACAGTATAGACATGGGTGAAAGTCGACAAGTCAACCGTTTGGCATTTCAGATCTTCAGTGGAAAACGGTCAAACACATTCGAATTATAAGAGGGACCTAGCTGCATGAAAGCATGCGTGTATACTCACATCTATAATTCGTTACAATAATACCGTATGTCAAAACTTCGATGAAATAGGACATAGGAGAAAATTCACTGTAAGAAAGACACCTCTACAGATTGTGTTACTACCTGTGCAAATATGACAATGAGAGCCAGTTGAGTTATTAAGTGGAGTGTCCGCGTATATTATTTGCACATTAATATTTAGACATAGTCTGGTTTCATCACCAGCCCAAGCGCAGCAAATGCTACCAAATGATGATTGCACGTATCAAGCATCTTTAACGAGATTGTTTTTCTTTTGTTGTTCTTGATCTGCTCTGGCATTATATAACTCTAACAACTTTTTGTGCCACTATCCCACTGGCCTGCATGTTAATAAATTGCATGTATTTTAGTAACCTTGTTTCATTCACCATGTATTACAACCACTAAGGTGAAAGGAAATCCACTCTTAATGAAGATGAAACTTCAGAAACATTGCCGCAAACTCTTTAGTGTTCATATTTATAATAACAATAATATGGTCTTATTTACCCAGGGTAGCCTCTTCAGTGTTGCCACTGTTCTACCAGAGGGCCCTGCTATTATTATTACCCTAGCGTTGCCAGGTACCCATTTATACACCTGGGTCGAGAGGGACATTGTGAGTAAAAACATCTTGTCCAAGGATGTAAGCATGACTGGGCGGGATTCGAACTCACGGTCCTCCGTTCGGGAGTCGGGAGTCTTATCCATTATGCCACAGCGATGATGTGATGATGTTTTTGTGGATTATGTCCCAACGCCCCCCCCCCCCCCGAAAAAATTAAGGTTCTCATCAATCACTTTCCCCATGACATTTTACTATGTCATTATGGCAGCGGACTGCATTTATAGCTTTGACTCCGCTTCATTTTCTTCCAAAATCAGAATAATTTCTTTAGGGGTGCAACAGTCGTGCCACTTGAACACATTTTTTTTTGTTGCATCACGTATTAGGACATCATACCTCTTGCGTTTTGTTGTAATTACTTGAATGATGTTCGCTGTGTTTGTTTGTTTTTCTTCTTCCCCTTTATTCCTCCTTCTCCTTGTGGTCATTGGCTGTTAGTAAAGTAGCCGCATACACGGGAACATCAGTAAAGTCCATCAAGACATGCAAGAATTTTAACAGTGCAGGTCCTCGCCAAAAGAGAGCACAACTCAGTTTGTTTTGTTTTTGTTTTTTTTTTTTTAACAAAGATGACAAAGTCGCAACTTTTTGCATTTCTTTTTCACAGTTGCCGTCGTTGGCGCTATAAGAAGACTCTACAGTATGAACAATAATATTTTGAAATGGCAGTCGGGCTTACCTGGATCAGGGAGATGGAAGAGAGAATACCAGTTACATACACGAGTGTGACTCACCTATATGGGTTTCGCAATGCCCGCTGCATCAGACTACGTCATCATCCCGCGGATCGAGATCCCCAGCCTGTACGTGTCACACGGGGGAAAAGGGGTTCAAACAAACACAACAACAACGACAGCGTAACGTATGTTGTCTTCACTATGTGCACATTAACTGTTCACAGTGATCAATGTGCAGTCGTGGTGGGGAAAAATATAGAACCTGTGATGAACATTTTCATTATGTGGAGCTCAAATAATAGCTTTTCTTCGAAAAGAGGGATTTCATCAATAATGATAGACGCCCCCGTGATCAAAACGCGCTTTCCGAAGCTTCACTCAAACGACCAGTGAGCTCTTTTGTATTTCTAGATTATTTCTGTATTTCGCTGTGACTTAAAAAAAAAAAAATAATAACTTTCAGCGGATCAGGAGATGTGCTTCAAGTAGCAACAGTGTGCGTATACTGCTGGAAAGAGAATATTGGTGCGTATATATTCCTCGTCTAATTTTTCTCTCTTGCTCATCTCTTGGCAAAGTATCAGATAACCCGATACAATGTAATAGTAGTTTTCTCGATTATCTCTGTTACATTCCGCATGTATAGGCCTATGACACCTGTGTACTGATGTTCCGTCGCACCAATGACTGCTGTAAATTAGGTCACGAGTATTCTATTATACCTAGAGATATTAGCTGTAGTCAGTGGCGTAACTACGGGGGGGGGGGGGGGGAGGGATGGGGGCACGTGCCCCCCTCCCCCCCCCTCCCCATCCGCTGTTTAAAAAAAAAAAGCCCTTACCAAAATGGTAATTCAAGGGTTAGTAAACTGCCCTTGAAATCGACATAAAAGGGTGATCAAGAAATAAGATATTTTTCTAAGATTTCTTTTAACCATAATTAAAGAGGTGTATATATAGTGTGAAACATTGTTCAAAAAGCCTGGAGCCGACAAAAGATTGTGATTCAGCGTGATTCCTGGTTGGCATTCTGAATATAAGCAGGATGTGCGCGGTGTACTCAGAACATCCGAACGGCAAAAAGAGTCGCTGCAATGTTGCGCAGTGTGATTTAGAATGTACACCTTTGTACCTTACGCTTCGTTATAAATCAAAGCTAGATCATTGATTTTGAAGTGTTGCTTTACGTACTAGTCTATAAAGTCTATTAAAATGCCTTGCATTGCAAATAATAAGACTTGACCTGGGCTATTCTCTAACTTTTCCATGTACATAAAACACACGCACACAAACACAAAAAATTAGGGGATGCTCTAAAGTGCAGATTTTGGACATTATTCCCCCGCTTGGTAATTTCGACGCCCCCTCGCTGGTCATACCTCTCCCAATCATGAACATAAACCGACACTCTTGACTACCAGTGGCGGATCTAGGGGCGCACCGGGCGCCCCCCCCCCCCACCCTCTTAATTTCCAAAGCGAAAAAATATAGCTACAAACGGCAGTTTTTGGATTGTAAAATGTCAAAATTTTCAAGCTCGCTCGCATTTAATTGTTATGTCATTCTCCTGACGTTACTGCCAGTAATTGCCAGCAGTTGTGCCCAGTGCGCCCCCCTTAAATTCCAAAACCGAGCGAAAAAATATAGCTACAAACGGCAGTTTGGGGACTGTAAAATGTCAAAATTTTCAAGCTCGTTCACATTTAATTGTTATGCAATTCTCCGGATGCTGCTGCCAGTAATTTGTCGTTTCACACAGTCATTCCATAATCCATGTAAGGAAAATTTACAATGTTGCTCAATGACTGCGCTGTGGATTGTATCACATTCCGTTATGTATTGTAGTCCCCATTAAGTTTGCAGACTGACAGCGCACGCACACACGCGCACACACACATACACACGCACGCACGCACAAGCATACACATCCTCAAAACAACTTTTCCACGAGGTGCCCCCACCGAACTAAAACATAAACATGTTTTAACATAAACATAAACATGTTTTAGTTCGGTGGGTGCCCCACCCCCCCCCCCGCCCGCGTTTTTTTAAGACGGCACAGATTGGGGCATGGCGCGTGTTAAACCTATGGGAAAAACGTTGGGTTAGGGTTTTTGGTTATGGTTATGGTTAGGGTTAGGATTAGGATTAGGGTTAGGTTTAGGGATAGGGTCCCCGATAGATTTTTAGTTTCCCCAATCTGTGCCGTCTAAAAAAAAAACAAGCCCCCCGCCCCCCCCCCCCCCCATGTCTTGGATGAGGGGACTGCATTTTACAAGCTCTGCTTTTTAGCAGTCCCCTCCATTTCCAGCAATCCATTTACCACAGTGACGTAACAGTTATTTGTATCTCGGTTGTTAGCTGTATCTCTTTTTGTGGTGCACACTTTGACTGAAATATTGGAACTATATTATAATCCTACCAAAAAAAAAAAAAATGAAAGGGAGTGGCGTCACGTGCATACAGTATACGTAGGCCTACAACACGCAATTTTTCATTTTTTTTTTCCCGACTCCCATCACCGGTCCATGCCGGAGGAGAGGAACCGCACAACACGACAAACGGATGAGAGGCAGCGCGCATCTTTTGGGGTTGTCGTGGCGCGCGTGCGTGGGGTACACGTGTTTGCTCCGCGGCCTGCTGATGATGTGAGTGAATGCCACATGATGATAAATTAATGATGACGACGATTGCATGCGATGTAAAAATGTATGTTTCAATTATAAAGATACGGATTCGATCACACACCAATCTACACCATACACACGTACACGTCGACGTACGTACACGTGCATTTAGGCCTATAATGCAGCTTGATTGATCTGTCTGTGATAGTTAAGTGAGAAAAACTTCGTCGAAGTTTTTATTGACACTTTATAAAATTTATTTGTCAACGACATCACAAGGTGTAAGGGTGAGGGTGCAGACTCGAAGAACAACCGTCTGTGAGTTCTGACTGTTAGAGACCCGACATTTTCGTGTCCCAAGAAGACAGAGCTACCAAGAGACCTAGCACTGTAGCAGGAGTGGACAGCATGTCTAAAAACACGGCGCCACGCCTGATGTCAGCTCCCAGACCCGCTGGGGCTGTAACATCGGCACTCGCTCAGCTACAGGTGACGTATGGAGATGCGAGTGATACTGATAGTGATAGCTCGTCATACGAGGACGATGACAGTGTCTGTCCGGATACCGACTTGGGTCCAGGACCTGTAACAGGTAACCACATGGGTTTACCCTTTAATAATGTTGAATCTGCGACATCGGATTCTGATACAGACATGTTTGTTTGTTTCTTTGATATTTTGAGAAATGGGTCTCAACGCAGCGTCTATAATTTTTACTTAAACGATTAAGGTTTTCTTCCTCGACACACCTAACTCCTTGGTGCAGCGGACGCCATGCCCGGTGATGATGAATTTCTCCGTGATTGGAGAGAAAGATGTTAATGCTATTGTCAATGTTAATATTAGACCTCTAATATTATGATGAGAAGATGTATTTGATAATAATCAAGATGATTAAAGTGTAATCTTATTTTAGCCTCTTGTTGAGTTTTGTTCAACACTCACCTGGTTTGGAGGAATCCTTCATGTTGATTTCAAAGGTGTAGAAAATTAGAACTCATAAAAGAGAACAAAATAATAGTGACATTTTCATTCTTTTCAGAGTCCTGAGTAGTACTAGTAGGTCACTTTGTTTCATGATTCCATGATGTCAGTATTATTGATGATGATAATGGTGATGATGATGATGATTGCTTGTAAAGTTGACCAGTGCAACCAATGGCCTACATAGTACATATCATGCCCTTTAATAATGATCTTTTTATATTGATATTGCCAAATACCTCTTGCTGTCAACTGGATATGCTGACAAGCACCATTTATAAGGATTACTGAAATAATTGTGACATCGAAGATGCTTATCTTAGTGCTTTAAAAACTGACTTGCCCTCTTGGTACAAATGACATTCTTCATAATCACCAGCCACTTTCCAAGGAAGATATGTCTTTGTGATGGTAATTACTTTACGCTATCCCTACGTACAAACGATGGGCGGTAGACAATGGTAAAGGCATGGGGGTGCGCAAATAGAAATTGCTCAAATATTGCTGAAATAGATATAAAAATTACTGGACTGTACGTGTTTGTATGCTAATCTGACATATTTATAAAGAACTATACTTGAAGATAATACCGTATTAGTTTCATTTGGCGGAATTAAAGAGAGAAAAGTGATAAAACCGGCTTTCCATGAGGGTAAAATTTCAAGCACTTTCACAAAATACAGCTCAGATTTACACTTGTGGACATATTTTCGAATGGAATTGACTTTTTTATAGATATGTTCTATGCTTTATCAAAAAAAGCATGTTCTATGCTTTTTTTTTTTTTTTTTTTTAAGGCGACCATCCATCCCCAGTTATATTTTTTTACTGTTTTAACCCTCTCCTGGAATATATCATTTCATTCTTTTTTTTCAATGTAAACATGGTTATGACCTCAACGGACAAAATATCATTAATACCCTTTATACAGACGAATAAACGTCATTATCAAAGTAACAAAAAGTATATATAGATACACATTTTATCAGAATTCAACTCTTACTCTCAGTTCATGGGTTTATTTCTATAGTATGCAAAATGTTGAAGTCTGTTGATTAGTATAGTATATGTGTAATATTTTATATTTGTATATGTAATATTGAATTACGAAAGAAGGTTTATTACAGTTTTTAGGACCACGGATATTTTTTTTTTTTCAATGGGAAAGTAAATGGAGTTTTTGATTATGTACAAAACGAAATCAGAAAACAAAAAAGCAGAACATCGACTGATTATTGGTCCGCCCGGAGTGTGAAGTTTCTATAAACGTCCGATATGAAAGAATTGATGTAAATGTTATAATGATTGTTAGTTATACCTCCGCCAAACGAAGTTTGAAGGGGGTTTATAGGAATCAGCGGACGGGCGGTCGGTCGGGCGGTCGGTCAGGCGGTCGGTCCGTTGCAAATCTTGCGTCGCGAACTACTTCCTCAGTTTTCAACCGATTCCCATAAAACTTGGCACAGATGTGTGCCTTGGGTTGTAGATGTGCAAGACGTATTTTTTGACAGTACCCAAAAGTACGTTGCCATGGTAACGGCATATTATGGGCAAAAATGGGTACAAATCTTTCGTCGCGAACTCCTCCCACAGTTTTTGATCAATTTTTATGAAATTAGGTACAGATGTTCATCTGAATATGTTAATGTGCAAGACACATATTTCCGCAGTGGCAAAAAGTGCGTTGCCATGGTAACGGCATGTCATTGGTAAAATATAGGGTAAAATGCTTCATGGCAAAACTGCTTCATCAGTGTTCTTCCAATTCTCATGGAATTCATATTGAATGTTTGTCTTAGGATATAGGTCAGCATGACACACTTCTTGACAGTGACAAAAAGTATGTTGCCATGGTAACAACTCACATATTATGAGCCAAAATGATGGAAAATTTTGTGTTGCAAACTACTTCCTCAGTTTTTGCCCCATTTCCATGAAACTTGGTACAGATGTGTTCCTTTGGTTGTAGATGTGCAAGACGCATTTTTTGACAGTACCCGAAAGTACGTTGCCATGGTAACGGCATATTAATGGCAGAAGATCAAGGAAAGATCTTGCGGATTTAACTACTTCCTCATTTTTTTGACCAAAGCTTATGAAATGTGGCACACACCTTGATCTTGGTGGGAAGATGTGGAAGACATATTTTTCGGACGTGTCGGAAGCTGCGTTGCCATGGTAACGGCATATAAATGGCAGAAGATCAAGGAAAGATCTTGTGGATTGAACTACTTCCTCTGTATTCGACTGAAGCTCATGAAATGTGGCGCACACATTGGTCTTGGTGGGAAGATGTGCAAGACATATTTTTTGGACGTGTCGGAAGCTGCGTTGCCATGGTAACGGCATATTAATGGCAGAAGATCAAGGAAAGATCTTGTGGATTGAACTACTTCCTCAGTTTTTGACAAAAGCTTATGAAATGTGGCACACACAATAGTCTTGGTGGGAAGATGTGCAAGACATATTTTTCGGACGTGTCGGAAGCTGCGTTGCCATGGTAACGGCATTTAAATGGCAGAAGATCAAGGAAAGATCATTCCTTGGGTAAGACTGTCGTCACGGGGCGGGGGTATTAATCACCTTCAGTGATATTTCTGGTTTTAAATATTATTGTTGATACTGGCACATTAATTTCATGGATGTTATTTGTGTTGTATGTTCAATGTGTACCTGCAATTATCTAAAGAGATAATTGACCTGGTTATGTATAAACATTTTCTTGAATAAAGAAATGATTCAATCAAAAAAGGTGAAATTTCATTGCATTTGATATGAGCAGCATATATTTACCCAATATTATGTTAGTGTTAAAAATCAATCTTCAGATTGCTCAGAAAGATGGTGGCTTCAAGCATCGAACATCAAAGGCACAAATGCACCTGTGGAATTCTTTTGTCCATCCATAGAAAACTGACAGCTGATTGAATAATTATAGTCAGTTGTAACTCCATCTCTCGAACCTCCTTGCTTGAACTAAATGAGATGTAAAATTTGCCTAGTGTAGTACATGTAGTAGAATGTTGATAGGGGGGGGGGGTCTCTGCAGGGTTCAAGGAATGCAGCAACTCATACTTGTTTACAAGCAAAAGATCAATAGAAATGTGAATTTGAATGTTTGTCCACTAACAGGACATTTTTAATGTGGGTATTGATATTGATTATTGAGACAAAAAATTTACTAAGTTCTGACTAGTATACATATTAGAATAATACAGATTTGAAGTTTGTTTTTACTTCAATATTTGACCATGCATGCAAAGCATGTACAATTACTGTGCAACAGAGAAAAATGTTTGATATTCCACCAGTTTGGAGATTCTGTGTTATTTTGTTTCCACAGTATTATTAGAGTTTTATGGCAGTGTGTAGTATGATACCCCCTGCACTCTAAAATTTATATACTGTAGATTTAATTTAAATAATATCTTATAGGAAGACACTTCTTTCAAATCATCTGTCCTAAGGTGATGTGAATGATGTATTTTTGTCAGAACATTATGTGTGTGGAGTCACTATCTAGACCTGGATAGAGTTATAAGCATTACATCATACAACTGCTTTTGACTTTCCCTAAAAGTTGAGATCAGGGGCTTCCCTGAATTTTTTTTTCTTTACCTAGTACATGTTATTATTTTCATTATTTGTTTTTACCGAAAGTTGTCTGACGTTGTAGATTTACATAAGTCACAGGACACCATGCTTGGCAGTTTGCTGACAAGAAAGTTTTTGAAAGAAAGATATTATTCAGAGGGGTGAAGGTTCAGGTGCGAGTTTCTTCACAGTCTTAACAAATTCAATTTGTAGAGGGAGACAAAGTGAAGAAACTCGGACCTGAAGAATCTTTTTTTTTTTGTATGATGGTCATTGGCCTTTTGTTTCACATCTGATTTACATCAAATATCCATTCAAATGTGGTTTAGGTTTGTTTGCATCATAGTCAACATTAAAAGATTCTTTGTGGCAAGTTCTGTTGCTGTCATGGTCACAATAAGCATGTGCTACATTATACACAGGTATGCTTACTCTATGCAATATTTTCTCAATGATGTAAATGTCAAAGACAACAACATCAGCAACAAAATCTGGGTTGGATATAATGCATATGTCTTACCACTCTTAAACCAATTTGTGCTGTGTTTGACAGAATTGTGGACTTCTTTTTCAGTAATTCCTTTAGGTTTTAAACTTTGTCAAATTTGATTGATATTTTGAGCCACTTTTATTACCTTAAACTCTTAAGTCATTGGTCAAAAGTTATATTTTAACACATAAGTTTCAAGACTATTTCCCTTTTTCATGTTGTCTGAAAGAGCAATGAAGGTCTTACATTAGATCTTGTTCAGCTTAGGTTTGCATTCAGTTTTTATGTCTTATGTGGTTTTCTACCACTCTGCTTTGGTTTTCAGAACGCATTTGCATGCACACATAAACATTCCAGTTAGTATACCTGTTACAATAATTTCTTTCCTTTCTGGATGCATTGTTTTACTTGTGTAGGCAGTGACCAGACTGCCAGCGTTCCTGGCAAGAGTGATCTTCAGAAGGTACATGTAGCAAGTGGCAGCTCTCTACCCCTACTGCCCAAGAAACAAAGCAGAGGGCCACATCCATTGGCACAGAGCGGAGTCGAGAAAACCACGGTCATCTCCAGCAAGCAGGATGTCATTCAGAGAAACAAGGCAGATCTCCAGTCGCAGTTGCCAAGGATCACTGCCAAAGAGCCAGTGAAAAGTGAGCACTCTCTTTCTGGCAACAAAATCAGATGCTCTGAGGGTGAGAAGAATGACGGCACTCTTCAGATGAACCCTGTCCCCGTTGAGAAGTTGAAGTCGACCCTGAAAGACTCTAACAGTAGACAGACAATGGATGCTGGTAGAGTCCAAGTGCTTCCAAAACGGTCATCAGGTCAAGAAGAGATGAAGCTGAATGTTAATCAGCAAATGCAACAAGAGGAAGAGGTCAAGCGTGGTCACCAAATCCAACGAGAACCTGGAATTGATCCAGAGAGGGTAAACCAAGAGGTTCATGACCAGCAGAAGTCAATCAAGCAAAGCAGTGCACTCAGAAGCAGTCCTATCAAGACTGCTGTTGCAGGTAGTTCTACCTCAAAGTGTCCAGCAACCAAGTCAGCAAGTAAGGAGCCAGGATCTGTTCTGCAGGACTGCATTAAAACACAAACAGGTGAGAATCAGTTTCATAGATCAATCATCACCTGCCTATCCCCTTCTATTTATTTCCCTCAGGTCTATCACACCAATTTTTGTTTCCACGTTGCAGTGTTTTTTGCTTTCAGTGGAAATGTACCAACAGCATGAATTTGTATGCAGTTACAAGATCATTGGGTCTCTGTTCGTTACCAGAGAGCCCCCCCCCCCCCCCCTTGCATGCCAACTGGATTCTAAGATTTATGCATGAGTATGTACAGCTGAATGGTCTGGCATGATACTGAGTTCTTAGATAGAAAAGTATGCATAAATTTGACTGCAAAAGTGAACTGGTTGATGAAGCATGTGTTAAGCTCTAACAAAGCTTGAAATGCATCAAGCATATCAAGGTGGTATGTGATGCAGTACATTAACTAAAAGAATCTGTTTTTAGTTGCAAGCATGCTGTACTTCATTACCCTAATTTGGAATAATTTGGGGAGCTTTTCCTTGTTGACAAACAAGGAAACTCTTCATGAATTATAAAATTCATTTCATGCAGCAGAACCCCACCATCAAATACCAGGTCCAGAGTTCACTCATCTGGACCCCGTTTTATCAAAAGATAATATCGATTTTAAATTTCCTTACCACACAGGCAGCCATAGACTTACAGTTGAAATCAACTTTATAATCAATTTTAACTCTTCATAAAACAGGGCCCTGATAAGTTTGTACAGCAGTCAATTATCTTTGAAGTTATACTTTGCTTTCTAACAGCTCCAAGACCATGGCTGTTGGTGCCCATCACAACTGAAGATTCTGCTGGAGTGTCTCAGGGTCGCAACCAGCAGCAGAACAACAAGCTCTCAGATGGTCCTCCTTCTGACCCATCTCTGGTATCAAGGTTTCAGAACACTAGAAGCCATCAAGTGCCAGAGGACCCAAGAGGATTCCTCAAAGGTATGGACAAAGGAGGAAAGAAAGAGACTGGTATGCCCCATGGTTCTTCTGGCTTGGCAGTCTTGGGTTCAAAGAGAAAACTTGGCCTGCCAGTGTTTGGTCATGAAGCTAAAAAATCCTTCCACAGTGGCAAGATGGAGAACCATGGTGATGCCACTAATTCTTCAGAACCAGGAACCACTCTGGAGCTGGAAGATAGTAATACCACCCTTAGATCTTCTGACCTTGCTGCATGCAGGAAAAAGGACAGTTCTTCAACGTCAGCTGAAGTCCTGACAAGTCGACAAGATGTTCAGCTCCCTCTCCCTCTGCCCTCCACGGCTGGGAAGGATTCTCAGAATGTTGTGGTGGAAGGCTGCATCCCATCAACTTCTAGTCAGTCTGATGAGATGATGTCACCCAAAGTACCAAAGTCTGCTTTGCAGAATGCTGGAAGTATTGTGAGTCCTTTGGCAAGGAAGGTTCTTCTTGAAGAACCAGGAGCACCCATGGATGCTGCTACCACTGATACAGACCAGCCAGAAACAGTTCAAAGAGATGATGAGGGTACTGT
This sequence comes from Diadema setosum, assembly GCA_033980235.1. Lineage (NCBI taxonomy): Eukaryota > Metazoa > Echinodermata > Echinoidea > Diadematoida > Diadematidae > Diadema > Diadema setosum. The sequence continues at coordinate 8,723,112 of CM067073.1, forward strand.
CCAAAAAGCACCAGTGCAACTAAAGGAGACCCAAGGGAAGTTGCCAGGTGCACTTCTAGAGAATGACAGTGCTAAAGTGCCAGTAGCAAAACAGCCTGCAGCTGACACGCCTGGCAATGCCAGTGTATCTGATGATGTAGAGGATAATCCTTGCACATCAGCCTCTCAAGAAGGGATGGAGACTGAGAAGGATGCGGGCATTGTCGATGCTTCTTCTGGAGAGAAGGATGGTAAAGAAACAGGGGAGGCCCAGTGCCAGGAGGAGGATGATAATGATGATGCCTTGTCCCTTGGGTGTGATGCTGAAGATTTGCTGGAAACCTTGGATGACAACCAAGAGGAAGAATCTGCTCAACCAAGCAAGAAAAGGTCAAGTCATTTCCATTTGTGTGATGTGTTTGTTGATGTGGTGCTTGATTCACCCTTGATTCACTTTGTGATTTGTTGTACTGTCTAATCAACATACACTGCCGAGCTGTGAAAGCTCCGTGAAAATGAGAGCAAGATGCACCTTTTACACATTATATAATGCGAGCATGGTGGAAGACTTGCACAAGATATTTTCATTGTTCATCGCTTACAGTTTGCTTCCTGACATATCTTGTATGTAAAGTACATAACCTGAATATTAAAATTGAACACCAGAATACATATACAGCGATCATGCACCAAAAACAAACAGGAAACGTAGTTGTAGTTACTGAAACAAATCATGGTGTCTTTACGAGTGTGTTAAAACTGTCAAGTATACTTGTATTATTAAATGACTAAATCAGAAGATTTGATAATTCCATATCTTAGAGCTAAAAGCAAAAGTATGAAGAGAACAATCACCCCTGACATGTTAAAATGGATTGAAGAAGTGGTTCTGATTAGTAATAGTATTTATGACGCGCTCTGTCAAAATGAGTCAAAAGTCTGAAAAACCCAAGTATTTCATGTGTACCCCTCCCTGAGTCTTTGCTTTAAAGTGATGCATAGCATTAACATATTCTGTTGATATCATTTTTTTTTTTCAAGTTTGTAAAGTGTGAACAGTCAGTAGTTAAAAAAAAAAGAGAGAAATCCCTTCTAAGGTTTTTGGTTTGTTCTGGATTCTGACCAGATCCACCCATACATAAACAAAGAGAGAAGCAAGCAAGCAATAATGTCAATAAGTTGCATTGGCAAATGCTGAACAATATGCATGCCTTCAAGATGTTATTCAATATTGAAAATCATGTACAATGAGGCAGTGATGTAGGAAGACCTTAACTCGGTACAAGCAACATTAAATTTTTTTTTCCCAACCCATGCACAATACTTTCACTATTCACAGTAAATCAATACATCACAAATAATTTGTGAATGCCACTTGTAATCATTCAAACAATGTGCAAATCAATTTAATTTTCTTTTCCAGATTTAACTTAAAATATGTACCTTAGTACCTAACAATGATGCAAGGCCTGTACATAGCTGCTCTTCCCCTACAATGCAATCATGCATCATACAAATTCAGTAAAAGAATAACTTTTAACCTGCGTGGCAGTTTAAAGGGGATGGCTAGTAACTGATCAGTAGGAATCAGTGGGAATGCTGGGGGATGATTGTTCCAATCCTTGTGGGATGCATTTAAGAGTACATAATATATCTATTGTTGTGTGACAATTATTTGCTTCAGAATGGTCTCGTATCCAAGTAATGTGCAGTTTAATGTTTCCAGGTTAGCATGCCTGTACAGTGACGGGGCGATCGTTAACAGCCGTTAACGATCGCCCCGTCACTGTACTATTCTGAAGCAAATAATTTTCACGCAAAATGTACTCACAAATTAATCCCACAAGGATTGGAACAGTCATCCCCCAGCGTTTCCACTGATTCCCACTGATCAGTTACTAGCCATCCCCTTTAAGGATGAAATACAAATCTGGTTTGATTTACTTCAACTGCATTTAATTTTTGATCCAAATTGTAATTTCTTCAATATCATTCTGAGAGGCCAAAGGACGCCTTGCCAAAAAGACATAACAGAACAAACTAGGCAAAAAAGCATCAATTGCACAGTTCTCCACTGACTTATTGTATGCAATTATAATCTGAACTCATTATTGCACAGAATCCTCTGAGGCAAAGAAGATACAATGTTCATAAAACATGACACCATTAACAACAGGACAAATATTATGCAAAGAAGAAACATATAGATCTGCATTGTGCATATTCATATTTATTATGCTGTATTGTAAATGCTACAAACATTTTAAATGGAGCTAGCCCACACAGTAGGTTTAGCAGTGCATGCATGCATGCAGGTAAAGAGAAATACTTGAGGGGGGGGGGGGTTGGGGAGGAGCAGAGATTACAAAAGTATACTTGTAAATTCTATACTCTCCATTACAAATTAGCAGAAAACCAAACATTCTCTCTAATGAGTGAATTGCATTACAATGTTTATGAAAAATGTTGCCAAGCTAATAAATGGAATCAAGGAAAAATGAAACTACTTTGATAAATGACATCAGTTTGGTACTGTCTGTCATCTTCTGAGCCTTTTGGAGTTTTAAATTGTCTGGAATTAGTGTACCATGCCTTCACAAAACCAAAACCATTCAAATCTTATTTGAGGCATTCTAGCAGTAATGATGCAAAACGGGAACATCAAGATGAAATTTGTCATTGTGTAGAGAGAGTAAAATTCATTTCTTTAAACCTGATACCTTCTTTAACATTCAATGAAATTAAAATATAAATCAAAATGATTTGAAATAATACAACATATTAATATGCAAAAGAAAATAACTACACTATAAACTGTCTTACGTATTAAGAGATGTTGTAAATCCCTCAACCATTAAGTGAAATGTCTGCAGAAATTGGCACAAAATAAAGGGAGCCCAAAAAAGGAGAAAGCAGACCTTGCTGGAAGGGTTATTTGTCACAATATGTCAATTTTATTCTTTAGAAGCACTAAACTTGTTAACTATTTGCCCTTGGGCTACAGACTTTGTGCCCTTGCTTTTTATTTTAGAGTGTTGCATTATCATAATATTTTGGATGTGATAAGACTATTTTTTTAACCCATGAACAGAAGAGACAGACTGGCCTCTTTCTCAAAAAAAGATCATGTATGCCTGTCAATGATAAACAGATAATACAAATATTTTCTTTCTTTACATTACATTGCAGTACCTGCCTTTTCCTCTTTATATCATATCATGCATCACATATAATGATTCTCTACAGGTAGATTGCTTATTACCACACAACTGTTTGGTCTATACTCTTCTAGCCATGTATTCTTTTAGGAAAGTATTGGTTGGTAACTTCTTGTTGCAAAGTATTGCATGTCAAAGGCTATTTCTCTGTTTTATTCCCTGTCTCTCATCCTCAGAGTTTTATTTGTTTGTTTGTTTGTTTATTGTTGTTTTTTCAATGGATATTGTTAGCATAAATACCAACTCTCAGATGCAGTCTTTACCTCATTTGAGGGGATTTACCAAGAATCATTTCATACAGCAAAAATGAACTGGTTTTAGAAAACTTTTATAAGTTTTGCTACATGTAATGCACAAACTGTCTTTGCATTAATGTCAAAAGGACACAAAATGATGAGTCAGTTATAATAGTCTTTGTAAATTATCTGCATGAAAAACAAACTTTCAAATCATTTGAGCAAAAGGAGGATTTTTCTGAGTGATCCTTCAAGATTTACTTGTACCATGATAGACTGACAAAATCATATTCTTCTTGATATAATTTTTAAGAACTTTCAAATTATGTTATCATTTAATCTGTAGGGTAACATTCAAATCAGCTTTTCAGGCAGGAACCAGATATCTTGAATATTGTTGACCTATCTCGTTTAAATTATTTGTTAGAACAAACATATTTACTTGTTTCTGGGTCAAAACGCTTCCTTGCAATTTTTGAAACAAAGAAACCTTTATGGAATCATGATAGAAGCAATTTACTTTTTTTTTTGGACCTCGTAACGCCATTTCAATTGTACATATTTAAAGCTATTTGAAACTCAAAATAGTTTGGTATTGTAGAATAGCAAATTTCAGTGAAAAATTCATCACATGGCCATCAAAGCAATGCAATTATAAATACACATCATATGAACAACAAGTTGCAAAAGACCAAAATGATACAAAAAAATGTTGACACCTTGCACATTCATCAAAGAGCTGGCATAGTCTTGAAGCATAATTCAAGTCTTCATTGTTATAGAAGTCTACTTTGCACGGTTAAAATCATATAGTGCACTGCTGATAAACAATGCATCAATTGAGGAATTTCGGTTAGTCATGTCTGACAGCAGCCATTTGAGATAAATGTCATATTAATTTAACCAACTGATGGCTTGTATCATGTCAGCAGGCAATGGTTGTAGGAAGTATGGGATGTGTGAAGTTTTGAGTGTCGGGTCCAAAGAACTCCCAGAATCTTGTCAAAAAACCTACTCTTGGTGCTCTTTGAGTCCTGAACAGATTTGATTTCAGTTAGACCAGATGGCAGCTCTGTTAGATCCATTACAAGGCAGAATCTCTCTTTGTAGGAAAAAAATTGAGGAATAGCAAATTTGAACACTATAACACAGAAAAAGTGCTGGTAAAAAAAAACAAAAACAAAAACAAAAACACACACACAAAAAAACAAAACTGAACACAACAGCACCAGACAGTTGCTGGTTAATCCAATGAAGTTTATAGTAAGAAATACTGCGAACATGTTGGTTAATGCAAAGAACATCTGACTGATTGAACAAAATGTAACATATTTATGGTAAAAAAAAACAAGATAGGCAAAAATGTCTCAATAGAATAGCACAGAACATGTGAGGAATGTAGCATAAAAACTGAACTTCCAGCTGTGATGCTCATTAAGACTTAGGAAAAAATGAACAAACATACATGAATAGATGAACTCAGCAATTTTTAGGGGAGAGTTGAGAACGTAAAGCAGCTAAAGAATAAACTGGAGATCTGAGGGTTATGAACGAGCCCTTGTGAGTGAGTGGAGGAGGGTCTGGGAGGGGGGTGTCCCCCCTCCGAGACCATGGAGATTTTTTGTTTCGGGATGTGAAATTGGGGAATCTGGTGCATACTTGATAGATTATTTTAACATTATACTTAACAGAGACATTATTTTTGTATTTAATTTAGTATTGGGTACTAATTGTCACGGGAAGTTTACATGTACTTTATGTATGGAACTGAAACTTAGCCATGGTTTAATTAAACACACACATCATTATCAAATGCTATCCTCTCTCATGACTTTGTTAGTTAACGTTATGTAACGTAACCAGTGACCATGGTGATAGACAAGGTGGACACGTCGAAGTTGTACATACATAAAAAGCTGTGAGCAGGATGATATCCCTAATTCTTCAGATCCTAAGCAGGAAGTAAGCAATTTTTTTTTTTTGTTTTTACTTTGATTATCCCAATGTCTTATTTTCCAAAAACTTAGAATAATGGATATTGTACGTATCACCCTCAATAGTATCTAATTCAGTGATACGTGTACATGTATATAATGGTAGTGATGATGTACGCAAGGTGTCAAAAGCCCTGAGTTACTCCCTTCTACGAGTGATTCAACTGGTATGAAATTCCATGGTTTGCAAATGGCCGACATTTGAACTTTGGTTACCTTTTTTTAGGAACACCTTGTATATCAAATCTTTTAAACAGCTTGTATGCAGATCTTCAGTGTAAAACTGTTGATTGATCCACAACCAATTACACTGCACCCCTATTAATAGAATGACCCATATATTTTTTTTCCCTTTTAGAATTTATAGCTCACTGTTGACAGCTGAGATGAAATCCGACATATCAGTGGCAATGTGAATGGCATCCGTCTTTGCACCTACTAAAAAAAAAAAAAAAAAAAAAAATGTTCCCAACTCCCAAGTGAAAGTAGGATCCAAACAAAGTTGTGTCAAAAAAAAAAAACCTGTAGAAGAAAAAAACAACAACAACACAATGTTGTGAATAATACTTTTCTTTTGGCATCTTTAGTAGATATGAATGCATTGCTTTTATTTGATTATCTATTTCCTAATTTGAATCAATCTCAGTGGCCATTTTTCCTTTAAATTACATCACTGTGCATACTGCAAAGCATGTTTATCCAGCTTTTATATTACTCTACGTTACTTAGTGTATGTAGCTATCAATCCAAAATTGCATGCAAGTCAAGTATTCCAGTTTTTACAACCTCAATGAAATGGTATTTAAGAAAATATTGACTGTTGCATAAATCGTAATTTGCCTGAAGAATGTCAGAGCAGCCTTCACATAATTTGCCATCAACAACCAATTTAAATTGCATGCAATACACTTTGAGAAATATGTTGTGATGGAATTTGCTGCAGTGGCCATCTTTCTCTTCTTGTCATGTTGGTACATTTGTAAATTTGCCAATTCCTGAAAGTTACTGGTCCGGTAACAATTTTTACTAGTCTGGGACCGTTGAACCAGTGCCAGTGTTACCTTACATCTTTTTTGGCAAGTGCACGTACACGTACGTATGTTGCTGAGTGCACAAGCCAATGGTTTCTGTTGAAGTACCTCAATGTCGGAAGTTCAGTTTAGCCTTCAAGGCCTTCAACTTGTCTGCTTTAGTCTTGAGCACACTTTAGTATCATCAGGACATTGTTCTGATTGCCATATGCCCCAGTGGACAATTCTATTGTTGTTTCAACATTTTGGACGACTTTTGCCTTTGCTTCCTCAGCGGCTCTCGCCTTCTCTGCCAGTCCTGCTCAGTGACTAAGTTGTATCTGCTGTTATCTTTCCTTGAAAGCTTTGTGAGGCTTACCCAGGCTTACCAATGGCTCTATGTGACCAAGAAGAATTGAGCCTTTTCAGTGTCAGTTTCTCCCTGTAATTACAGGAGGGTCTTGCTGTGGGAGGACATTATACATGTAGGCTTCTATTGCAATTGTCGAAATGTTGGGTTTTTCCCTGAGTAGTCTGCTGCTCGAGATACTTGAACACAGAAAATTGTTGTGCTTGGGCAGTTCATATTCCTCTGGGCTGGTATCATGGCATCTTACACCTTCAAGGCGATCTGAAAAATTTCTCTTCAAATGTTGTGGCATAGGTACAAGCATGCACAACTTAATTAGTCTAAAACCATCAAACATTGTCACTAATGAGTGCTGTGTGAGATCCTTTCATTGTCAAGCGAGTGTTGTTCAGCAATTGGGAGTCTCACAGAACCTTCCATACAGTCTCTGGCATACTCAGTCTCTTGTTGAAGGAAGTCAGTGATGCTTTGATAAATCACTCTAATGCCCATGACATGGATCTTGGCATCCTCATTGACGTTCCATAGTGGTTGGGTGACGACAATGTACAATGTAGGTATGATACCAGCCCCCAAGTGCCTTGCATCCTGCTTATATTAAGTACTCACTCTTCCGCTTTGAAGTCATGCTTTGAGCTACTTATCGTCTGCATTGTTCTCAAGGAAAGAGATCAGTTCTCCAACAAAAATACTCCAGTAGCATTACTGAAAACAGTATCAAAAATGGTTTTCATAGAACTGCTGGACAGAGTTTCTGAAATAATTGACTCTTTAGCCAGAGTCTTGCACACTCATAGGAATCTGCCATATGGCATCCTGACTTCTAATCACCTCCCCCATCCATTACCTTTAAATACCATTCTGATCAACCTCATTCATCTTGTTCATGTGATTTGACTACCTGAGAGACTTATCAAAGAATGCTTTTATAGGGCTTTGAAAAAAAAAAAGATTCTTTCTGAGTTTCAAGAAACGATACTACTGATCAATGAGTCAGCCAAATGTACTAGAGCATGTAGGCCACAGAAGAAATTTCACAACTTTCCCAATAACAGCTTCTCATTTTTGGAAAGTGAGTTGTGATTTGATTCAGTTCAATTCAATTCAATCTATTTCCATCATCAACAAAATAAATCATTAAAGTATGCATTTGTTGGTTCATGTTATTGAGCAATTTGAAAACAAAAAAAAATACAGCTCATGAGATATGAAACAATTTCATACAGGTACATTGTACGCTTGTTATTATACATCAGGAAAACAATGCACACTTTGCAACAGAAATGAAGGAATAATTGAAACAATGGAAAAGAGCAATTTTGTGTACTTAAAGAAGTAAAGCTTTTACATCGTAGATTACTCAGTAATGCTCAACAGTCTGTGGTAGAATATTTCTCCCAGGTTTTCTTCAAGCAGCTCATTTAATATTATGTGGGTACTTATTGCCTGGTCTGGTATGGTAGATGAAATATTTAGCAGAACTTTCAGAGCTGTGTCATCTGTACCATGAGAGACTTCCTGTATGTCTTCAGTGCCCATCAGTGTGTTCAGTACATCATGTCCTGCCATGGAGGCAATGCCTCTAACTCTATAAGGACCCTCTTTCATCCTTTACCATCACCGATGTGATATCCCTCATACTTTTGTCCGTGCTTGGAAGTTTCGACACACCGAAGACCATGGTTCTTCTCCCCAGGTATGGTAACTCTTCTGTTGTTGTGTTATTCTCCAAGCCACATCAGACTCAATTCATGTAGACTACTCTTACTTGGCATTCCATCTGTTCTTAACCTAGCTAACTTTAGCACTGAAGTAATTACTGGGCCAATAACTTGGCCAAATGGCACATTGTGATTTAGAAGTCCAGTATACATTTCTTAAATTCTAGGGAAAAGTGACTGCTACTGTCCTTTATTGGAAGTGAATCCTGCACCATTTTTTCTGGGCCACTGGTTCTCTGGAATCAAATCTTTCTTTTCAGTGTCCATCTCTGACTCTTTTTCCTTTACCTTTGTCACTTCATCTCTTTCTCTCTCTTTGTTTTGCTTTTCTACATTTCACAAGCTGTTTCTAAAGCTTAGATTATTTGCATTGAAAATAATGAAGATTTTATCTGTTCCTTTTCAGTTCAGGGTTATTGGTTTGTAATTTGTCTTATAAAAAATGACGATTCTCTTGTTTCAGATCGAAGGGGACTGTGTTTTACTGGATGTTCTGGACCTTGTCTGTGGTGGGACTGTAGTTGTTACTGGTGGTATTTTGGATGTTGATGGTGGTATAGGAGCTGCAGGAGCAGTGGGACAAGCTATTGTAGGGTTATTGAGATTACAGTAATTGAGTTGTAAGTCATTATGTTCCTTGTCCTTCTGAAGTCTGAGGAGTTTTCATTTAAGTTCAATTTCTATCTGTAAGTAAGTGTTACGGCTTTTTGTTGGGATGAAATATTGTGTGAAGTTTTCTTCACTGATTCGGTTGACATTTGGATTAAGAAATTTTAGGGCTTCTTTGTTTTTCATTTCACATATCAACTTATTATGCATCTACATTGTATCTCCTAAGAAATTCTTGGTACTATTTATCTTGTACCTTGGACATTGCCTACATGGATGCATTACATTTCCTTCATCAAATTTGAACTGCGTAATAAGTCCTCAGCCAATATCTTCAATCTTCTCCATATTCAAACTTTAGATTGGCTAATTCTCTTTTAGCAGCATACAGAAACTATGATGTGATGTATGCATCCTCTTTCATTGCTTTTTTTCTGACAGAATCACTGAAAGAAATTGTGTTTCGACATTAGATGGGACAAAACAATGTGAAATCAGAAGACACAACCTATCCCTTCAGTTAGTGTGTATTGAAGGGTTCAGAAGCGCTTGACATTGGAAGATGTCAGTACTAGCATATATTGCTGGTTTTATCCCAGAAGTCTGGGTAAAGCTTTGTATGAGCGGTGAGGATCCGCTGAATTTGAAGCTGGTGATGTGATGGTAGCCCCTCTGTGGTCCTCCATCTAAAGCTGCCATGGCAGATAGCAATATATTGTTTTGACCTAGGCAATTTTGCAGTGGAGCTGTGCGTTCTCCTATCCCCATCAACAGGAACAACAAAAAGAAGTGCAGGAAGAAGATGATGTCAGAGATAGATCCTTTTGAGACTCACATTCCTTTGTCCACCAGGAAGTTGACCAGTATGCAAGTATGATGACCTGAAAACCAAAATATATCATGAGTATGAATATTGTCCGTCTTTTTGTTGGTGTGAATTATTTCTGTAAGTCTTCTGAAGAAAAGCAGAGTCTAGCAGCATTTGCGAAATGCGTTAAAACAAATCTTCCTCTCTTTGACTAGCAATTTTGTCAATCCTTTCTTGCAGAAGTAAATAAATAACTGAATAAATAGAAAAATGCCTGTGAGATTTACTGCAGCTGCAATATTAAAACTACAGATTTTCATGATTTCTCATCTTAGTAGACACAAGGCAATTGTAAAATATATAGTTGGTGATGATACTAATCATTATGTACTTTGGTTGATATGTACTCTGTCCTAGACTGAAAGTAGATTTTTCTTGACTAAATGAAAGCAGAAATGAACTGTATGCCTGTGGCTATGTTCTGAGTACACATAAGACAGAACTGTCAAAGTGTAAGCGTAAACAGTGTTAAGTATTTCCTACAAAAAAAAAATAAATTCAATTCAATTCAATTTCAATTCAATTTGATTCAATTCACTTTATTGATAATCATATAGAAATATATACAGTGTAAAATGTGTCGGGGAGTTCACAAAGAAAGCCAAAGGCTTAAGACAAGTGATCCCCTTTGTAGAGTTGGATACATAAGAATATACATGCAAATGCAGATTCAGAGTTACATTCAGAGTACTTACTGACAGTTACAGATTACATAGACAAATAAAATGAAATAAGAGACATATGCTACTACATTACTCAAATAAAACAAACAGACAACAAAACTAACAAATATGGACTGATACAATTCAATTGGCATTTAAAAGATATTTTTTATACCTAGACTTAAAAGCACTGAGTGGATACATTCTTAAAAATTGAATCTAAATCATTCCAGAACTTAGCACCTTTATATGAAATAGATTTTTTTTTTTTTTTTTTTATGCTCAAGCGACAAAATGACAACACAATATTATCCTTATTTTGAGTTTCAATGTTGTGTAATGTACGATTCAGTGTAAAACAACCATCAAAAATATCAGGTAAAATTACATTCAAATATTTATACATAAAAAGACTAAGTTTGACTGAGACACTGTCAGACACAGAGTATTCAGTTTTTGAAAAGGTGAAGCGGTGTGGTCAAGAGGGTTGGCATTTGAACAAATCCGAATTGCTTTTTTCTGTAAAACAAATAAACGACTCAAATTAGTTAAGCTTGTTCCAGACCATACAAGACTACAGTAATCAAAATGAGGCAAGATAAAGGCATTATACAACATAAAAAGAGCATGTAACGGCAGTATTGAACGGAGCTTATGCATTATACCAATAGAGATACTAATCTTTCCATGAATACTATTCACATGTTTAGTCCAAGTCAATTTATCATCAATAATAACTCCTAAATGATTAATACTATCAACTCGATCAATAATTCGATTATCTATCTTAATTTCTGAATACGAAATCAATGAAACATCTTGTCGAAAACTTCTGTTAGAGCGGAATATCATATATTTTGTCTTATCAACATTTATCTGTAGCTTATTGGCTCGGAGCCAGTCACAAACGTACATCATTTCAGTGTTAACAGCACTACACAGAGTATTTACGTCTCTATGTGAAAACAATATATTTGTATTATCTGCATACAGAATGAATCGTAAAAATTTTGATGTATTTATTATATCATTAACATATACCAAGAAAAGAAGAAGGCCCAAAATACTGCCTTGAGGCACCCCACACGTTAAAGGTAAAGTACGAGAGTTTGTGCCATTAATGTGAACTGTTTACGACCTGTAAGATAACCCTGAACCAACTGAGGGATACACCTCTAACACCAGAGTGTTCCAGTTTGTGCAGCAAAATGCTATGATCGAGTGAATCAAAAGCTTTACTTAGATCGACGTAGAAGGCAATTACGGTTTCTTTGTTGTCAAGTGAAGCAAGGATTTGTTGGAGGGTATGTAAAAGAGCTAAGTCAGTTGAGTTAAAAGGTCGAAATCCAAACTGTTCTTTGGCCAGTATTTTGTTCTGGAGCAAGTGATCATACGATCTATTATAGATAATGCGTTCCAGGATTTTGGAAAATGCAGGTAAAAGAGAAATAGGACAGTAATTTTGTAATGCTTGTTTGTCGCCTTTCATATAAATTGGGATTACTTTGGCTATCTTAAATGCATCTGGTACAACACCTGCAGTTAACAACAAATTGAATATAATTGAAAGAGGTTTGGCAATTGCAAAAAACAGTTTTCTTAATAAATACAACACTTGTGTCATCATGTCCAGCAGACGAAGTATCTTTTAAACGTTGTACAACCTTGATGATTTCATTTTCATCAGTAGGAAAAAAGAATACTGAATTATTTTCTTGATTGGCCAGATAATCTGAAAAATGGTTTGAGGATTTGTTGACATTTTTTGAAATACGAGAACCTATTGATGCAAAATAAGAATTGAATGCATAGGCAATCATTTTGTCATCTTCTATTAATCTATGACCCTTCAGAATACGTTGAGGCAATCTTGAGGCATTGCTTTGTCTACCCAAAATTTCATTAATAACTTTCCAAGTTTTACAAATATCACTTTTGTTTCGTTCCAGTAAACGTGTGTAATACTCCTGCTTCCGTAATCGAATATGTCTTAAGTCTATTTCTACGAGTGTATATCGTTTGTGCAGTAATTCATTTCTTTTGGAAGGGGAAGTGATATGTTTTCGATATAATCTCAGCTTTTTTGCAATTGATGACATAATAATCAATAAACATGATCAAGACTGAATTGAGCGTAACTTTTTATACCCCCGCCAAACGAAGTTTGAAGGGGGTATATAGGAATCAGCGGACGGTCGGGCGGGCGGGCGGTCGGGCGGTCGGTCCGTTGCAAATCTTGCGTCGCGAACTACTTCCTCAGTTTTAAACCGATTCCCATAAAACTTGGCACAGATGTGTGCCTTGGGTTGTAGATGTGCAAGACGTATTTTTTGACAGTACCCAAAAGTACGTTGCCATGGTAACGGCATGTTATAGGCAAAAATGGGTACAAATCTTGCGTCGCGAACTACTTCCTCAGTTTTCAACCGATTCCCATAAAACTTGGCACAGATGTGTGCCTTGGGTTGTAGATGTGCAAGACGTATTTTTTGACAGTACCCAAAAGTACGTTGCCATGGTAACGGCATATTATGGGCAAAAATGGGTACAAATCTTGCGTCGCGAACTACTTCTTTAGTTTTCAACCGATTCCCATAAAACTTGGCACAGATGTGTGCCTTGGGTTGTAGATGTGCAAGACATATTTTTTGACAGTACCCAAAAGTACGTTGCCATGGTAACGGCATATTATGGGCAAAAATGGGTACAAATCTTGCGTCGCGAACTCCTCCCACAGTTTTTGATCAATTTTTTAATGAAATTAGGTACAGATGTTCATCTGAATATGTTAATGTGCAAGACACATATTTCCGCAGTGGCAAAAAGTGCGTTGCCATGGTAACGGCATGTTATTGGTAAAATATAAGGCATCACATATTATGAGCCAAAATGATGGAAAATTTTGTGTTGCAAACTACTTCCTCAGTTTTTTGCCCAATTTCCATGAAACTTGGTACAGATGTGTGCCTTTGGTTGTAGATGTGCAAGACGCATTTTTCGACAGTACCCGAAAGTACGTTGCCATGGTAACGGCATATTAATGGCAGAAGATCAAGGAAAGATCTTGCGGATTTAACTACTTCCTCAGTTTTTTGACCAAAGCTTATGAAATGTTGTTTTGACCAAAGCTTATGAAATGTTGTTTGGCGGGGGTATAACCAGTCGCTGTAGCGACATTTCTAGTTTTTTCTAGTGGCTCCAGATAAAAGCACATATCAATTGATGACATAATAATCAATAAACATGATCAAGACTGAATTGAGCGTAACTTTTTTTTCTAGTGGCTCCAGATAAAGGCACATATCAAAGTAAACAAACAATATGTCTTTGAATACGCTGTGAATTCATGTGGAAGGACAAAAGTGTAAGTGCAAATAATGAAAAGAATTACCTGCTTGATGACCCTTCATAGTTGACTCCAAAGATGCCACACTTTCAGCCTATCCCTCTTGCGAGACAGATTTTACTGGCCACACATGCAGTGCGATGTTGAACATTACATCACACAACATGCTCATGCATCAAGGATAAGAAACCCACCAAGAACACAAGGGGCACCTCTCATCCCCATTGTCACTTCACAACCCTTCGAGTTAGTTTCGCTAGATTTCCTGCATCTCAAGAAAAGCACTGGTGGGCATGAATACATCTTGGTCATTGCTGACCATTACACCAGATTTGCCCAGGCATACTCGACATCTAACAAGAGCGGGAAAACAGCAGCCACCAAGTTCTTCAAGACATTCTTCCACAGGATTCTCACCCTTCTTCCTTCTCTACGGCAGATCTCCCCGCCAACCTGTCGATCTTGCTTTTGGACTCCACACCATGTAGGACCAGCATGCCTCTCGAGATCACACAGAGTATGTGAAAAGGTGGCAACAGCAGATGAAAAAGGCACATGCCTTGTAGCATCAAAGAGAATGTCAACTGCAGCAGGACTCCACAAGCAGGGGTATGACAAGAAGGTGTACACTACGTTCTCTTGCCAGGTGACAGTTTCTTGGTCAAAAATCTCGCCCCAGCCGGTGGTCCAGGTAAACTATGTGGGTGCTGGGAGGACACTGTCTACACCCTTGTATCTCAAAGGGAGAGATGCCAGTGTATGAGATCGCTCCAGAGAATGGAAAGGGATGGACGCGAATCCTCCACCGGAATCATCTCCGTCCCTGCGACTATCTCAAATCACCAGCTGTATAGGTCTTCCACATGCCTCACAGCCCAGCCACAAACTCAGTTCTAAACAAGTAACTCCCAGAAGAGACAGAACAACTCAACGGCCCTCGCCACAAGTGGACTCAGACTCTGACGACTCAGAGACTGAATATTACATGGAATTTGCGCGACGTCAGGGACCCATTGACCCCCAAAATGAGGATCGATAGTCAAATGAGGAGCAGCCAATCACAAATCCTGTTGATAATGAACCCCATTCATTAAATGACTGAGGTAGATGGTGCAAATGATGTTAATGGCCAGCAAGAAGGTGTGGTTCCACCCCAGGTGATCCATCGAGAAGATGAAGGTCACCCTCCAGAAACTGCTGTCCAAGATAATCAACCGCCTTCACAAAATGTCTCACCTTCAGTGGGTAGAAGGACGTCTAGCCGTGCCAGAAGGCCTCCCACGCTTCTGACATATGACCAATTGGGACAACCCTCATCAAATATGTTGCAATTAAACAATATGGCAGCCCACACCCACAAATGGCTGTATACCCATTCATCTTATCAGCCCACTCAAAAATCTAATCAACCCGTACATCACCTCCAGCCGATCCACCAACCGCATGGGGAGACATCACAGCCGCCTCCTCTCCAATCCTCCAGTCTTCCTCCATACCTCTTTCCAAACCAGTACCCCACCCATTTTCAGCACCAAACTCTCCCCCAATTCATTGTTAACCCATATACACCACCGATGACTCTGTTCCAGACTTGTGGCCTGAGTAAAACTCATCACTACCATCAAGGCCCAGGTGTCTACCAGCGTGACTGAAGAGGATAGACCACACCAGGACTCTACTTCCCAACAATGACCCCGAGACAGAGGAAACACCATGGGGAATGCCAGAGGGAGAGAGGAAAATAACCCACCATATAACTGTGACTGTTGAGTTCATAATGAAGATAGCTTTGCAGGGGAAGACAGAGAAGTGAAGAGCAAACCTATGCATAATGTTTCCAGACAAGTGAATCAGGATGTAAGATTATGTCAGAGAATACATTGTGAAAAGGAATTATGTTACAATGACAAACACAAATTTGTGTCTCAAGATAATGTCCTGATTCCCTGCACTGCTTTTATCATTTGAACTGATGTGTATCGAATTGTACAGAAATATAAAACCTGTTTTAATCGAAATCTTGTAGATTTAATGGCTTGCACTCAACTGGACTTATGCACTCCCGGTTTGAGGCCATGCCAAAACGGTTCCAGTATTAAAAAGGAGTAAAACTGGAAGCGAAGGGGGAGAGATTCCTGACTCTGATTAATGAAATACACTGTACTCCAGGAGGTACGATAGAAAATGTTGTTTGAAGTGAAGTAATCATCAAATTAGTATTCGAAGGAGATAGATTTTTATTTTGCATTTAATATCATGGGTATCCTGATGTTGAATGTCGTGGAAGACATCATTTTAGGAGTAGAAGAGTGAAGAATGTTGAGAGGAAAGAGTGACGTGGAAGCTAAAAGACCTTTGCTACGTTGGCGCAGGGTTTACAGATAAAAGCCAACATCAAACTTCAAACACAACAAACACCTTGAATACAAGAAAACAAGTTCTCATTGCTACGTAGTAAGTAGCATACAACTAGCCCATTATTTCTCATAGTATTTTTTGCGAAATTGCTGATGTCTGCACTTGTCCATAAATTGCTTCTTAGTGACCTGGTCATCTATCTTCAGACTCTTGTAAACCAGTGTCATCTGCAGTGAAAACAAGAATATGCCACACTATTTAGTTGTTATAATAAAAATGCCATAAATAGAAAATGTACCAAAATTGTACTCATGGAATTATCATTTAACTTAGCAATTATATAGGGCAATATTACAAAGCTTCACCCAATTTTCTTGGCAAATACCTACATCCTGTGCATGAGTCAACTTTGCATTTTGCAGTCAATCACAGCACAAATTTACTTGGGGCATCTATGTATGAAGCTCTGATGAGGCATTATATGTATACTGCTCATGTGAGATATACATGTATATGTTTTTCTTCATTTAGCATCTTGTTGCTTCTTGAAGAACAATACCTTGTGGAATCATAAATTGCCACCATCTTAATTCTTGACTGTAGACCTACAATATCAATGGCAACTTTCAAATTTACTGGCAACACAAAATGGAACTAATTAACAGTTTATTTACAAAAGTGTATGTCATCAATATATAATTCATAAAAACAATTTGAGTGAACATTTTGATTTCTATTTATCATCCCACTGACAATAACTTGAGATATTGAATATGACATGCCCATACGGCATCATAAAGTATTTTCATTTGCAACACATCCAAATTATTGTGCATCATCAATGGCCAGGTTGGACGCTTGCAGGCAATGGTAAATTAGTTCTAATGAACTAGAGTTTCCTGTACTAGTTTTCATAACCGGTTTAGGCAAGCTGTTCTTTGATATAACAGATAATTTCCATAGACATCATTTTAATTATACTTAAGACTATTCTTCAAGTGATTAACAAGGAGGAACACAATCATTGCAGTTGTTAGGGAAGCTTTTAAAATGAATTATTATTTATAGCAAAATTCTGAATTGCTGTTTATTGCATTACTTTCATACTAAGTCTATTAACTCTTTATGAAACCACTAGTGTGCCACATTCTGAGATGCCAATGCCATGCTTTAGGAAAACCTGTTTTTATGCCTCCGCCACAAAGTGGTGCCGGAGGCATTATGTTTTCGGGTTGTCCGTCTGTCCGTCCTTCCGTCCGTCCTTCCGTCCGTCCGTCCGTCCTTCCGTCCGTCCGTAATGAATTTTGTGGACAAGGTAACTATCAAAACCTGTTGAGGTATCCCAATGAAACTTGGCATGTATGTGTATTAGGGGGTGAAGTTGTGCCTATCAACTTTTGGGTGCACATGCTCAAGGTCAAAGGTCAAAAGGTCAAGGTCAAATACATAAAATTTCACTATTTCCACCATATCTATTGAATGCCTGAAGATATTTTCTTGAAACATAGTGTATACATGTATTATTCTCTGGTGAAAGTTTGGGTCATGAGGTCAAAGGTCAAAAGGTCAGGGTCAAATACATAAAATTTCACTATTTCCACCATATCTATTGAATGCCTGAAGATATTTTCTTGAAACTTAGTGTATACAATGTATTACCCAATTAAGATTCTCTGGTGAAAGTTTGGGTCATGAGGTCAAAGGTCAAAAGGTTAAGTAAAAATATTAAAACTTCTTTTTTTTCTCTGTACCTTGGAAAATTGTTCAAGGTATCTTCATGGAACATAGTATATACATGTACTGACTGGAAGTGATTATCTAGAGAATGTAGGGTTCATGGGGTCAAAGGTCAAGTGCAAGACTTCAAAATTTTACTATTACCCTCATATTTATGCAATGCCAGCAGGGTTATTTTTTACACTTGGTGTATGCGTGTGTAACCTAATAGAAATTCTCTGGAAAGTTTTTTTTTTTTCTCTTTTTGCCTCAAAGGTCAAAAGGTCAAAGATCAAGTGAAAGTGCTGAACTAACTTTTTCCTCCATATCTCGGAAGTGGCTCAAGTTACCTTGAAACTTAGTACATATTATGCATGTTCTACCTGAAAGTAATTATCTTATGAATTTTAGGGTCAAGGGCCAGATGAAAATGGTTACAATTTACTATTCAATTCAGAAATTGCACTTTTTCTCCACACCTGTACCTTGAAAATTACTCAATGCCTAAATGTATGAATGGGTTAAAGTCAAGTTAAAGTCCTTAAATCCCTAGATACATGCTCTCCTATTCATCCAATTATACCTACGTCAAGGAAGGTGAACATTCAACACATTTGTGACAAACTTGTCATTCCAATATTTTGCCAATTTTGTGAAAATGTAATCACACATTGTCCACATGTACTATCTAGACCTATTAGGAAAATCATGCATTATGGCGGAGGCATACCAGTCGCCAAAGTGACATTTCTAGTTCACATCTATGACACTTTTACAGATTTCTGTTACTAGCCTGGAGATGAAGAGAGTAAAGTTGTGGAGGAAATCATCTATTTTTGCTTTGATGTTAATTGTACGAAAAATCTACAGTGGATGACTGTTTTCCTTTCAAATGACCAGTGGCTACATCATTGTACAGGCATGATTTTGCACTCAAAACAGTTGCTGACATTTAGAATTTCCCTCCAAATCTAGTAGGTCACAACGCTCAGTAGTCAAACATCACATAAAATGCAAGATGTGACAGGAATTGAATCGCAAGAAACTTCTTCACTGAGCCGTGGCTTTTGGCGATTTATGGCTTAGTGTGGTCAGATTTGCACATTTGAGAAGAATTTGCGAAGTTGCACACTGTTGACTGAGTTGGGTGTGCGAAAATTGTACATAAAGACTTACGTAGCTTTTCATCATAACAGAATGGGATGTGCAAACACAGTTTCTAGCATTACGATCTTGTTCATTAAAAAAGAATGGAGAAATGACACTGAAAGTGTTGAAATCATTTTGCCATGAGAGAAAAGTGCATCCTTACCAGCTTCTGGTAGCTCTGCGGATGCTCCTTGGTTTTGTTGTGTGTACAAATGTTGATTACTCTGCTGAGCAATTTATGTTCTTCTTCAGGAGTGAGGAGCTTCATTGTTTGAGGGAAGAAAATGAAAATTGGGCATTCAATTAAAAAATCAATAGAACCAAATGCACACAGTGATACAGTACACTCCTGTCATAACAGACACGGTTAAAACGAAATTCTGGTTACAACGAAATAAACATTTAGACTGCAACATTATCCTATGTTTTTTACTGTTCATTTGTTCGGTCACAATGAAATTTCTATATAACGAAACAAAATTGTTGAGAATTTGTTATAATGGGAGTCCACAGTACATCATGTATATTACTGTATGCAGTCACTTCAGAAAGCAGATGCCATATGATACAGGTTATTAACCCTATTCTCACCGGAGGGGGGCCATTTTGGCCCCCCCCCCCTCAACGTTTCGCGTGATTATTCCGCAACGCATGATGCTCTCGCCACGACATTTTATGACTTTTTTCTTTCAAGTATTGTGCAACTTTTGAGACCAAATTTGTTGCTCTCGGGCATACCGTTTTGAAGCCCCGCCCCTTTGAAAAAAATTTGTCGACCCAAAAATTGCTCAAGAACGTGATTTTATGTACGAATCCAATGTAAATTGCGTTTTTGCAATTAATTCATATAAAATCAAATATTTTTACTTTCAATGGCTGATAATGATTAATTTCAGCCTGATTAAGCTTTAAAAAAGTTATATGCGACAAATATTAATAAAAAAAAACCAACAGAAACAAAAAGTAAAAAAACAATGAAATACATGAGAAATTCAATAAACAATAAAATACATAAGAAATAATTATGAAGCCGAATTTTTGCTTCAGTATCGTTGTTGAGGATATTGAAAAGAATATGTTCACCAAAAATTAGAAGTCTTTGAGCTTTATTTTTTTATTTATAGGCAAAAAAATAATATTTTGCATAAATTAGCATAAATTAATAATATAAAATACATAAATTAAAATTTGAAAAATCTAACTATACGGTCTTGTAGATTACATTGGCCTCTTCCTCAGTGCAAATTTTCGCAAGGATCGCGTGATCCACGACTGAGATCTGAAGGGGAGGGGGGGGGGGGGGCCAAAAAGCCCCCCCCCCCCCCCCCCCCCCCCCGGTGCTTTCAAGTCCCTCAAGAAACTCGGTGGGATTAGGGTTAAACGTTTGTAATTTCCTGAGTATTCTACTTTGTGATTTTACCACTCCTAGTGTGATCCCAGCTGTATCTGCGCTGTCTAGCTACGATTAGCATATTCCTAGGCATTTTGCGCCTTTCCTGAGTGATTCCAAGGACACTCCTACAAAGATTTCCCTGGAGTGTCAAAAGGGCTTTTTACTCTCGCAAATTTTTACTTTGTCCCGTACCAACGGTGAGTGTAAAAAGCTGAAAAGATTGGTACAGGACTGATGATAGTCTTGGGTCAGCGAAAGTACGGGGTTAAGAAAGTGTAAAAAGGGCTTTAGGACATGAAGAACTTTTTTTTTTATTCTACGTATTTTTAATCTATCTTTTATCTTTTGCATTTGACGGAGTAAGAATGCCAAAATGATAGAATTTGCTTCAGCAACAGTGGACACCAGCCCTTACAGTAAGTTACACACAAACAAATGCAAAATAACTGTTTGTTCCTGACATGCCATATGACAGTGTGAGGAAAGAGTCATGAAGCATTATTCTATCAAGGTATAGAATTGATCAATATTCAAACTAGAGAAGCACTTTGAGAGTGCAGACCTCTGCCAAGGATGCAAATCATTTTCACCACTGATCTTGTTCTTCCATGGAGATATCAGTGATTTCCACCCATACGTACTTTAGGCCTGCGGATTGAGGCTGAATTTGGGGGTCAACTGGCAACTATCGTATAACAAACAAATTTTGTAATTTTTATCTGGATCTCTCTATTATACTGACGCAATCTCGCCGTGATTTTTTTAAAAATAATTATGGGAGGAAAGGGGGATTCCCAACTCCTTGAGAACTCCTATACAAACACACATGAATTACATATTACTTCCAACATGATTAACATACATTACATCAAATTTCCTTCCAAATTGCTTACCTTCAGACATTTTAACATCCCCAAACATCCCCAAATGTAACAATGAAAAGGTTGCAGTATACACACATGTGGTACTACAATGGGCTACATCAGTACATGTGTATGTATATGCACATGTATAAAGCATTGAGTCTCCCGTATCCGGCCAAATCCCTTATCCGGATGAGCCCCGGTCCCGACTTGTCCGGATACGAGAGGTTCAACTCTATATGCATGGCTCGACACTAACTTTTTTGTTTGGTGGCCCGATGGGGCCACCAAAATCCTAAATTTCAAATTTTTGGTGGCCCGAGAGAAAAATTTGGTGTCCCGAAAAAAACACAATAAAAAACATTAAAAGTCTTTTTTTTTTCATGAGTCAAATATTTAAGATTTATGATAGTAAGAATTAGAAGTTGGACATATCTACTCATAAATAAACTTCAGCAAACTTGCAATACTCTTAGGCATTCATTCAGTCCTTTTCATCCATCCTTTGAACAAATTTAACTGCTAATTTCCGGCGCAAAAAGTTACGAATTTATTGATATAATTTTCAAAAAATTTTGGTGGCCTGAGGCGGGCCACCAAATTTGCCCTTTTTAAAAATTTGGTGGCTCGACTTTCATTTTTGGTGGCCTCGGGCCACCGTTAGTGTCGAGCCCTGGTATATGTCTTAACAAACTTACCAGTAAAATTTACCCAGAATTTCTGCGTCAATACATGCCCCAAACCCCCCCCCCCAAAAAAAAAAAAAATGAATGGGAATTTTAGGATATCTCAAGTGTTCATTATACAACTGACCTTACTCATGAGATAAGTTGCCAGTGTATGTACATGTATTTCTTATTTCATGCCTTTTCTTCAAGCAAGATTGGGCCCAATTGCGACCTCTTTTTCAAAAAATCTGAGCCCAAATAAGGTCATTTCTATGGCAACTCTATACTGAAAACAAGTGATTTTTCTCAAACAAAAAATGCAACACCCTCTCAACGATAAACACCATTTTAGATTTAAATAAGTATGTAAATTTAATTGCCTAGAGTTGAGACCTAACCTGTGAGAGACCATAGCTACCATGGTTACTCTCAAACTTGCCTGTAGCCATTACAGCACAGCTGTCCAGTTATCACAATTTTCATTTTTAGTGGTGTATTATGTATACAAATTATTCCATCTTAGTAGCTGGATTTTTTGTTGTTTTTTGTTTTGCATTTGGCACAATCATAAGACAAGCTGACATTTTGTTCAAGCCAATTAGGCATAGAACATAGATTAAGTCAATTTCTCATAAGATGAGACCCTCCTCCACCTCAGCCTCCACTCCCAATAAAAATGATTAGTTCATGCCTTTTCCTTTCTTGCAGTCCTGTAGGATGTTTCACCAAACTTCTCATTGGTTTCAGTTTCACTTCACTGGTTTCAGTCTCGCTATATCACTTTTCTAATTGGTATGTTTCAGTCACGAGGACTTGCTAACTAACTTTTCACGCCAAGCTGGGGTCGGTGTAGTGTAGTTTCTAGACGTTTTTATTTCGTCTTCATTTCTCCGAGTTAAAGGAAGCCGAGTGAGAGCGCATACCCAGTGATTGCGACGCCAGAATCGTTTTTTTGTCGCAATCACTGGGTATGGGCCCTCACTCGGCTGACGGCTGAGCGCCATACAGCGGGCTTCAATACACAAGCTGCAACTCAGAGAAATAAAGATGATATAAAAACGACTAGAAATTAAGACTAGGGTCGGTGACGCTTGTAGCTATTGGAGCACTGAAAATGACAAACGTATCACAGTTTATTCAAATTCATGAAAATTCTTCCGTCGAGTTGTTTTCATTGCAACTGATTGACAAATTGCCCTACATCGACGTAAATAAGCACTGAATTGATCAGTGTTTTAGTAGTAGCCATGATAAAAAATCATGGGCGTACATACTCGAGCAGGATTCGAACCTACGACTTCCTGATCACCGGACAGGCGTCATCTCCACTAGACCACCGAGCTTTCGCCCGACAGCAAGTGTTGGTTCTAATCCTTATAGCATGCAGCGGGTACTGCTTTTGTTATTCAAATTCATGAAAATTCTTCCGTCGAGTTGTTTTCATTGCAACTGATTGACAAATTGCCCTACATCGACGTAAATAAGCACTGAATTGATCAGTGTTTTAGTAGTAGCCATGATAAAAAATCATGGGCGTACATACTCGAGCAGGATTCGAACCTACAACTTCCTGATCACCGGACAGGCGTCATCTCCACTAGACCACCGAGCTTTCGCCCGACAGCAAGTGTTGGTTCTAATCCTTATAGCATGCAGCGGGTACTGCTTTTGTTATTCAAATTCACTTGCTGTCGGGCGAAAGCTCGGTGGTCTAGTGGAGATGACGCCTGTCCGGTGATCAGGAGGTCGTAGGTTCGAATCCTGCTCGAGTATGTACGCCCATGATTTTTTATCATGGCTACTACTAAAACACTGATCAATTCAGTGCTTATTTACGTCGATGTAGGGCAATTTGTCAATCAGTTGCAATGAAAACAACTCGACGGAAGAATTTTCATGAATTTGAATAACAAAAGCAGTACCCGCTGCATGCTATAAGGATTAGAACCAACACTTGCTGTCGGGCGAAAGCTCGGTGGTCTAGTGGAGATGACGCCTGTCCGGTGATCAGGAAGTCGTAGGTTCGAATCCTGCTCGAGTATGTACGCCCATGATTTTTTATCATGGCTACTACTAAAACACTGATCAATTCAGTGCTTATTTACGTCGATGTAGGGCAATTTGTCAATCAGTTGCAATGAAAACAACTCGACGGAAGAATTTTCATGAATTTGAATAACAAAAGCAGTACCCGCTGCATGCTATAAGGATTAGAACCAACACTTGCTGTCGGGCGAAAGCTCGGTGGTCTAGTGGAGATGACGCCTGTCCGGTGATCAGGAAGTCGTAGGTTCGAATCCTGCTCGAGTATGTACGCCCATGATTTTTTATCATGGCTACTACTAAAACACTGATCAATTCAGTGCTTATTTACGTCGATGTAGAGCAATTTGTCAATCAGTTGCAGTATCACAGTTTTTACATTTATTTCATGAAGAATTCATCAAAACTGCATAAAACTATAAATGTACACGTTGCTAGAGATGTGAGCAATACAGTGGGATTCATTGTAAGTAGACAAAAGAACTCTGTTGAATTGTATGGAAAATGCAACTCGCGTGAGACAACCGGAAGCGAACAAAGGGCCGAGGAATCCCACAGTGCACCTGTGACAGAGCTCTTCAGCGTGCGCAGGAGTTTTTCACATTATTGGTGATAGCAAGAATTGATTTTTATGTTTGCATGATTACCTTTCCAGCAGCCAAATTGGGTTGTTCATTTGGGAGCCATTCTGGGTCATCCAGTCTCTCCTTTATTAAGAACAATAAATGACAAGGTGCCTCAGTTATTCCATGTGAATCTAAGGCAATATTTAAACATGTTCATAATGAATAGATGGTATCATCTACAAAATTTCGATAGGATGTTATTGAAAACTTCTCTCATGTATGTGATTGTCTTTGAATGCCCTAGATAAGTTAACATTAACAGGGAAAGTTAATGTAACAAATAAAGTGAATATCAACAATCCACAAAAATCTGCAGAACTGTTTTCAATGAATTCCTCACAATAGTTAAATATAGAAATCAATGAAGTGCATGGAGAAAATAGAGTTGATACATTTGTTACATTTACTTCATACAATTACATTGCAGGGGAATCTTTGCAAGTTTCATTTTGGTTATTGGTATCATTATTATCATTTTATTCTGCATTTCAGACATTGCCTAGGTACATGTGTAAACACAACACACATTTGATTCATCATAACCAAAATTAATACCCGTACATGATCTGAATAAAAGAAAGCAAATATGATTCATATAACATAAGTTGCAATGACTGGTCAGGACTCACATGCATGAACTCATTAACAATGAAATAAAAAGATTGTCGATATGATAAATGTGTGTACTCAAACATATGACTTCTCTTGGTAAATCACCACCATGGGGAAAATTCATTGAAAAGCTATGCCACAGACTGAGTGTACATTGTGATCTTTTTCATTACCATTTACTTATAAGGGACTTCTTATACATAGTGAAATAACTTTTAAAAACTTGGCCGATCATCACAATTTCGTGTGTGGTTTTACAGTTTTTACCTTGCGGGGGGTGCTCCGAGAGTTTGTTGATACCTTTGAATACAGTGATGAAATATAAGCACTCAGAAAACACAGGTCTCGACCGTGCCATGCAGCTCATTTTCACATAAACACACATGGTGAAATTAGCCCAATTTTGCAATATATACAGTAAGCCTCTTGTTCACATCATCAGTGTCAAACTGCATGGCACCTCATCCAAGTAGGGTTTGCTCTTTATGAAAAATTCAAATATTGACATTGTAAGTTCATCAAACCTAAAAGGAGAAAAAAGCATGTACAAAGTCATAAATATTCCATGGTTCACTACCAAAAACTAACCATCTACTCCTTGTGTCATTATTGACTTTTAATGCTCGTCAGCACCATGAGCATCATTTATAAGAGGCAACTATTTTCTATCATTATGATGTTGTAAGGAAAATTATATAAGATTGACTGGGTGGAAATTTAGGGCATGTCGCCTGCTTGAGGTTTTATCATGCTTGATCACAATATTGCAATGTCATACACATTTGGAGTAATGCTAGTGCCTTAATTCTATATTACAAAGCAGTTAAACATCCACATAATTCACAATTGCTTTACAATACAAAGCATTACCTTGGGAGGGGCAGCAATGGTCGATGATGGCTGTGGTCAAAAAATGGATGAGATCTAGTATACTGTACAGTCATATTTGTATTAAAATTACTGTAGTCTTACACATTAGGAGTAATACAGGTGTCTAATTTACTTTACATGTCTTCAAGTGTTCTTCACAAACTCAATGTACTTATTATAGTTATTAAAATCATTCTCCGAATAAGTTGAACTCATGATTGCACTGTTGAAAAATAATGTCCACGAGAATAAGCAAACATTTACAGCAGTAGCAGAATCCTTTAACTCTTTATGTGCCACGTTCACACGTCCGACTCGGTAGACGGCGTGCCAACTTCGCATATTCTGCTCAAACTCACTAATCCGCCTAATCCGATCGATAAATCACTGAATGCCGTGGTGCAATGAAAGCGTTTCTCACACTTCTGTTCCTCTCACATATAGCTTGCATTTCATGTAGTGATTGACTATCAACGGGTATTCTCTACTGGATTTGAGGGTAATTTCTAAGTTCTGTCATTGTTTTGTGTGCACAAGTCATGCCTTTGCAGTAATGTAACTACTGGTCATGCAAAAGAAAAACAATTATAGATTTGTCATGGAATGATACATCAAAGCAAAACTTGGCATTTTCTCTACAACTTTACTCACTATTTGCCCCAGCTCAACAGAAATCTAAAGAAGTTACAAAGACTTGAAAAAAAGAATAATGTTTTCTCAAAGCTTGAAAGCGTTAGTGTCTCAGAATATTGTGGCACAAAGGGGGTTTCCACCATTAAATTGGCACATGAAGAGTTAAAAGTGTAAATGACTTTTAAGTGAGGAGTTTACCTTGGGATGGGCAACAATGGTCGATGATGGCTGTGGTCAACAAAATGGAGGAGATGTACTGTACAGTCAAATTTGTATTACTGTAGTCTTACACACTTGGAGTAATACAGGTGTCTCATTTTCTCTACATGTCTTCAATCATTCTTGACTACTTCATTGTACTTATTGCAGTTACTTAAGTCATTCTCTGATTAAGTTTGATATATGAATGCTCTGTTAAAACATAATGTCCATAAGAAAATGCAAACATTTACAGCAGCAGCAGAATTCTTTCCAATTCAGTGGAGTTAAACAGTGAGCAATTCCTACAGATTTGTGAAGAAATGACAAGAAGTCCTTTCACATCTCCTTTTGAAAGCAGTCACACGATCATAAAAAAGTAAAAATGTAAAAACACAATATCTTATTCATCTCCTGGTCTAATATTGCGATATAATTTAAGAAAAGATTTCTTCTTGAACCAATTGAATAAAAAAAACATACAAGGTTGAACATTAGAGCGTGCGTCCCATTGTACGTTCAATTATGCGAGATCACCAGGTTAGTGGCATGCACTTAGTACATAGTTTTAGTTGCTTATTTACACATTACACAGAAAACATCCAAATAATTCACAATTGCTTTTCAACATAAAACATTACCTTGGGAGGGGCAGCAATGCTCGATGATAGCTGTGGTCAACAAAATGGATGAGATATACAGTCATATTTGTATAACTAGTCTCGCGCACTTGGAGTATTACAAACATTTACAGCAGTAGCAGAAGCCTTAAATGTAATTGATTGTAAGTGAAGAATTCTCCACTTTTTCAAAGAAATGAAGAGACGTTTATCACACCTCTTCCCTATCACAACACGATCGTACAAAGAAGAGTAGACAGCAGAAGAATAAAATTATAAAAACACAATATCTTATCTGTCTCCTGATTCAAAATTCTACATATTGTAGGAAAAGGAATTGTTCTTGAAAAAAGAAACAAGAAACATGCAATATTGAAAAGGTTGGAAATTAAAGTGTGTGACCCATAATATGTTTTAAAT
The DNA here is from genome assembly GCA_033980235.1 of Diadema setosum. Lineage (NCBI taxonomy): Eukaryota > Metazoa > Echinodermata > Echinoidea > Diadematoida > Diadematidae > Diadema > Diadema setosum. Next base: position 8,751,294 of record CM067073.1, read on the forward strand.
TGCGAGATACAAGGATTAAGTGGCACACACTTCAAGTAGGTTTAGTGGCTATCTACACATTACAAAGCAAACATCAAAATAAGAATTGTTCTAAAACATAAAGCATTACCTTGGGAGGGGCAGCAATGGTCGATGATGGCTGTGGTCGACAAAATGGATGAGATATACTGTACAGTCATATTTGTATTAAAGTTACTCCAGTCTTACACATTGCGAGTAATACAGGTGTCTACTTTTCTTCACATGCCTTCAAGCATTCTCTACATATTCATTGTACTTATTTCAGTTATTAAAGTCATTCTATGATGAAGTTAAAATCATGAGTGCTCTGTTAAAACAATAATGTCCATGAGAATATGCAAACATTTACAGCAGTAGCAGATATTGTAAGTGAAAAATTTCTTCATTTTTTCAACGAAAAGGAAAAGAAGTTTATCACACCTCTTCTCTATCACAATCACACGATCATAAGAGTTGATGGCAGAAGAAAAAAAAATTATTAAGGGTTAGTGGCACACATTTCAATTAGTTTTAGTGGCTATTTACACATTACAAAGCAAACATCAAAATAATCAAGAATTGTTCTACAACACAAAGCATTACCTTGGGAGGTGCAGCAATGGTCGATGATGGCTGTGGTCAAGAAATTGGATGAGATAAGATCACAGCCATGTTTGTATTACTGTACTCGTAAACACATTAGGCATAATACAGGTGTCTCATTTACTTTACATGTCTTCAAGCATTCTTCACATATTCAATGTACTTATTTTACTGTACTTATTTCTGTAATTAAGTTTAAATCATGAATGCTCTTTTAAAACATAATGTCCAACAGTATATGCAAACTTTTAAAGCATTGCCAGAATCTCTCAAATGTAATGGAGTTATAAGTGAAGAGTTTCTATACTTTTCCAAAGAAATGAAAGCAAAACAAGCCTCCTGCTGATTTTAATCACATGTTTATACAAAAAGAAAATTCTTCTAGAAATTGACAGGAACAAAAAAAAAATATCATCCATCTTCTGATTTCAAATTGTGATATAATGTTGGAAAATGATTGTTCTTGAAAAGAATATTAAAAAAAAAAATGCAAAATTGATTAGGTTGCAAATTAGAATACACGCCAATGGCATGTTTTATGATGTGAGATCACATGGTTAGTGGCAGAAAGTTTGAGTAGTTTTGGTGGCTTATTTACACATTACACAGAAAACATCCAAATAATTCAGAATTGCTTTTCAACACAAAACATTACCTTGGGAGGGGCAGCAATGCTCGATGATAGCTGTGGTCAACAAAATGGATGAGATATACAGTCATATTTGTATAACTAGTCTCGCACACTTGGAGTATTACAAACATTTACAGCAGTAGCAGAAGCCTTAAATGAAATTGATTGTAAGTGAAGAATTCTCCACTTTTTCAAAGAAATGAAGAGACGTTTATCACACCTCTTCCCTATCACAACACAATCGTACATAGAAGAATAGACAGCAGAAGAATAAAATTATAAAAACAAAATATCTTATCTGTCTCCTGATTCAAAATTCTACATATTGTAGGAAAAGGAATTGTTCTTGAAAAAAGAAACAAGAAACATGCAGTATTGAAAAGGTTGAAAATTAAAGTGTGTGACCCATAATATGTTTTAAGTTGCGAGATCACAGACTTCAAGTAGTTTTAGTGGCTATTTACACATTACAAAGCAAACATTAAAATAAGTAAGAATTGTTCTAAAACACAAAGCATTACCTTGGGAGGGGCAGCAATGGTTGATGATGGCTGTGGTCGACAAAATGGATGAGATATACTGTACAGTCATATTTGTAAATCATATTTGTAATACTGCAGTCTTACACATTAAGAGTAATACAGGTGTTTAATTTTCTTCACATGCCTTCAAGCATTATCTTCACATATTCACTGCTCTTATTTCACTTATTAAAGTAATTCTGTGATTAAATCTTAATTATGAATGGTCTGTTAAAACATAATGTCCATGAGAATATATGCAAACTTTTAAAGGAATAGCAGAATCCTTCTAAATTCAGTTGCAGTTTCTACACTTTTTCAAACAAATAAAATAAGCCTTTCACACCCTTTTGATATCAATCACACGATCATACAAAGTAATGTATCAATACAGGTGTCTAATTTTTTTCTTCATGTCTTCAAGCATTATTGACAAATTCACTGAAAATAACAAAAAAACTTATTTCATTTACTAATCTGAAGTGCTGTAAAGATTGTAAGATTCACAAAACATTAACTGCATCGACATTTCAAGAACTTATAATTTAGATAATTGCCCTTGTAAAATGTTCCTCCTTGATTTGCAAATCAATTCTCAGTTTTTGTCAGTTTTGTGTGCAGTAGTCATACCTCTATAACAATGTAGCTACTTGTTATATGAAAGAAAGAAAAGAAAGCATTCATTTGTCATACAATCCACATTACACCAAAGCTTGGCATTTACTCACACTTTGACCTTTAAATGTCCAGGGTAACAAAAATCTTATAAGGATTACAGGCATTTGCAACAAAGAATCTTTTCCAAAAGCATGCATATTTTGTTGTCTCAGAATAATGTGGCAAACAGGAGGTTCCCATGGTACATAAAGACTTAAACTTAACTACAAATGGTAATAGTTCGATATTGTATAAATGAGGGCAAGTTACTCACCTAAATTGAATAAAGTTTTTTATTACAGAAATAGAGCATCGGTAGTAAAACTGTACAGGTTAAAGTCAGACTTTAGTAGTTCATAAAACAAAACAAAAAACACACATGTTATTATATTACTATAAGAGTGATTTGAATTAAAATAAAAAAAAATAATCATCAAAGACATGCAAAGACAAGAAAAAAAAATGATTCACACCAACTGCAAAAGGGGAGTCTTATCTTTATCAACCACTTCTGTGCTATGAGTCAAATGTACACAAATGAAAAAAGTATCCTATGGACATGTAATTAATGTTGCATAAAAATGGTTGAGATGTTCTATTTAACCTTTCAGGGGGAAAAAAAAACATATCATTAAAAATTAACATGGAAATTTCCACTATTTTCTCAATCTGGGGAATTTTATGGAAATCTAACAATAAAACGAAGCTAACAAAATTTAATGCAAATAACAACAACGCAATACACAAACACACACACACACACACACAAAAAGGGCATAAAGTGCTGCTACAAGTACTTGCTGACATCCGTGTCATAACTCCTTTGTTGACATCCTGTGGCACTGATCAATAAGAGTACAGATAGAGACACTCTTCATAATTGCTTACATATTAAACTGCCAATTCACCAATCGAAGAAAATGAGCAAGTCTTACATAATTAGGATCAATACTTCTTTTTAAAAAATTCTATTACACATGCACAAATTAAATATGGGCTGTAACAGGAGAAACTAATGCAGTTTACACTACATTGAAGCCATCAGAGAAGAAAGGGGCAATGTTTTTACACTTACATTTACGAACAGGTGGCGGTCGATCCCCCGATTCTGACATGTTGTACTGTCTGAATGCTGTAGATTTAAAGACAATATATGCATGAGTGGGAACAAATTCATGACAAGTATATTCTGGAGTAAGATTAAGAAATCAATCTAATGAAACTTGATGAAGCTACTGCAACAAGTAATCTATAATAAAGGTACTGTTTACCACTGAGAGCAGGGATTTAAAGGGTTTGTATAGTACTGGTCAAGGTGAGGATTTAGCTTTTAACGTTTTGCGAGGTATTCAGAAACCACTCTATAAGATGCCAAAGAGCATACAATTGTAAGGGGTATCAAAAGTTTATTTGATGAATGTCGGATTTGAAATGGCTCAGATATCCAAAAACAAGGTGAAACAAAGAGATCCTAATAAAGTTGTGGCCTGTCGCCTTTCATTATTATCACTTTTTTTTAAATATCTCAGCCATTTGAAAACCAATTTTCATCAAATAAACATTGAATCATTCTTAAAATTACATGCTCTTTCATATTTCATAAGAGGTTTCTCATTATCTCACTAAAGAATGTTCAAAACATGAATCCCCACCTCAACCAGTACTGTACAGTCCCTTTAAAACAAAACTTTTTTTTTTTTGAGTGATCACTAGATTGATGCAAATGTGTGGGTCAGTTGTATCACAAAACATCCTACTACTGAAGTAACTAATATGCAGTGGTAAACAAAATAGCAATAAAGCAGAGCTACACACTGGCGACACAAGATCAAAGTTCCCTAACTAGTTAAAATCTCTGTTGGACAAATAAAAAATGGTAAACTGGGTACCTACTGCTGGTCCCACAGACCAGTTGGACAAGTACAAAAAATGGGTTATTGTGCAGCCATGAATACAGCATAAGATATTTAAGGAGATACCACTATTTTTCTCACTAAACAATAACTGTAACATGTCAGATGGTTTAGTCTAACATGTTAGAGACAATTTTATTGTTCACATTTTGTATAAGGCATAGGCTAGATCTAGATCCATAATCCAAACAATTATCAATTCGTAACATTACAACCCTATTTTCTAGAACCTATACCAAGAGTGTTCAACTTAATTTATTGAAATTCATGAAATTCTTCCTTCGAGATGTTTTTATTGCAACTGATTGACAAATTGCCCTACATCGATGAAAATAAGCACTGAATTAATCAGTGTTTTAGTAGTGGCCATGATATAAAAAATAATGAGTTTACAGGGTGTGTAACGTACAGTCACATTAAGTCGGCAGACATTCACATCTAATGTAGATCGCGCCGCTATCAGAAATCGGCTCGTGTGACGGATTTTCTTCACCCTCAAAATGCATTCGTAAATTCACCTTTTTCCTCCATAAAAACACAAATAATTGTAATCAAAATATAATTTCCCAAATGTGAAAGGTGACAAAACCATTTTTAATGCAAGGATGTTTCTTATTTAGAATGGATTTCAGGTGGTAGATTAGGGAAGGTGTTCAAACGCGGTGACGAAAAATGAATCCTACATTGAAGTGTGTGTATAACGCAAACCTTAATAATGTGTGGCAGGCTATGGGCGGCAGCCTAATGTAGTGCCTATTGATAGTTTGCCAACGCAGAAGTGCATAGGAATTACACACAAATGGCGACTTAGCGGTACGGTAATTGACGTTACAGTTCTTGTCGAGGCGAGGATTTAGCTTTTAACATTTTGTGAGATATTCAGTTCTGGCCTGTCGCAAGTTTTATCATTATCACCTTTATGTTTGGATATATCTCAGCCATTTGAAAACCAATTTTCAGCAAATCTAAATGTTGAATCCTTCGTAAAATAAAATGCTCTTTCATATTTCATAAGAGGTTTCTCATTACCTCACTTAGGAATGTTTAAAACATGAATCCCTCACCTCAACCAGTACTGTACAGTCCCTTTAAAAAAAGTAGTCGGACTCGTAGGATTTTCAGAATACCCCAACCTAGCCTTAACGTTAGTAATGTTAGGCCTGCTCTTGGCCATTTACCATTACTTTATCTCGGTTTCATACAAAAATGAAAAATAAATTTACCGTAGTTATGGGTAAAGTCGGCCTAGTGGGTAAATAAGTCGGCCACCAGCGCGTGCAGTACAACTACTTGTACTGCGTGGGCTGGGGGCCGACTTTACCCACTAGGCCGAGTTTACACATAACTACGGTACTCATTTATTTAGTCTCGCACACACTCTCCTTGCCTACTTGTCAATACTTCTTTCACACATTTCATTACTTGGGAGTGAACAGAAACCAAACATAAAAATACAGGTATGGGTCGGGTCAGGCCAGGGCCTTTGCCCTTGACAAGGGTATCTATTGTAGCATTAACGTTAGATTGATGACTGACTATGAGTATGACTCGTATGATATGAGTAGGCCAAGCTAGTATGAATGACTATATCATACATGATTCATGGGGATCACGGTAAGAACATGAATATTATTATTACTACTTGTACAAACGAGGAATTGGTGAACAAAACTGTACAAGATAATGCGACCAAAAATATCGAATTATCAAAAAAAAAAATATCAACGAATTCCGAGGCAGTAAGAAGACTTAAATGTACACCTGTGCTCCAGTACAGTAAGGCAGTAAACTTTATGGCATTATCATGCCTAAATTTTATAGATTATTAACAGGGCCGTAATGCTGAACGTGTTGTTATCCAAGGCTTGACAAGGCAAGGGTATGACTAATGAGTAGGCCTACTATGACTATAATTCATGGGGATCACGGTAAGAACATGAATGTTACTACAAACAAGGAATTGATTAACAAAACTGTACTAGATAATGCGACCAAAAATATCGAAATATCAAAAAAAAAATATCAACGAATTCCGAAGCAGTATGAGGACTTACATCATACATGTACACCAGTGCTCCAGTAAGCGACAGTACACGTATGTATATGCGCATACAGCATATGTACGATCGGCACAGCACCGCTAGCCGGCCAGCGTGAAGCATACGCGTACGTACGTAGTGTAGCTAGCAATGTGCGGCGTTCCATACGAAACGCGGCCGTCGGTATTCCACGCAAGCAAATGCTTGGGTGAGCACACGGCGAAAGGAGAGACCGTGCTCCTCTGTTTCGTAGAGCCATAGGCTTTACACGTGAAGTGTCTCACCCAAGCAAGTTTGCGCGGGTGGAACAGGTGCCACTCACGCAAAAAATCTCTCTCTTTCTCAGCAGGCTGATTGTAACCAGGGAGGTAGTATCACCTCCCCGTTGTAACTCACTGCCAAATAGCACATTGTCAGCACCGGCAAACTGGCAATGCTCTCCTTCTTATTCATGTATTTTCGTTATTTACAGGTCAATTTTTTTCGTTCGAAATGTAAAATGGATGACCATAGAATTTCTCAATACAATATAAAATTGAAAACTTTAGAAAGGATAGAGAAAATTGAGTTCACTTTGAATGGTCTGCCACAGGCAGATATCCTTATCATGCTCTTACGTAATACGACAGCTGCTTTCTCAATGATCCAGTCAGCAGGCTGTTGTAACCAGGGAGGTAGTCTCACCTCCCCTTTGTAACTCACTGCCAAATAGCACATTGTCAGCACCGGCAAACTGGTAATGCTCTCCTTCTTATTCCTGTATTTTCGTTATTTACGGGTCAATTTTTTTCATTCGAAATGTAAAATGGATGACCATAGAATTTCTCAATAGAATATAAAATTGAAAACTTTAAAAAGGATAGAGAAAATTGAGTTCAATTTGAATGGTCTGCCACAGGCAGATATCCTTATCATGCTCTTACGTAATACGACAGCTACTGGAGTCATCAAACCCTGGCTTGGCCTCCAGGTTTGTCATGTCTGAGCAGAAAGTTTATTTGCAATGGACAAGTACTTCGACTCCCAACTCCCAAACGACAAATATACGCACCCCACTTTGGCGAACTCCAGTTGGGGACTCGCCTCAAACGAGGGATTGACGGCATGGAGTGTGAAATCTTGTTCCATTGCATGAGTAAAGACCATACACTATTTGTTTTATACAACACTTCAGACATTGAAGAGTAATTCCAAGTTGGGGCCTGAATATTCGGGCATTTTTTATAATGACACACACTTTTTTTACAGGATCGAATGGGACGAACGTAGGAGGAAAGTGATCGATTCAAATTATCAATACCATCAGCGGCTGATAAAAGTGCGCTTTGTGAGAGAGCGCGCACACTTATCCTAGCCCTGCTACTAGTAATCTAAACTTTAGATCTAAAGTAATACAGTCAATACTTGGATCTAAATTTAATGGTAGTAAAATCTGTACAAGGCCTATGTAGTTATACTAGACTCTAGACATCTAGATCTTAGAAGTAAGAATGGTAATTATTAGGCATATTATCAACTTACCTGCTGGCTGTGGAAGCATAAAGCGGGTTTTTCACTGCAGAAAATTCCAATCCAAATGGCAGAAGTTTTGAAAAAGTCAACATCCAAAGGCTAAACAGTTTAACATCCACATTGAAAAGCAGTTTCTGGGAATTCTTGTGCTTCGATTCCAATAAATGTTAAAGACGAAGATAACTTCACTTAACGTTTCGTCTATCAGTTTAAAAAAACAGCAGAAACACCAGTCAGTATGGCTCAAGTCCTTTATAATTGTATTATTCGTTAACTCGCCACCCTGCCCCAGGTGCAAGCTAATGAATACGTTGACACTAGCTAACCCCGCTAATGTTGTGGCTGAGCGGTGGCAACAGCCCGACCACTCAAACTACCTAAAATACACTACCCTAGCGATTACTTACCCTTACAAAACTAACACTACCACTAAGATAAACTCCCAGCTCAGCTCACCTACAGTTCCTCAAGGATCTTGCTTAATTGCTCTAAGGACTGATGTTGGCCGATTAGCACAGAGTTTCATGGGAACACGTCCGTTCCTTTCTTCAGTCATCCAGCCAGCCTCTTGTATATCCAATCAGGAAGCAGAACGGCAGCCCCCCCCCCCCCCCCAATTTGCATAATCCCCGCCCTGATTAACCCATTAACTTAACAAGGGGTGTTCAACCTTACACCAAAAGATAAACCCAATTTACTACTATACACTATCATTGCTCTGGCTTGATGTTATGACAAAGTTTCCAGCCTATTTGTTGTAGAAGTTGACAGGTCCGTGGAAATGAAAGTGCTGTATGGAGCTTGTAGAAGAGGACATGTTCTGAATGTTTAAGCTAGACTCTTGTAGAACTAATTGCTCTTGGGAATGAGTGAGTGTATTGCCGTTATCTAGCTCTACTAATTCTCCATCTGGAAAGTGTCTGTCTTCGATTGCTGTTGAAGACTCTGGACAGTTGGGGACAAGAGATGTAGACGATCTAGATTTTCTAGATGTTGTAAATCTGGATCTGATGTTTGTGTTGTTAGACCGAACAATTAGACCCAGAGGCCGTAGTCCATCTTTAGGTCCTGATGTCAAGGTGCTGAACTTTGTCCCTTGTAGTTTCCTTGAGATATTGGCACTCATCTTCTTCTTGTTCTCATCACTGGCTCTCGCATAGTATTCAGAGATGATTCGGATTTGTTACCCATCACTGCCATTATACCGCGACTAGCGAAGCCTGCGCGATCTAGCGTCGTTACTGTCGTCGCTCTCAAGCTGTGATTAGTGTAGCGGTTGACACATCCAGCAGTCTCGCAGATCTTCCTCATCTTATTTCCCAAAGTATTCATTCCCAATGGCACATTGTCATACCAAGGTCCTTCCGATGGAGTTGAAGATTTAGGTCGCTGCCAAAAGGTGGTTGTTTGGGGGTTCGAGGAAGATAGATACTTGAGCAGTGAAGCAGCTGGGCATCTCGAAGAGCCAGGTATTTCATACATACAGTACAACCACCAAATTCTTCGTCTTCATTTTCACGATGGGATTTTGTAAGCGTATCGCGATGTTCGAAGTAACGTTGCCCATCATCGGTGTGGAGGACATATTTTTGAATTTTCATGTCAGGAAGATTTTTGCATCCTCTCTCTCCAAAATATGTCATGACATCTAAAACACCTTGTTTTGGAGACCAAGTGGTGTCTGTGTTGATGGCATCCAACTCAAAAATCTTTGCCATGTCACTGTCAGTCACTGCTGTCTTGTGTTTAACGAACCCTTTCCCCTCTTTCTTAAGCTTGACCATCATGGCTGTGAAGACACTGTTACTTTCCGGATATTTCACTTGGTCAGTAGTGTCTTCTCGCTTTGTGGATTGAAAATGACAACGCACCCCATACTTGATCAAATGCATTGATTTCTTGGTGTACAAACTCCCATCTTCCTTGCGCAGACCGGCGTAAAAATCAGGAGAGAAACCGATCCAGTTCTGACGTGGGCAAACTTTCAATTTCAGCTAGTGAGGTTGACGCATATCTTGCAAAAGATTCTAACTGACTCGTGGCAAACTTCATGTTTCTCTTAGTATTATGGGCATCGGAGTCAGAAAGTCCAATTCTTGGTCTATAACAAAACAAAATTCGGTCCTGCCATGATGACAAACTCGGCATATATACTGCACGCACTGATGTTATGAACTGTATGTATGTAAGCCTACACACTACATGTCGTTCATTCGATCTCTTTCGATTGCTATGATACGCGCTAGCTACTAGAGTCAAAACACTGCGCGACGTAGAAGTATGCGTGTGATATCAGAGCGGAGTGATAGAACAAAAACTTGCAGTTGAGTTTAACACGGGAGTCTATGGAAAATGGTGACGTCAGCCACACGCTATCCATTTTTGCTCAAACAAAATTGCACGGCTGACAGCCACAGCGTGTGATGGAACTTTTAACTAAATGTCACGTGATGGGCAATCGACCAATCAGATAGCTACATTCTAATTAGGTGTTGTATTATATGAAATTCACCGCTACCACCAGCTGATTCCAGTGCACTAGCTAAACAATAGCAAAATGCATGCTCAATAGCTAGTTAGAATTTCATTGTTCTACAAAACACCTGTTACTCTAATGTGATTGTTGAGTATACGACATGTGGCCACTGGTTCAGTATAAGAATTGAAGTGAAGCTCTTAACTGAGCTATGAAGTTGAATTGGGACACCTTGCAGCACATAGAACAAAAGAAAGAAGTCCACTAATCACTACCATGATAAGCAGATTATGTAAATTCAATGCACTTTACTACCCCTTTCATAACCTATTGTCTTAGCACACCTCACTTGCAGTATTGGGATGGGGTCAAATGCTTCAGTGCAGTTGCATGTTTTAGCAATGAGAGTGGAATCTGAATGCTGACGAGAACAAGAGCTGTGTGCAAATTGAAGAGAAAAAGTGAGAGTTAAGTGGGTTTTGAAAAAGAAACATAAAGGTAAAAACTAGTTTGTTATTATTTCCTCATTTCTTGCCAAAAATTCTGGTACTGGTATATGAAATTTACCCCCCCAAAAAAAAAAAAAAAATAATAATAATAGTAATGCAAAAAAAAATCAACAACAACTGACCCATGTAATGAATTTTTACCTTGTCCAGCCCACAACAGAGAAAGAGGAATTGTGACTTTTAAAAGACTCATTTTGACAGAGCGTTACACATTTGAAGAGTCACACATTGACTATGTACAGAAGAACCTATACATGCCTAGACACTTCAGAGCATCAGAGGATTTTTAAATAGGACTGAATCATCAGTATTATATCCGACATGAAAACATCATACATTAAGAACAAAAATATCAATTTAAAAGCATTGTTAGCATGATTGTTAGATTAAAGAAAAATTATGTGATTGAAATGCTAATGAATTTTTACAAGACCACTTCCTGACCAGTGTCAACTGCACAATCTCAATATAAACTGAATGGTACACGAAAAAATGTGTGGGAGATATAAATTTCACTAGCTTTTGCTGTAATGTAAATGTGGTATATTGTGCAATGTGATTTATTAATTCTATTAAATGCTTCACTGACCTGGCATGAATTTAAATGAATTTGTAAATATTCATGGGAGATTATGAATTATGTCCAAAATGTTCCCAGCTGAATTACAACATGTAATGTTTGTTGAAGATGGCTCAATAATACGAAAAAAAAAAAGAAGAGATAATGATAATGATAATAATCACATAAAAGTTTGCATTTTGACTTCTATTTTAATGCTGTGAAATACTGCATCTCTAAGGCATGGAAGTAGCACAGGAAACAAAACGCAAAAGTGACATTTATTTATTTATTTATTTATTTATTTATTTATTTATTTATTTATTTATTTATTTATCTTTTATATTGGGGATGGTGTTTTTTTGCTTAAATTGTTTTTTTCTTGTTTGATAGATTGTGTTTTGAGGGGAAACTTGACAAATACCATGGTACGTGTATGGCTTGTGAGGAAGATTAATGACAGAATGGGTATAGTATGTGGTGTTCCCTGAAGAGACTAAATTCCTTGAATGAAATACGGAGCTGTTATGAGGAAAACCAAGAGAGAGAATAGAATCTCCACACCTACACGATATGATCAAAACACACTGTTAGAGTGAATTATTTATAAAACAACCTAGTGACTACACCACACATTGCCCATGGAAGAAAGTATGAAGTGTTTCAGAGTGAATTGGGTAAATGTTCATAATTGTAATAGCAATCTTTCTCCAAAATATATGACAAGCTACAGAAAACAGTGTAAAGGAAGCATATGGTGAAAGGGACTTTCAGTAGCAATTGATATGAAATAAAAAAAAAAATGCAAATCATAGCACTGTATACAGTATTATCAATGGGCATCTTGAAGATCATGAACATATAACCAATAGTTCTCAGAATGATGAAAGGATGATATGACATATTATGTAACAGTAATTTTGTATAGAGGATTGAACATAGAAAAGAGGCATAATTGCTAAGTGAACATACATTGTCACACGCACACACACACACACACTTAAAACACACAATTGTTAATACAGTGCGCATGTACAAACATGTACATTGTATAATTTGTCTTTTAAAAAATGGATGTACAATAGCAAAGACACAGAAATGTTGATATTTGTACCCTGCATATATTTTTATTTTTCTGCGTGTTCCCCTTTTTTATTATAGCAGGGCCAACATGGTCTTTTGTTGTTGTCGTTAATTGGTATTCCCCCATAGCAATGAAGCAGGGCCTATTTGTCATATTTTCTTGGTTTTGTATAATTTATAAGTCAGCTGGTTAACCTTGCTCTTAGAAAGAGAATTCAAGCCACAGTCCACTAATTATTCACAACATTCAGGGCATAAACCAGGGATACCAAATGACAGGCAAAGCCTGAGTGTAAGGCCCAGGCCGGCAATCAGATTTCTAGTCCTTTTATGTAAAAATTACCTTCTTGAGATTTTTTGTTCAACCTTCTCAGGTATCATTGCCAGAGATTTACAGCTTATTTATCTTGGTGCGCAAAGGCAATGTGTTCTCTTGTAACATCTACTCTCATACCTCAACATTCCCATGCACACAAAACTTACTTTTACAAATATTATACCTTATGTTCCTTCACTCTTGTGAAGGCTAATGCATATTGATTAAGTCTGTGCATTAATCATTTAAGACTAGGCACATAAGTGATGTTTAGCTGGCTGCATTTTTGTGTTCATTTTTGTGTTTATAATGTTTCTTTTCATTTTTTATGTATTTGCACTAATTTTTCCAGCATTTAAATGGAGAAACTCAACTTTCATTTTTCTTGCATTACAAATATTTTTCTAAGCATAATATCAAATCCAGAAATGGAGTTCATTTGTATGATTTTTTGTCAGGCAAGCTTTAGTTGTTGTTTTTTTAGGCTTGTTTTGCATTGACAGTGACAGCTTAATGACCAATAAAAGTCATTAATCAATTTATGGAATTTATCATAGAATGATTAGCAGGACATATCTGACCTCTATGGCTAGTTTCTCTGATAGTCTTTCATATTCAAAGTCAAACATGAACATGGATTTAGAAATGAGCGCAATGGGGGAAAAATGAAAGAAAAACATTGAAAGGTTTTTACACATGAATTGCAGAAACATTTAGACCTAAATACAAAAGAAATATAACTATCTGTAAGCATTATGATGGAGTTGTAAACTTGATCGCTTCGCTCTACTTTGAAATGAAAGCAGATCCTGCATAAATCATATCTCACATTATTCAAATTTATTGTCAATCAATTGCAATATCTAAGGTTAGCTTGATTCTTTGCAGTATAGACTTTGGAAGATGATAGAGAATTTTCAAGTAAATATGAATCCAGGGATTTGTTCTGGTGCATCTTTATGTAAAAAATTATAAAATGCACTACTAATTTGTCATGCACTACTAATTTGTCTTGCACTGCTAATTTGTGTAACAACAGATATTTAAACAAAAACAGTGACACAATTGTTCTTTAAGAACAATTTCTTCAGAATTTTTGTTTGAAGACATCCTCATATTAAGAGAAGAATTAGTAATGGTAAAGATAGATCAAATGATATTTCTTGAATAATTCCGAGAAAAGAGGCACTATTTAGTTGTAATGACCAATTTCAAATAACTCTTTGTCTTCCTTTCTTTTCAAACAACTGAATATTACCTTGTGAGGGATGTTTCTGTTTACTAAAATGGTGTAAAGACCTGCCCCATTTGACTTGCCCCTAACTTCTGCATGTCCTGTACAATATATACTAACATTAAGAATGATCCTAAAAAACAACAAAACCACATATCTAGACCAGGGAATGATGTCATGGGTGGCAAATCCCAGGGGCCAATATTGAAACTCTCGCCGGGGTTGAAACGGACATCATCATCTGACCTTGGGCAAAGGTCGCAGTCTGAGACGGAGAAGGGACGGACAGGGGGTGTCAAAGCTGTGGCGCCCACCAGACCTCAGGACCAGAGGGCCTCCCGTAGCTCACCCCCTCCTAACTCTCAACAGCACACTTCCAGCAGAGGACCTGAAGACAAGTCTGATGCTCCTTCAGGACGATGGTAGGTGGAGACTTAAACTTGCACAAACTTATATCTAAATGAAATCCTGAGAATGCATGCAAAACAAGAAACTCTACATGGAGACTAAATCTTGTAGAAACTATAAAATCCCATGAATGCAACTTTACACCTTGCTTTCATCACACCCCCTATAAAAAAGAAAAAGAAAAGAAAAACCTCTGAGATGTTCACAAGATTTTCAAAAAGATTCAGTAATCCAAAGTCATTATAGATTGCGTAACTAAACATACCAGTACTTGGAGAGAAAGGGCATATTGTAGGTCTAGTAAGGCAAGTTATTCCTCTTTTACTATGACTATTATTTTGGGTGCACGTCACGAGATTAACACCCGTGAGTCAAACAGCCCACAAGTTATACAGCCCAGGAGTCATACAGCCCATGAATTTGACACAAAGCAAATAAGGCCCACGAGACAGACACATTAAACCCCATGTTGTATCTATCGAAGTCGTGGGTTGTTTATATCTGGTGTTGAACTCATGGGCTTTATTTGCCTAGTGTCAAACTCGTGGGCTGTATGACTCATGTGTGTCGGTCTTATGGGATTACCCCGTTATTACCTCCGCCAAGGGAGGAGGTTATGCTTTCGTTACCGTTGGTTCGTTAGTTTGTCCGTGTGCAAAATAACTCAAAAATTAGTTAACAGATTTAGATGAAACTTGCAGGAAAGATTAAGAATGATACAAGTAACAGATAATTAAATTTGGTAGTGATCCAAGAAGTTTTGGGGAAATTATGAAGGATTTTTTTATATTTTGGCAGGTAGGGTCAATGAACTTGGGAGTTCAGGTTGCGGCTGCTGCGCGTATTTGAGGTTTGCATGCGCGCACTAAAGTGCTTGCTCTAGTTTCTGCTAGGGCGAGGCGTGCTGTGCAGCAGAGGGTTTATGATGTAACAAAGGCTTCTAAACTGGGAAATCGCGCAACTTTCAGGATGGGTGGAAATCACTGATATCTCTATGGAAAAACAACATTCAGCGGTGGAAATGAGCTGCATGCTTGGCAGAGGTCTGCGCTCTTGGAGTGCTTTTCTAGTTTTCTCCTGTACCAGGCATAATGACGAGTACCCTGTAACTTTTATCAGACTGCTACACAATTGCACAGTCTTTTTACTCCACCTCACTCCTTTTCCTTTTGCCATCTCTCTTTTACAGAAGGTACAGCAGAGACTCCAACCCCAAGCACCTTCTGATCTGGAGATTCTCCCGCCCGAAACCCTTAACAAACGGGAGACTCCAAGTTGATGTGTGCGAAGCGCGAAGTTCCTAGGGTTTTAGATGTTCTCTGGTGCTACCCAGGTCGAAATTCCCATAGAAACCAGTAGAAACCAGTAGAGACCTTCTACTGGTTTCTACTGGTTTCCGGATTTGAGTGGTTTCTATGGGAATTTCCAGAGGGTTCCAGTAGGATTCCCATAGAGACCATTAGATTCAACTGGTCAAAAGACCAGAACAAACCAATAAAAACCAGTAGAGTCTACTGGTTTTCAAATGGAGTGTTAAATTCAAAGTTAGACCAGTAGAATCCAGAAGAAATCAGTACTGTTTAATGGTTTCAAGTGGAGAGGGAAACCTGTAGAGAACAGTACAAACCAGAAGAGTCGACTGGTTTCAAAACTGGGTTGAAAAAAGACAAGTCAGACCAGTACAAACCAATACAAACCAGCATTTTTTTTTTAAATACATTTTAAGACATTACTTGTCAACCAGTAAAAACCAACAGGTACCCGTGCAGCCTACTGGTTTGAAGATGGCTTTAAAAGAAGGGAAAACCAGTATGAACCAGTACAAACCAGTCACTTTTCTGCATATGTATAAACAAGAATTAAATCAAACC
Source organism: Diadema setosum (assembly GCA_033980235.1). Classification (NCBI taxonomy): domain Eukaryota; kingdom Metazoa; phylum Echinodermata; class Echinoidea; order Diadematoida; family Diadematidae; genus Diadema; species Diadema setosum. Next base: position 8,767,626 of record CM067073.1, read on the forward strand.
AGTAGAAACCAACAGGTACCAGTAGTAATGGCTGGAAGAGGGTCACACAATTGTGATGAAGTAATACCAGCATAAACCAATAGAAACCAGAATATTCTACTGGCTTAAAATGGGGGTGTCGAAATATCAAGTCAAACCAGTGGTAACCAGTACAAACCAGTCAATCTCCTATGCATGTAGAAACAAATAAGTCAAACCAGTAGAAACCAACAGGTACCTGTAGAAGTCTACTGGTTTGAAGAGGGTTGTAGAAGTGTGAAGTTATACCAGTAGAAACCGACAGAAACCAGTGGTAACCAGTACAAACCAGTCAATCTCCCCTACATGGAAAAACAAATAAGTCAAACCAGTAGAAACCAACAGGTACCTGTAGATAGTCTACTGGTTTGAAGAGGGTTGTAGAAGTGTGAAGTTATACCAGTAGAAACCGACAGAAACCAGTAGTTTCCACTGGCTTGAAATGGGGTGTCAAAATATTAAGTCAAACCAGTGGTAACCAGTACAAACCAGTCAATCTCCTATCACATGTAAAACAAATAAGTCAAACCAGTAGAAACCAACAGGTACCTGTAGATAGTCTACTGGTTTGAAGAGGGTTGTAGAAGTGTGAAGTTATACCAGTAGAAACCGACAGAAACCAGTAGATTCCACTGGCTTGAAATGGGGTGTCTAAATATTAAGTCAAACCAGTGGTAACCAGTACAAACCAGTCAATCTCCTATACATGGAAAAACAAATAAGTCAAACCAGTAGAAACCAACAGGTACCTGTAGATAGTCTACTGGTTTGAAGAGGGTTGTAGAAGTGTGAAGTTATACCAGTAGAAACCGACAGAAACCAGTAGTTTCCACTGGCTTGAAATGGGGTGTCAAAATATTAAGTCAAACCAGTGGTAACCAGTACAAACCAGTCAATCTCCTATACATGGAAAAACGAATAAGTCAAACCAGTAGAAACCAACAGGTACCTGTAGATAATCTACTGGTTTAAAGAGGATTAGTAGAAGTGTGAAGTTACGTATACCAGTAGAAACTGACAGAAACCAGTAGATTCCACTAGCTTAAAATGGGGTGTCGAAATATCATGTCCAACCAGTGGTAACCAGTACAAACCAGTCATCTCCTATACATGGAAAAACAAACAAGTCAAACCAGTAGAAACCAACAGGTACCTGTAGATAGTCTACTGGTTTGAAGAGAGTTGTAGAAGTGTGGAGTTATACCAGTAGAAACCGACAGAAACCAGTAGATTCCACTGGCTTGATCGAAATGGGATGTAAAAATATCAAGTCAAACCAGCGGAAACCAACGAGTACCTGTGGAGTCTACTGGTTTGAAGAGGGTTGTAAAATTGTGAAGTAATACCAGTAGAAACCGACAGAAATCAGTAGATTCTACAGGTTTAAAATGGGGTGTCAAAATACTTCTAACAAGTCAAACCAGTAGAAACTAACCGAGTGCCTGCAGAAACCAATAGAAACCGGTGGATTCTACTGGAAGTTGTCAAACAACAGAACGGCGTTACAATGAACAACTTTTACGAAAAATTTTGTTAATTTTGTTATCATGGGGATATTAACAATTGCAAAAAAAAAATAAAAATACAAGTCATATATTTTGAAATAAAATTATACTTATGTAATTGTTATAACCTAATTGTCTTTAAACTCGTTTTGCTCATCAATAAATCCCTGGGTCTCAAACGGCAACATGACGTACTACCGCGCAGCTAGCCGTTTATGCAAACGAGCTACTTTTGGCGGGCAGCGCAATCCGCCGCGCCGTCCGCTCCCCAGCCCTGCGCTGGCTGGCTGGCCGGACGGCCGCCACCGCATTCATTCATACTTGAGCTGTACGTCGTACTGCGCTGTCGCAATCCGTTGAACTCTGTCATCCAGCAGCCAATTATACCGAGAAAACTCCACTTACGATTGCTTTTGTGTTTCGGAATGAGAATCTTCAATGAGCTCAGGAATCTAAGGTTTAGTTAGCCGTAAACATTGACGTTTTATTTCATTTGAGAGTGACTTTGATGTCGAGTTTGCTTCCAGGCCGTATTCAACCATAGCTGATCATACTAGACGACTATCGGAATCGAAGCCGTACGTTTGAACGCTACGTTTTTTTTTTCGGTGTACTGAAGTACGCCCTACGGTATGTTTCAGAAATGTCGTACACCATACTGCATGTATGTACAAACGATTTGAAATGTGCGAGCTAGTGACATCGTGAAAATTGACGAAACAATCCACTGTGAATCCAAACTGTATCTTGTACTACCGTTATGGTGGTGGTACGTGTCGCAGACTGACAATGCCCGATATTAAATGGACTGTGAGACACTGGAACAGCTGCAGCCACCAGTACGCAGTAGGTTCACTGATACGATTGTCGCATAGCCATGCTGTACTCGTCTGCAGTGCAAGTGTATGAAGAACCCGACTGAGACAAATCGAGCACCGGTGTTGGCCAGTTAGTGAGTATTTTGCCTTAGACCTCTTGTTAGCCTAGATTTAAAGTATTATTAACGCTAACTACAAAGTTGGATTTAAGTTAGCTCTTTATCACTCAATATCAGTTTGTGTGCCATGATGGAAACATTCTGTTTGCCACATTACTGTCATTAGACACCAACAAAGTAGTGATGATTTGAGAATGTATGTATTTTCAGTTTTTCTCATCTACATGTATTTAACTTGTAGATTTATGTTGAATCGTATTTTGGACATGCAGTGAGCAAAGTTGTAGAAAAAATGCCAAGCTTTGCTTTCATGTGTGTGTGTAAATTGTATGACAAATCTGTGACCATTTAAGTGTACAAAAAGCCAGTATATAACAACAGTTCGTAGGGAACACCGCTTGCTAGTCAATCACCAAGTAAAATACAGGCTATACCGGTTACCCGGTACATTGTAAGTGAGAGAAATGGAATTGCCAGAAACACTGTCTACCCTGTGCTAGTGATTTATCGATCGGTGGGGGCGGGTTTGTGCATTGAGCAGAATATGTGAAGTTAACTATAACATGCCCTTGACAGAGTCAGGCGTAGAAACGTAACATATGTTGTACGTACATGTATGTATAAAGAGTTCAAACTGAAACACTAGTTGACCATAATGATATGATTGTTGAATGTTGATCTCCAATGAAGAAGAAAAATGTGCTGATTTTTTAAACAAATGTTCTCAATTTGGCAAGATTTACGTACAACGTGTAGTACAATATATAACTTTAACATCAAACATTGAAAATTGATTGATTACTCAAAGTTCTCTTTCTATTTGTTTATCTTTAAGTATTAGGAGACGAAGACTAGAAGAAGCCAGTTTAGGTCGACTTGCGGAGCTCCGTTATGCCACGTACCTGGTATTTTGACTGCCACGAGTGGGCCCTACATCTTCCCTTGCCTTCTTCAGAGAATGATGACCTCACTGAGAGTTTGGGCCTTCAGCATTTTGAAATCGTCATACAAGCACCAGATGGGCCCAACCAGGGAGGCCTGGCCAAATATTTGCTCTTACAAAAAGTGTATGTTGTCAGCTTGTCATTTCAGGAAAATTTCAAGATATTTTCACACTAGTGAAAGAATTATGTGAGCGAAAGAAATGTAAAACTGAGAGAACCATCATATTCAGCCAGACTCATCATCATCAGTGCAGAGATTTGTTAGCGACAATGTAGTTTAAAGATTGACTGGAGGAAAAGGAGTGTCACTATGTCCTGTGTTATTCCATCACTGGTGACAGCTTAAATGAGGAAATACTTGAACAGTACCGTAATGTATAATGTACAAGTTTAGTACATACATGTATGTCAGAACCAGATGACTGGGCTTGGGTGATCTTCTGTGCTACAGTGTATCTTTACATTCATGATGGGTACAAGTATAAACTGCAAGAAAGTCAGCATATACTTAGTTCATGTACAGTATTTTATCATTTTGCACAAGAGAGTTGCTGTGCTGGTAGAGGAGGGGAAGATTCCTGTGCTGTACTGATGGCAAAGGATAATAGGTGAGGACTAACTTGGGCAATAACACAGTATAGCTGTACTTGCTTTCGGATAAAAAGACTAACGGGTGTGAGCCTGAAGTGCAAAACCTTCCGCGTCCATGCTGTGTTGTTTGTGCTCAAAGTTGTGTAATTGAATCATGCAACGGTGTACATTGTATTTTTTCTTTTTTGTTTTAAATGGTCAAATGGGTAATGTTCAGTTTGATGCATTTTCTTTCTTTTTTTTAAATTAAATTAGTGTAACCTTGCAACTTACAGACCTGCCAGTTTGCAAATGATAATGGATGATTTTATCAGGTCCCAGGTGAAGACTCTTGACTTATTGTGAAAAATCTATGACTACTATTAGACATTAAACCTCACAGATTGTGCATACCACTTTCCAGCTGACAGAACAAGGACCTATTATAGAAAGAAACTAGCCCAACCAAATGCTGTGTGCAGCAAAGGGACAGGGCTGTGTATAATTACAATATAGTAAGAAAGGTGATATACACTCAAACAAGGTAATTACAGGTGAATCGTGGTATTTAGGTCCTTGACATAATGAGGCTCTCTTATGTTTTTGAAAGGCTGTTAACTAACATAAAATGAGCTGCCAAGCATGCGTGAGCATGTTGGTAATTGAAATCTATTCTGTAAACTTACATTCAGATGTGACTATGAATTTGTTTATTTGTTTATTTTCCTCATCTTTTTTTTTTACTCATTGCCTCTTACCTACAATATCCAATCCCATTTTGGTGCCGCTTTTTTTAACACTATCTATGATCGATGCTGTTAGTGTTATCTGTGTATGTACAGTAGATGTATGTACCTGGATGATGCCAGCAAGACAACATGGTTTATTTTACATTCATAATTATGAATATCTATTCTTTGCCAACCACCAATGCTGTATTTTGTTTTGTCAAGTGAAGTTTTGTTTGTCATGCCATCAGTTTAATATCTTTATTATTAAGTTTGTTTGTGTACGTATGAGTTTTGCATCCTTTCAGATGAACATTTTCTATGATTAGGGTAATCATCTTTATGTTATCGCTTTAACAAACAAATGGGGGTATCTGGAAAGTGCTCAATGACAGGAATGTAAACCTTGTATTTTTGATGTAATACAAATTTACATGTTTTTTTTTTTTTTTAAATACCTGTCGAGGCCTTATTTGTCTTTCAAAAACAAAAAAATTCCTGTCACATAATCAGTTGAACGAATTTGTTAACTGAAATAAAAATTCTTTGGCTTGGCAAAACAACATGGTGAAAAAAAAGTAATCTGAATAATGAATACTTTGAAATGTAATGTACTCATGTAATATGATTATCATCCATTGACCTGTAATAAAATTTCCTCAACTTAAGACTGTATTTACTCCAGACTTACAGTGTGTGATAGAAGTCTCATGTTTTGATCAATGTATGCATACAAATGCAGTGTGAATTTGTGTGGCATGTGTTGTGTACATGTATGCTTTCTTAATTTTGAACATTCAGGTATGTCTCATTCAGTCGAAAATTGGTTAGTACTGTACATAAGTTGATGTCTGGTGGCACCATTACAAATAGGTTTTTTGTTTCTTTGTTTGTTTTTGCTGATTTGAAGAAGAATTTGTACTACTAGTGCACATCCATTATATTGAACATGGTTCTATGGAAACTTTTTTTGCAATGTATCAAAAAAGTAAAAAATCAGGTCCTTAAATTATCTGTATTTACAACTGTACTACATTTACAATGTTCTTTCTTGCATTGTTGAGCTGTAACAACATTTTAATGTAACAAAAAGAAAACTGTCGGTTCTGAAGATGTCGTTATAATGGGAGTCACTTGAAGTGCAAGTTCTTCTTCCAAATGCATTGGTACATGCTGTTACTGGTTCAGTAGGAATTTCTTCTGGTTTCTACTGGGGCCAGTACAACATCTGCTGGTATTCTGTTGGTTTCTTCTGGTTTCAGTAAGGCCTGTACTGGTATTCTTCTGGTTCCAGTAGAAATTCCTACTGGTTTCTACTGGTTCCAGTAAGAAATCCTGCTGGTTTCTACTGGTTCCAGTAAGAAATCCTGCTGGTTTCTACTGGTTCCAGTAAGAAATTCAGCTGGTTTCTACTGGTTCCAGAAAGAAATCCTGCTGGTTTCTACTGGTTCCAGTAAGAAATCCTGCTGGTTTCTACTGGTTCCAGTAAGAAATCCTGCTGGTTTCTACTGGTTTTCTACTGGTTTTGTTGAGATTTCTACTGGTTTTGTTGAGATTTCTATGGTTCCAGTAAGAAATCCTGCTGGTTTCTACTGGTTTTGTTAAGATTTCTACTGGTTTTGTTGAGATTTCTACTGGTTCCAGTAAAAAAAATCCTGCTGGTTTCTACTGGTTTTCTACTGGTTTTGTTAAGATTTCTACTGGTTTTGTTGAGATTTCTACTGGTTTTGTTGAGATTTCTACTGGTTTTGTTGAGATTTCTACTGGTTCCAGTAAAAAAATCCTGCTGGTTTCTACTGGTTTTCTACTGGTTTTGTTAAGATTTCTACTGGTTTTGTTGAGATTTCTACTGGTTTTGTTGAGATTTCTACTGGTTCCAGTAAAAAAATCCTGCTGGTTTCTACTGGTTTTCTACTGGTTTTGTTAAGATTTCTACTGGTTTTGTTGAAATTTCTACTGGTTTCATTGAGAGTTTTCATTGGTCTTCACTGGATTCTACTGGTTTAAATCAAGCATTTCTACTGGTTTCTACTGGTTCCAATAAGAATTCTTACTGGTCTGCTACTGGTTCCAGTACAAATTTCCTACTGGTTTTCTACTGGTTTTATTTCACTTTCCATATTGAAACCAGTAGAAAATCGGTCTCCACTGAACCCGTACAAACCAGTAGAATTCTACTGGTTTTAGCTCTACTGGTTTCTATGGGAATTTCGACCTGGGTATCTAAGGCTTATTTTTTCAACATACGATAGCAATAAGTAAGAAATCCTTTCCACCGGGAGACACAGAGCCAGGGCAGGAGAAATCAAATCTCAAACGGGAGAACGGGAGATTTTGCAAAAATGGGCTTTCGGCGGGAGATCTCCCGTCGAAAACGGGAGGGTTGGAGTCTCTGGTACAGTGTAAGGAAGACTGTGCCAGAGATTTGGATTGCACATTTCAGAGATCAACACTTAATATCAATAAGTATAATTCCAGAATAGCAGTTGCTATTGTCTTCTGATGTTTTCAGGATTATTTCTTTAAAATATTATGTGTATTTACAGTGCTTGTTGTTCCATGCCAGAATATCATCATTGCACCCTTATATTGCCATGTGCAGCATTTTCTTTAAATCCACTTTATTTTACTTCCAGGGTTGCACCAAAACCAATGAACAGAGACTTCAGATGTGGAGATTCTAGAAGTGGACAGAAGTATCAGGACCATCCAAGGGTGGGATGAAATTCATTTAACCCTTAATCTCTTTTCTGTACTAATGTTACGATGTACTTGTATTGGACAGCAATGAATGAGATACCAGGGAATATTGGCCCTATTCCTTGGTATTCCATGAGTTCAAGCCATCCAGTATTATTATTCTTATCTATGGTCATCCAGAGAAGGCATTCTGTGAAAAGCACCATACTCTTACCTCACTTTAAAGTTGACGCTGCACTGGAAAAGGAGTGACTCACCTCGTGCACAAAAATAACTGCTTTAACAGTACCAGTTCGGGATAGTATAGATATAGATATAGATAATATACATTGGACTGTTTGTAATGTTCTAAGGGCCGAGCATTCTGGGTTGTTCTTTCATGAGAGAGTTTTGTTTGTTTGTTTGTTTTTAAACAAATGCCAAATGAGAGAACATTTTGCATTTATGCACAATTGATATTTGTAATGTTCTAATGGCCAAGCATTCTGGGCTCTTCCAGAGAAAGCTTTTTTTGTTTGTTTGATTGTTTGTATGATTGTTTTTAAACAAATATCAAATGATAGAACATTTTGCAGTTAAACAAAATTGATGGTTGTAATGTTCTAAGGGCCAAGCATTCTGGGTTCTTCTTCCATGAGAGAGCTTTGCTGTTGTTTTTTTTAGACAAAAGTCAAATTATAGAACATTTTGCATACAAGTTGTTTTGCACAATTGATAGAATAGATGAGTGATATACTGTAAAATTCTACTCTCCCTCTGATTCTGTGTTCTTTTGTTATGTTTTACATTCAAAAGTTTTGAAAGTATCCTTCCATGAAGTGGTCTTTAGTAATTGAAGAAAGTTATTGTAGAAAATTTGTTCTTATTATCATTAGGATTAAACGTGTGAACTGTTAGAATTGCAGTATCCATTGCCAGTTTATTATTTTGGCATAGTTTCAGGTGCCGCCAGATAGCAATACATCCAGGCAGGGACCCTTTAGCCAAGCTCCAAACCACCCCTTTCAAAATTTGCCTGTCAGGAGCAACCTACAGCAACGACTGGGTAACAGGGTAGGCCCACAAACACCCCAGGTAAATAGCAGGGCAAAAATGCATTACAAATGAAGGATTTTTATTTCTTTTCCCTTCCATATGAGATACCCTATGTATTTCTACAGGTGCTCATTTGATATGAAAATGGGTTTATGAAGCAATAAAAACAAAGTGAAAGTAATTGGGCATAGCTATCTAAGGCTGATATGAACTTTCTGTTTTAAGGTATAGGCTGGGCAAAACGTACTATGTAAGAATATTCCAGAATCGTTCATGCATGATAAAGAATTCAAATATTAATGCCCCAAGAACTTGATGGCCGTGCAATAGGCAAAGGGAATAATGAACTATTGCTAAAGGCCATATCATCAAAATGTTGGGAACATGCATCTTTTGATTTGTTGGTCAGTGCACTTTTATCGGATTTATCTTCTGTTGAACTTGAGAAGAATCAGCATAATGGCTGGAATTTCCTGTTTTAGCCATATTGAGCAAAAGCATACCTTCTCAAATATTACATGTGAAAAAAAAAAGGAAATTCGAAGCAATTTCCTGATATTCTTAAATAAAGGTTAGCATCTTTTGTTAGTGCATCATCAAATAAAATATGAATTTGTATTACGTCAGCTATGATCAGCAGTTCATATTTGTGGGGGGCAGCTAAGCAGAGACACTTTCCAAGTCTAACTTCCATTTCTTTTGTGTTCTCTTTTTTTTTTGTAATGAATAGATAAAGATGATGATACAGCAATGATGATGATGATGGTAATTGTGAAAGTATCAATATCAGTATTGATAGGGGAATGTGTAATATGAGTTCTTCTATGATTGGTTGAAAGTTCAGTGGTCCTAGCATAAGTTCTTGATTTCGATATTAACTTTTTGGAGGCCTTTGAGCTTCAGCAGACGATGCGGAATGGCCCGAGTGCTGGAAAGGAGTATTTGATGCGACAGCTGCGGCATCGTCAGACATTGCTGCAGCTGCAACAAATGCTGCCCTCGGCTCTACGAATTCAGCTTGGTGCTGTTGCTAATCACTTGGATCCTGTAAGCCCCTTACCCAAATTTATGTCCTGTTACTCGAGTAATATGCATTTGGACCTAAATGCTTATAACCATGGATACAGTATATCCCCCAACAAAATTACAAATTATTGGATTTCACATTGATAGCTTTGAATATGATGAAACTGTCTGAATGCTATCTTTTAGAGTCTAAAAATATTACATCTTGCCTATATTTTACAGAAAACCCCACTCAATTTGGTTAGTGGTTACTGAGAAATGTGGTGAGTTGTAAAACATGTCATGGGTCTGTTTCTTCCAAGTTATTCACTCGGATGCTCTTAGAAGTGCAAATTAATGTGTGAACACAATGGGCAGATCTTGAAGGGAATGAATCCCTGACATGCTCTACAAAGATCCTCATTTTTTTTTGACCACTGAAGCATATCAGGTTGTCAAAGCATATAGCGTGTTAGATCCCTTTATTCAGAAGAGTGAGGTCCCTGATTACATGGTGCTTCCCTTACACTCCATAAATGCAGTAATGAGCTTAGTGTTCACATTCAGTATTGATGACTGCATGCTGCTATCTATTTCATAGTTTGTTCGTTGTACAGTGCAGTCCTGTTATAACGGACGCAGTTATAACAAAATTCCTGTTACAACGAATAACAACGTTATCTGCTCTATGTTTTTTTTTTTTTATTATTATTATGATGTTTTTGTTATGACAAAATGTTGATATAACTAAAGAAAAATGCTGGTCCCGAGGACTTCGTTATAGTGGGAGTCGACTATAGTATCTTATTCTAGGTATTGAAAGGTCATTTGGTGAGGTTGTACTGTACATGAAAAAAATATGTATACTTTTAATGACATATTCTATTTCATTGATAAGATAATACCAAAATTTCATCTAAGTCATTGCAAGGTCCATATTTTTTGATTGATTGCAAACATTTCTGGTGCAAAGTGGTAACAGAATTTGCAGTCCCTCTCTGGGAATCATCAGAATGATCAGCCACCACCCCTCCCTCCCCCCTCCTCCTTTTCCCCACAGAGCTCCCCACATGCAGACATGCCAGTCCTCCTCCGCCAGCTACAAGTCCTGATGGAGGCTGTCATCCGCCTGCATAAACAGCAGCAGGAGAGTGAGGGCGCCCTGCAGAAGCAGAGGCAGATAATCCGCCACTACCAGCGGGCCTTCCTGATTGCCAAGAAGGGCGGTCCTCTCTCCATGCGCAATAACGGAAGCAACGAACAGTCGGCGTCATCGAGGTTAGCTGAGCAGTAGGAGATGAGGGATGCGTGTTAGACCCTGGAGATCTTGCACCCTTCTTTCTTTCTCTTTCCTTTTCTCTATGTTTAATCTGATCTTACTTTATTAATGTTTCTCCGTTGGCTTGTAATCATGTTAGGTTAGTTTCAAAAAGGAGGGAAGTACTATGTCTCACTTTTACTGTTAGCTCTGATAGCAACATGTTAATGATTTCTATGAATGTGTAACATTGTGAAGCTAAACCTCAACTAATCTTGGTTATGCAGCCCAGGAATTAAAACATGTAGATGTGATGATGATTATATTGCTGAAAATACTCTCCTCACCAAAGTCAGTCAGTGTTACACACTAAGCAATGCTGCTGTGATCATGAGGGAGATATTTGCAGGTGAATATACTAAGCAATAAAGTAACATGGTATATACTAACAGATGTATGTGTATTAATCTGTATGTGTTTTAATCTGTAGAAATATATGTTTATATGTAGCTTTACATTCTCACCACTCCTAGCTGGACTGCCAAGTACCAAGTAGACTTTTTATTCTAATGCAAGAAATACTTTTTTTTTCTTTACAAGAGGGTAAGGTTTTGAAATAAAAAATATTTTTTACACCAAAATATTATTTAATATCCTCAGTATGTTCAATTTTCCCATTTTATGAACCACTAAGGTTTGTGTTGTGTCTCCAAACTTTTTTTATATTTTTTTTAAGTTAATTTTTTAAAAAGTAAAGATAACTATGATTTTAAAAGTTAGCAACTTTATTTGGGTGTTATTTACTTTAATAAAAGTAAGGAGAGAGGAAAATGAATTAGTAGAATGGGGAGGGGGATCCTCAGTGCAAAGTATCTGATATGTTGCTCTTTCATCTGTGTGATATAGCCATGGAATAAAATCACAAATTATCAGATGTAATCTGTCCTTTGGCCAGAATTAGAATTTTAGTCCTTGAGCAAAGATAATACCAACTGCGTACCATCTGAAGACAGAGCTGACATGAAAAATCCAGCCCAAATTCAGGTAGTGACACTCTCCAACGTTTCATACCAATTTGACAAGGGGTACAGGTCACTGAATTTATAACTCAATGCTGTACCAGCAGCAGTCTATAGGCCACAATACGCGGTGCATTGTGGAATGATGTCAATATAGTTGATAATTCAAACTCGACTTCATGATTTAAGGGTAGGAGATTGTTTGATTCACGTAACATTCAGTTGGGTTAAATACATAATTATATGTTCTGCCTAGGAATTGAGGAAAACTTTCTGTTTTTAAGAAACTGTTTGCACTGGTCTGTGTGTCATTCTGTGATTATTCAAAGTTGTTTGATAAGTATTTTCAAATTTATGTAGATTGAAAGTAGATTTATTGTATCTTTGTCATTCTTTCAATGACCATTATGTCATTACTTACTGTCTCAGTCTTTATATTTTCAAATTGAATGTGTAGCTAATGTTATTGTATTGATATTTGTCACAGGTGTATATTATGTACAGGCTGTATTGGACATACCTATGCCTCATTCCTTTTGAAGTTTTGTACATGTACATACTTGACTACCTCTGATTTTGGAAACTTTGAAATTCTATAGAAACACCCACTGTACCCATTTTCAAGCAACTGGATACACATTCTTTGCCTGTTGTGTACATAGTTTTGTTTGCCCCATGTGCAACTTTCCTGAGATCATTCATGACACATACTGCAATATGCAGTCCTTCACTTTTATTTTCCGTGAGCGGCTTTCTACTCGATATCTTCTTTACTTTTACCTTAGTGTACTGCTGCTCTTTATTTAACTCATATCATTCTCAAGTCCACTTCTATTCCTAGGACAAGAACATTCTCCCAATTTTACTTAGGATATTGTCTAAGCTCAGCAGTTTGGTGTGTTACTTTGTAATTGGCAGATATAGCAATTTCCTGGTCTTTCCAGTGTACTTCCTGTCTTTACTGTGCAGATGGTGGAGCATATTCTTTTTTCTCTTTTGATATGTTTGTGGTATCTATTGTTTTATATCAACACTATGTGAACATGTTCACCAAGGTGTCATAAACATGTCATAATAAACTTTACTAACACTTAATCATAGCTACATGATCACATTGACTCTGCAGTAGCAGTATTTATGTCATCATAAATGTCAAAATGTGATATGAAGTGATTTTTCATCTTATCTCATAGCCAGCCAGAGTTGAATTTTCCCATTAATACACTTCATAATTTGGCAAATTTCCTCTGCAATTATTGCATCTGGCGTGGAATTTACTGAAATGAAATATCAGCAGCGTCAAGAATGTATAGAAGAAGTAAATGTACAGCTATTCATATGGTTGCAGCATTTTAAGTTATTTTCAAGTTTATGGAAGTGATTTTTGAATTTTTGCTACTGATATTTTTGCTCTAATGTAGACAATTTTGCATTAAGTAAATGCTGAAAATTTGATTTTCTTTGTAATTGCAATCTCTGAAGTAAATGTGCAATCTCTCAAATTCAGACTGCAATATCTGACAAATGAGCTGTTGTATTTGACACTCCAGGCAGGAAATAATTGTTTTACAAAGTCTGAATTTGCTAAAGAAAATTTGTAGGCACATCACAGTTTGCTGTGGATGCTCATGGCATTTATTACTGTCATCTTGTCTTTGGCCCACTGTTAGCAGTGATGGCAGCACATCCCCTGACATCCATGCGGGACCAGCCAGCTCCATGCACAGAGCAGATATTTTGAAGAGACCGATGCAGGGAACTCGGAGTGCCCCAAGTGACTTCACAAGATTGGAGGAGTGCTCAATGCTGAAGAGACGCAGGATGAGCATGGAAGCCAGCGCTCCAGGAATCCTTGGCCATCCACCACAGGTATCCGCACAATGTGGCCTGTCTGCACAGGATGCACGTCGGGTTGTAATGGCTGCAGGAAGAGCTCCCAATCATCCAGGAGATCGGGAGTTCTTTCCCCAACCCCGTTTGGGGAAAAGACCTCCAGACGACAGAATGTTCCATCAGGTTCCTCCGTGTCCTCCAGAAATGCACCAGGATGGGCCTCCACCCTTGCCACCATATGCCCTCATCAGACGACCAGCGTTTGAGCATGGACAGGAGGCAAGGTTGCCTCGGCACATCAAAGACAACTCCTTTCAACCCAGAAGGTCTCATCCACAAGTGGAAGATTGCAGTGATCAGGCAGCCAGTAGGGCTACTGCGCCGCAGTTGAATGAAAGCAACCAGTTCAGTGATGATAAAAGCACCAACGGAGGAGGCCAGCGAGAACCATCAATGCAGGTGGTTCCTCTTCGGCAGCAGGCCCCTACGTACTGCCATCCAGAGATTGGGAATTCTGATAAGTCTACTGTGGACAGAAGGCATGCCCCATCTGGACAAGACCAATCCTTTGAATGGATCAGCCGCTCAAATGGGCATCCCCACCCAGACATGCTAAGGCTCCGGGCTAACAGGTCCATCATAGACTACTATCATGGTATCTCAGGTGAAGGACATCTTCGTTTGGGAAGAGGAAATTATCGGGAATTCCAAAGCGGCCCTCCAACAGTCTTCCCACCAAACAGAGGTGAAATGCAGCTGCTGGCCACCTCAGCTTCGCCCACCTTAAGGATCATGGATGCAGTGAAATATTCACAGGAGGTGCGAGGGTTCTTGCGACTGTGCCAGTTGGCATCTCGGGAGCAGTGTCCAAAGGGTCTGCGAAGCCTTTGCCAAGAGGCCTTCCGTCAGCAGTGTCTTCCATGAAGGCTGAAATTGCCCCCAAGTTGTCTTGCCTTGGTACCCTGTCTTCTGATCCCTATGTCCCCATGCAACCCTGGCAGCCCCAGTGGGTTTGTATGGGGCTGTGTGCAGGGGTCCCTGACATGGAATCCTACATCCATTCCATTGTGAAATGATAGGCCTATGTGTATCAGGGCAATTGCCCCCCCCCCCCAAGGGCAATTACCCCTCAGTTAACTGGTTAGTGTTAAGGTTAGAGTAAAGATTAGGGTTAGGTTTAGGGTTAGGAGTTTGGGTTAGGATTAGGATAACATTCAGGATTAGGATTTGAATTAGGATTAGGGCCAGGGGAAGGATCCGGGGTAATTGCCTAGGGGTAATTGCCCTAGACCCATGAGACCATGATATGCTAATCAGAGACAAAGGCTTGAGAGTTGTATGTATATATCTATTGAAAGTAAATACTGATCTTTCTTCTCCATCTTGTTGGTTGTTTAAAATTTGATACATTCTCATACCATGACATATTACTTTTTGTTCTGTAACAATTTCTTCTGCATGTATACTATGTGAAGTGCCTTGATAAAATCTTGTTAAATTTATGTGATGCTAAATGTGGCAAGACAAAGTCATTAAAGAAGGGTTTTGTTTTCACAGAAAAGATGAATCAGAATGTTATTGAAGTCACTTTCAAAATAAAAATAATTCGCATGCATTTTAATTTTGAGAATTTTGCGAGAGCAAAGATACATGAAATTAAAATGCATGTGAAAGTTCTTGTACTATATGCATTGATTGCCACTGCAATTCGCAAAAATTTTGTGTGGTGAAAAAAGCCATCAGCTCCAATTTGTGAAAATTTCATGCTGTGAATATGTCATGTTTTACAGTAAAATTGATAAATTTATACACATAATTTAGCCTTGAGATGATTGCATGAACCATGACAATGAAGGATTATCAATGCAAAGTGTTTTATAGTATAGAATGATTAGGTTTAGGTGGTCTAAAGTGATCACACATTTTTTTCTATGACTATAGTGTTAGTAAAGTTACTGTCGATCACTGAAAGCAGCAATTTTTCTCACTCAATTTTCCAAGGGTCAGAGATAAGCAATAGGTTACAGTTTAACCTTGAAATGGTTGCATAAACCATGACTAGGATGTACATTGTGGTGGTATGCACTTTGTCTATGAGGCAGTCTTGCGTGATCCCAATTTGTTTTTACTTTCTCAAAGTCTTGACCGCTTGATAAACTACAAAGACATATACCTGGAAGTGAAAAGTATTGTCACTTGTCTGTTCAGAGTGTACCCGTCCATGTGATAGCTGTAAGGCTGCTCCAATCAAGTATTTGATTATTCAAAAGTTGCAAATTTGTCAACTCAAAGTATTTCCATGGCAAAAGATAATGGGTTAGTAATATTGTGGCATTCTAATTTTTTAATTACGGTTCTCATAATGTCGATCATGTCATTAGTTCTAAGATGTTGTAAATCAACAAGAACAAAAAGCAAAACACAACATAGGAAATGATGCTAGTAAATGTTTTCACGATGTAATCCTTATTTTTATGCATATTCTTGCTTTTCCTATACTATGGTTGGATGCATTTGGGATGGCAAATTCATTGTAGCATTATCTTACAAGCTGTAAGATGAAAGGAAAATATTTTGATTAGAAAACTAGTCAGAGTTTTCAACAGGTTATTTGGTTATCTGTTTGCTCACTTAGACAATTTTTATTTGGGAGAATATGAAATGATATCTGAATGGAAAAATCGTCTAATCTTTTGAGTTTGTGCTTGGTTTTGGCTGATTTGGCTGACAGTGATATTGTGGGAGCCAAAGTTTAGTGTAGGAGTATTATATTCGTTTATCATTTTGTTGGACAAAAAAGTATCAGACTTATACCAATTGTTTCTCTTGATCTCAACATAGAATAATGGAGAACAGAACGATGCTTGTAATGTAACATGCGACTGATAAAGATAAAGAAAGGTGGATTTGATGTAGAATTATCATATGGTGCACAATGTTACATTCTGTTGTAAGACAATGGCCTTTAATCTTTCTGACATTCAAGAAACCGACTGCTTCCAGAAACAACTTTTTTTTATTTTTTTTTTTCAGATCAGTAGTAATGTTTGTGATAGTTATTATGAAGCATTTTAAAGTAGATGTAGTTTGTCACACAGAGTATCTTAGCAGATATCAGCACAGGAAATGTCTGATATTTTGTTTTTAGGCAAGTCTTACCTTTGTATATTGAAAGATAAACATTTTGAATCTGTTTTACACACGTGGGAGGATTTGCTGTATTGTTCTACCTTAGAGGGACCATTTGCAGCAGCCACTGAGAATGTCTAGCGCTGTGGTTATAATGCTGCATTTTCATGGTTGTAGAATCCTTCTTGTCATGTACTGTATATATGCCCAATTGACAAATGACCAGTAGGAGATGAAACTACCATGGGATATCTGCCGAATAGTTTTTGCCTTTCAATTGAATATTAATACATATTGGTATTCAATCCAAAAATGCTGTTGAATGGATCACCTTCTTTAAGGAAGGCATTGACACCTCACATACATGGGATAGTGCGTGCACCTTCTTTTAATCCTTCATTGATCTGCTTCATAATGTGAGGAAGACCCTTCCTTTTCTGCAGTTGGCCAACAAAAACATCCGTTATTTAAATTTCTTTAAAGTTGTGCGTAGGATTCTAAGTATGGCCAGTCCACTCACTTAATAGGGTAGGCCAGGTGACTGATTCAAGATGCAAAATGTGCATTTTGCAATACATCTCTTTTTAATAGCTAACGACTCAAGAAGTTGTGTTTTCTTTTTAACTACAAGTCAATAAAAGTGTGTTAAGAGTTTTTACTTGGAAGTGAAAGGATATTTCACATTGTTTGAGGCAGATGGCGATGTGTTTTTAAACAGACACCTTTTGGAATGTTGTTTTATGTGTGTGTGTGTGGCGATGGTAGATGTACTGTTGCCAAAGAAAATTGTGGGAAGTATTTCAGCTGTAAGCTAATAGAACTAAAACTGTAAGGTCAATTTCTTTTGTTGTGTCATATTTCAAAAGACATGGATAAGAGACAAGTTGGTATAGGAAGGCATGATAGCCACCACTGCAAACTTGAGTACAACTTTTGTCTTCCTTCCATACACTTACTTTTAATGTGAGTGCCTAGGGGAGGACAGTTATGGCAATCCTTTGAAATTCCGTGGTTGCACTTGTGTAAATATTGTTATTACAAAGATGCTTGTGGTTGAGCAGAACTTTTAGATGTATAGTGCACATAAGACTGCTTTCTGTTTATCAAGTATTGGAACTTCTTTTTACAAAACTTCTTTCATTCCTGACTGTTAGTTATATGTACTAGTATTTGAATTTTTGTTACTTGGACTTTAATTCATCAAGTGTCAAAGTAGGAATGAAGATTTCAGTTACGGTGTAGAAGTAGTTGAAAGTTATGGGTCATCAAGAGTTTAGTGGTTGAAAGACGTGAACAAAGCTACCTCCATTGGGTAACCAATTTAATTTTTAGGGTAGATGTTTATCATGTTGCAGTTATGGCCTTTTAAAGAGTAAGCAAGCATTGCTTTGTTGTGCTTATATGACCTTGATGAACTCTATGTTGATGCATTTACCAAAGAGTGTAGTAAAGTACAGCTGTCATCACATAACCTTCAACTTTTTTTTTTTTTTTGGTGGTGGTGGTGGTGGTTGCAGGTGCACAGTAAATACATTATTTCTTCGTACCAATTGAATGTGCCTTTGTGCTCTGGATGACATGCTACAGTGTAGTTCTGCACTCATCGCATGGAAGAATGCACACTCAAAAGTGGCATTGTATTTATGTTTGTTGCATTTGTCTCTGTTAGTTAAGGTGCAGTGTAAAAAACTTGTCCGGACACATGTGAATATAAACAGTGAATGCAGCAGTGTAGCTGGAATAGCCCACGTGGGGCAAATTAGGGCTGTGCTTGTAGAATTCACCTTCCTCAAGTCAAAGCAGTGCAAGTTGTCTCTGTAGTTTGTTGTAATACTGGACGTACAATTTTAGAAGTGAAATGATGCCATGCAGTTGAAGCCTTCTTTTGCTTACAAAATAAAAGAAAAAAAAATTGATGGAAAAATCTGACCTTTGCCGCAGTGTCTGTATGCTTCGAATAATGCAGGATAAATCTGATAACTAGTTTTAAGCTTGTGTGTTCTTTTTGCAACCCCTGAAATAATTGGTTCCCTTCACAAGCTGGTGTATTGAAAAGGTAGGATATTTAGACCTTTCCTCAGCAGAATGAGAAAACTGGAAACTTCTTTATGATGGAGGGAAACATACATTTTCAGTGAATTTATTTGGAACCTCCCCCCCCCAAAAAAAAAGAAAAGAAAAAGAAAATCCAACTGTTGTTTTCAGTATACCTACAGGGTGCATATATATTCTTGGTAGACATGGAAATTTCAGCTCTTTTTTCAAAACTCTGCACATGGTGTACTGATACTGTAAGATTTCATACATGATGTTGAGAGACATTATTCTTCAACCATGCAAAATCTTGTGGTGTTAGCAAAAGGAATATACCACCTTTGATATATTAGTATCACTAATATTGACATAACATCTCCATATGTGGCAAGTCAGCAGTTTGGGGGATTGAAAATCATTAATTCTGTGAATGATTCACAAATCCACCTAGTCTGCACTCAGGAGAGGCGCTGGCAAGACACATGTCAAAACACACACATGGCACTGATTTTGCCAGAGTCCTGCAGATCTAAGCCACATCTTACCAGGGATCATTATATCTTCTGATAAAGCAGTAAATAGTGAGAAAATGGTACTGAAGAAGCAAGATTTTAAAAAAATAATTTGAATGAGCACTGTGTACACATGGGACATGTGTTATTGGTGATTTTATGTGCTTACCTAATGTCTTTTAAAGATTTGTTCTATTTTTTTTTCTACACACGAGTGCAGCGCTGCTCTTAATTTTCTGTAATGAATTGTGTTCTTGTTAATCTGCATATAGATGTTCCCATGATTTTATTGTATCATGACTGTATACAATACCATGCATTTCATATGTATGGACTGTATGTGTAATATTTATCTTGAGTTGTAAAAACCGTATGAGTGTGTTTTACATTTATGTTGGAGTGCAATTGACAGATTGATTGTAAATGGCAAGAGGAGGTAAATTTTTCAAAGGATTTGTAGCTAGTGGTACTATGACACAATTCACTGCAAAGAGCCTCGACATGATTGTATAATTAATCTTTGGTGGTGTTTCCAATTAAGGGCATGGGATGGAGTGGGGGAGACATTGGGATTGTCGTCCACATGTAGAAAATAATGTAGAAAATGAGCTGCTGCATGCTCATTGCACAATCTTTCAAAATGGCACACCAGCACGTAAATCTCTACACTTGGAAGGTACATGATACCTTGCAACAAGTACATTATTGTACATGCTGCATAGCCAATGCCTGCATATATATGTAGATACGAGTGTATAACCATGGCAACCAAACCTAGCTGTTGCTGGACCAGATGGCTTCAAAAGAGCCAGAAGTGAACTTTTGTTTTGTTTCATGTTTTGGGGCCATGGCTTGTGGATACCACATGACTTCAGAATTTAGGCTGTGATTATGAAATTATGTGAAGTTCCAAAGTGTGAATAATTTGGGTCTGTATTTCCAGTTTGACAGACACGTTTTGAGAGGTATTTCATATAGTTTGTATTCTTCTCTACAATGGGATAAGGGAAATCCAGATGAGCTCTATTACAATCATTGTCCATTACAAGGAGACCATACCTACTGTGTGTGTGTGTGTGTGTGTGTGCGTGCGTGTTCTCTAAATGCAGTACAGCAACAACAGATGATCCATAAAGATTTGAGCAAATTTACTCAAATACGTTACAGCAAATATCACAAACCATGATGATGTTAAATGATTACCTAACATGGCATTTGATTGCAATCTCAAGAGTAACTTTGTCACCTGACTGATGTGACGCAAGTGGCATGATACCAATACTGTCTTCTGAGTGAAGTACTGTTCTTTCACATAAATCTTTATTTTTCTTATTCACATTTTCCGAGATTCTGTTTTCTTCATGACTGTTGGAGCTGCTCCTACAAAGTCATTACTATGACATCACGGAAGTTAATTTTCTTGAATGAATGTATATGTATACAAAAAAAAAAAAAAAAAAAAACTGTGATGTGTTGTCTTGATTCAGGTGAGAGTTTCCAGGGAGGTGTGTCTCACCTCCCCTCCCTGGAATTTCTTAACTAAAACAATGCAGCAGCTACATGACCAGGATATCAATGCCATGTTAAGAGAGTTACCTATATCATGTCATTACTTCCTCGACATATGTCTGATATGCAGCTATGATAAAAAGAATATGAGTCAAAACATTGCATTTTTTCCTCCCAAGAACCTCTTTCACTCAATTGTAGGGTCAATAGATAGATACTCCTCACATATTGCATGATCATGTATAAAGGTCATTGTTGGGGAAAATTCCTCCTTCATGACTTGGGAGGAACCACAAGAAAGTAAACTGTGTATTCACATTTTATAATTATGTGTCAGAGTAGCTGTCATAATATTTATTTGGAACTATTTTTTGTACCTGGTAACCAAAATCGCAAAGACTAGTATTCTGTCTCAGAAAGCAATAGAAAGATATACTGTAAAAGTGGAAATTTTCGCGATGTTGAAATTTTCGCGCATTTTGCACAACCAGAAACTAGTGCGAAAATAAAAGCACGCAAATATTTTTGCTTGCCATGCGTTCCTGTGCGTGAAGTCTTGATTCCGCCAAATTAAAAACACGCGAAACTCTTCTTATTCGGCCAAGTGTGAAAAATTAGTCACGCGAAAATATCCACTTTTACAGTAGTATAGTGGGGGGGGGGGGGGATGTGGGTTGTTTAATACAAGGTACTTTCGAAAAGTAGATGCGTTTAGGATTTTGCAGAATATGAGTTCCGACAAGATCCTCAAGTTTCCTGTTCACAATGTACTAGAAGGAGATGAGAAAGTTTGAATACTGCAAGTTTCCAAAGTACATCTACAAATTGACATGCCAGCAACATTCAACAAGCAAGACTTTTTGCCGGATTTGAGCCATTTGGGGTTTTGCATGTTCCAAAACTTTGTTGCAAATGGAACAAATGACAGCCAGCAAATATGCCATCAATTGAAAGATGTACTAGTTGCCACTCTCCCTGCAAATGCATATTAATGAACTTCACTGATTACCTACCAGTATGTTGAATCCCACAAGCTTATGCCCAATGGTATACTTCCATCTTGTGATAAGAAGTGTGTTTGTGTGCCTGTGTGTGTTTGCACTTACCCATGGTGGAAAACGAGGACATACACGCAAACTTTACATTTAAAACGAGGACACCCAACAAAACGAGGACGTCCTCGGTTCGCAGACCAGTCCAGACAGTCCGCTTTTGCATTAAGGGGTACATGTTTGTAGGTCCTCGATTAACATTACTGTAATAAGTACTCGGTTGTAAGTGAATGGTTATATACGAATGAGTCCTCGGTTGACCAGAATCTTACTTACACACATGTCCTTGGTTATGTGGTAAAATTCTTGCGAGTAAAACATGTCCTTTATTTCCACCATAGACACGTACATCTGTGTGTGTGCATACACATAATGAGGTTGGGGAAAGATAAGCTACTGCCTACAGTGTATATTTCAGAGGGGAATGAGCTAGAAGCAAGTGTAGTTTTCACATGTGTTTGTCCACATTATTTAGAAACCTCTGGAAAATGGAGAATTTATACACACAGAAACTGCTTAAGATTGACTTTTCCTTTGAGGAAAAAGAGTCTTCCTCATAAGATTTAGTGGAACTGAATTAGTTTGTGAAAAGCTGTTCTATACAAGAGTATTTTATACCTTTAATGCACATTACGATGGGTAGAAATATCTGAGTGCATCAATTCTTTTTTAATGCTTATTGTGTTTGTTTACTGGCATGAAACAAAGGTGCGCATGAAAAAAATAAAGGGCACGACTGCCATTTGTTTTCTTCACTATTCAAGTTTCCAGGTGAATGTGTTTTTCCAGAGTCAATTGTTTTGTGACAGAACACTCAAGCATGATGTTCTAAAAGGTGTGTCTTTGTGAGCAATACCATTATATTTTAATGGGGAATGAAACCTAAGTACTGTAAAAGTGGATATTTTCGCCCAAGTAATTTTTCATGCTCTGTTGAGAAAGATGAATTTTGCATGTTTTAAATTCCACGGAATCAAGACATCGCACACCGGTACATTATTATAATGAGCAAAAATATTTGCACACGTTTATTTTTGCACTATAGTTACTGGTGATGCAAAATGCATGGAAATTTCCATTTTTACAGTAAATCGGTATATAATGGACCGAGTAAATGCTACAATATTAGTAAAAGACATCAGTAAAGTGTGAGGGAAAATGGACAATGAAAAGTCAACAAATTCTTACAGTTCTGATGCCAACATTGCTGGATTAGAAGACGTATCCTGCAACAGTTGGTAACATCATGCATGGATATAAAGAAAATATAAAGAAGAATTAGTATACATTACCTCCTCTTGATACTGACACATGAAAGGTAATACAGTGTATTCCCCATTTTCTAAGAGGTTAATCAAGTGTTTTTCATAATACTAGAAAAATGAAAAGATCGAGCATTTTCCATATTTTCTTTACCGGTATATTTTCTTTGTATTGTTGCCCATACAAGACATCACAAAATGTTGTAGTGTTTTCATCCAGTAATGAATAAACTCGTAACTTTTGAATGGTTGTCCAGTTATCCTCAGATTTTCCTCGAACTTAAAGTGATTTGGCCTACTAATATTGCTGCATTCACTCAATTTACATAATATTATATTCATATGTATTTGGGTTTCATTCTCCTTAGAGTATAAGTCATTTACAGGCAAGCTTCCATCTTCAAATTTGCCTTGACACCCCAAAACATTGTTTCACAATTTTTGGGTATCCAAAGTCCTTTTGATCTTTTCAGAGCACTACAAAACCAAGCAAGGAAGAGAAAGACTTACTTGGCATCCCCTTTCAAATTCAGACCACAGACCAGCAGAAAATACTACAGTCAAGTGTGCATGTAGCCTGTAAACTAGACATGATGCTTGCACAATGCTAACTGAATACAAACTAATAACAGAAATTGATCATAACTACTTGGTTGGCTCTTAACTTACTCTGTGAAAATTCTGCCCAGATACGATTTTGATGGCATTTGACCAGTTAGAAAATGAGAATAAATGTATATCGTGAAGTAAAAAAAAGAGCAATTACCCATCAAACTGAAACGCCTGAAACCACCTGTCAATTTGTATGCCTCCACCACGAAGTGGTGCTGGAGGCATTATGTTTTTGGGTTGTCCATCCGTCCGTCCGTCCTTCCGTCCGTCCGTAATGAATTTTGTGGACAAGGTAACTATCGAAACCTGTTGAGGTATCCTAATGAAACTTGGCATGTATGTGTATTAGGGGGTGAAGTTGTGCCTATCAACTTTTGGGTGCACATGCTCAAGGTCAAAGGTCAAAAGGTCAAGGTCAAATACATAAAATTTCACTATTTCCACCATATCTATGCAATGCCTGAAGATATTTTCTTGAAACTTAGTGTATACATGTTATTACCCAATTAAGATTCTCTGGTGAAAGTTTGGTTCATGAGGTCAAAGGTCAGAAGGTCAAGTAAAAACATTAAAACTTCTTTTTTTTCTCCGTACCTTGGAAAATTGTTCAGGTATCTTCATGGAACATAGTATATACATGTACTGACTGGCAGTGCAAGATTATCTAGAGAATGTAGGGTTCATGGGGTCAAAGGTCAGGGGTCAAAGGTAAAGTGCAGCACTTCAAAATTTTACTATTTCCCTCATGTTCTTTTGTTTTGCCTCAAAGGTCAAAAGGTCAAAGATCAAGTGAAAGTGCTGAACCAACTTTTTCCTCCATATCTCGGAAGTGGCTCAAGTTATCTTGAAACTTACTACACATCTGTACATGTTCTACCTGAAAGTGATTATCTTATGAATTTTAGGGTTAAAGGCCAGATGAAAATGGTAACAATTTACGATTCAATACTGTAACAGAAATTGCACTTTTTCTCCATACCGGTACCTTGAAAATTACTCAATGCATAAATGTATGAATGGGTCAAAGTCAAGTTAAAGTCCTTAAATCCCCAAATACATGCTCTCCTATTCATCCAATTAAACCTAGGTCAAGGAAGGTGAACATTCAACACATTTGTGACAAACTTGTCATTTTAATATTTTGCCAATTTTGTGAAAATGTAATCACACATTGTCCACATGTACTATCTAGACCTGTAAGGAGAATCATGCATTATGGCGGAGGCATACCAGTCGCCATAGTGACATTTCTAGTTTTAGTTTTATACTATATTATTTTTTGTTTTGTTTTCATAAAGAATATATAACTAAGCGATTTGAAAGATGGCAAAGATCAACAAAAGTGTCAGAATTATTTTTGTGACGCACCATTCTCTTGGTAAAGTCTTAATAGGCTTACAAATAAATGTGACTTATAATAGACAAAAATAAACATGCAGTGAGCTATTTTACATTATTTAGAAAATCATCAATATGAGATCAATATTGCTGTACCTTCCTGGGAACCATATGTAGGCCATTATGTACAGAATTTGCAGTTGCTAAAGGGTTAAGGAAAGAATAGGTCATTAGCAGAGCAAAAGAAGTTTAAAATGTAGACGAACTAAAAAACCATTGAAATACAATTGTAGATGAATATGACCACTGGAAGGCTCATAAACCATCTTGAATGGCATCCTCGCGGTATTGCCACTATCCTGTAGCTATGTTGTATGCCATTTCTTATAGAAAAATCAGTTTGGCCCTTGCCCATCAAATGATATGTAAAATCGAGAAGTTGCATGGCAGAATTTATCTTCGACAAATAGATGGAAAGTACCCAAACACTGTTAGGTCATGGGCTAACAAGCCAAAGGATTGGAAAAATCAAGGAGAAATACTGCAGAAACACACACACACATGCACACATGCACGCACACATACACAAATTAGAATTTGCAAGGAAGAATTCATATTTGTCAAATAGGTGGAAAGTACCCAAACTGTGTTACATCTTGGGCATTCTAACAGTTGAGGATTTGGAAAAACCCAAGGAGGTACACCTCGGAAAAAAAAAAACACCCACATACACACACACACACACACACACACACGCAATGTTGCACATACATGTACATAAAGAAAGAAAAGAAAAACGGAGAAGCATGGTGCTTGAGCCAAATGCTGACAACTTTCATGTCCTTGTATTCGAAAACTCTGTAGTGTACCATTTAGCATGTGTACTGTTTCGTACATGGCAGCAAAGGCACATATCTGTTTGGGGAATCCCCCCCCCCCCCCCCCGACATTTTTTACAGTGCTGCCTATTGGGCCTACTGTATGTTGGACAATAGCAAATTGTATGCCACATACATGTTTGTATGCAAGAAAGATCTGGAGAATAGAATATATCAAAGAATATGAGAACACACATACGCACATGCACGCACCCACACACATTTTATGAATGATACGAGTCATGGAAGGGTCATTAATTACCATACTTTTGGCACACATTTCTATCACAGGGACAAAATCCTGTAACTAATTTTACCAATTGAATCTAATCTACGAGTTGGCAGAGTGAAAGAGGAATTTCACAATTCAGTGTGTGTATGTGTGTGTGTGTGTGTGCACTTACCCATGGTGGTAAACGAGGACATACACATAAACTTTGCATTTAAACCGAGGACATCCAGTGAACCAAGGACATCCTCGTTTTGCAGACCATTCCAGATGACGGTCTGCTTTTGTAGGTCGATTAAAGGGATCGTATAGTTTTGGTTGAGACCTGATTTCAGGTTTCTAACATCATTTGGTGAGATAATGAGAAACCTCTTATGAAATATGAAAGAGCATGTAATTCCGTGAAGAATTCAATGTTTATTTAATGAAAATTGGTTTTGAAATGGCTGAGATATCCAAAAAAGAGTGATTCTGATAAAGTGTGGGACCCAAACTTTATTACAATCGCTTTGTTTTTGGATGTTTCAGTCATTCCAAACCTGATTTTCATCAAATAAACTTTGAATTCCTCTTAAAATGGCATGCTCTGCACTATATTATGTGTTTTCTTGGTGTCTTGCAAAAAGTTAAAAGCCCAATTCTCATCTCTACCAATACTGTACCATCCCTTTAACATTACTGTAATAAGTCCCCAGTTGTACATGTAATATACGAATGAGTCCTCAGTTGACCAGAACTCTACTTACACACAGGTCCTTGGTTATGTGGTAAAATTCTTGTCCTCGATTTCCACCATAGACGCGTATGTGTGTGTGTGTGGCCATGTGAGGGCAAAATATGCATCCAATGAAGGAAAAAACAAATAAAGTCCCAAGGCACCTTCATGTAAAACAACAACACCAAAACAAAACTATTGCTATTATATGTAAACTTGCATTACACGACCTTTTAAAAACAGAATTCTCTGTTCATTACTCATATCACTCTCCACTGGTAAACAAATGATAGTTATGATCACATGTTGTTTTCAAAAAACTTGATCATAGTTCCTATTTTTGTTGGTTGAATTTCCGATGTGTTTAGCGTGTATGTTCTCTCTAAAAACAAAAAGCAGTTCTTCCGATGCCTGTAGTACCGGTATCTATATCACACTGTTCATTACTCATATCACTCTCCACTGGTAAACAAATGATAGTTATGATCACATGTTGTTTTCAAAAAACTTGATCATAGTTCCTATTTTTGTTGGTTGAATTTCCGATGTGTTTAGCGTGTATGTTCTCTCTAAAAACAAAAAGCAGTTCTTCCGATGCCTGTAGTACCGGTATCTATATCACACTTGTGACTATTATCAAAGGTGCATAAAACCAAGGAGGTTTAAGAGATGGAGTTTCATCTGGCTGTAATTATTCAAACAGCTGTCAGTTTCTATGGATGCACAAAAGAATTCTTCAGGTGCACTTGTGCCCTTGATTATAGGGGTTCGATGCCGCCCTCTTTCTGAGCAATCTGCAGATTTATTCTAAATGCTGACGCTAATGTGGGTTATATTTTGCTTGTTTATTTGAAGATGAAACTAACCTACTGCTAAAGCATATGAAGCAAAAGTAAATCCCAACCGGAAATATGTGCAAAGTGTAAATCTGAGCTGTATGTTGTGAAGTAAATTATTCGAAACTGCACCCTCGTTTGAAAGTCAGTTTCATCATTTTACTGACCACTTCTGACAAAGTAAACTGATATGGTACACAATCTTCAAGTATACACTGTAGTTCTTTATTTGTAAATCAAATTAGTGCACAGACACATAAAGTCGAGTTATTTTGATTTTGATTTCATCAATCTTTGCTACATTTTTTTTTTTGCGCATTCCCGTGTGTGTACCAGTATGTACTGCTCATTTTTTATAAGAAGGGACAGTGAAAAGTAACTACACCTGTACCATCGTAAAGAACTATCTTCCTTAGAGGGTGGCTGCAAACATGTTAGGCAATGACAAATTAATCAATTCTTCCTATCTGTGAAGCAGCTCCAGTTTGGGACATATGGGACTTATAATATTTTTGAGTGGTGACATAGAACATGGGATCAAAGGGAATAAGATTGCAACTGATTGACAAATTGCCCTACATCGACGTAAATAAGCACTGAATTGATCAGTGTTTTAGTAATAGCCATGATACAAAAATCATGGACGTATTATACTCGAGCAGGATTGATTGTCAATCAGTTGCAATGAAAACACCTCGACGGAAGAATTTTCATGAATTTGAATAACAAAAGCAGTACCCGCTGCATGCTATAAGGATTAGAACCAACACTTGCTGTCGGGTGAAAGCTCGGTGGTCTAGTGGAGATGACGCCTGTCCGGTGATCAGGAGGTCGTAGGTTCGAATCCTGCTCGAATATAATACGCCCATGATTTGTTATCATGGCTACTACTAAAACACTGATCAATTCAGTGCTTATTTACGTAGATGTAGGGCAATTTGTCAATCAGTTGCAATGAAAACACCTTGACGGAAGAATTTTCATGAATTTGAATAAAGGGAATATGATTGTTGTACCTCATCTCTTTCGAACCTTCTTGATATTTAACAGACAACAGAAATCAGGACTTACAGAGGTCAGTTCCTACCTGACATGCATAACCACATTACTTTACTCGTCATCAATCGTTCAGCAGACCAGGGAGGTGTAGGAAAAGGAGAGACAACTCCTGCTCTCCTCTGAAGGATGCGCGGCACCGCCGAGAAGTTATGCGCTTAACTATAGGTGGAAATCAGGTGCTTTGACAAAAGAGAGCATCAATAATCGGGACTAGCGCTCTCACATCTAGAAATACTTGCCCCTACTGCATTTCGCTCTCTCTCTTTCAATGTGATGGCAACAATTAATTTGTGTACCTTGAATTGGAGCAGCAAATCAAAATGCAGTGTAGAACTGACAATTTTAACAGCAAATAGTTTAAAAGCACGCTTTAGTGGAGTACTTTATTTGAAAGATCAAAATATCCCAGATTAAAGGATAGAAAACTAACATGCGGAAATGTGCGCATTATAGAACTAGAAATGTCGCTACGGCGACTGGTGTATGCCTCTGCCATAATGCATGGTTCTCCTAATAGGTACAATGTATATAGTACAATGTCTTGACAATGTGTGATGACAGTTTCACACAATTGGCAAAATATTAAAATGACAGGTTTGCCACAAATGTGCTGAATGTTCACTTTCCTAGAACTAGGTTCAATTGGATGAATGATTAAAACGTCTGAGTGCAGGTATTTGGGGGAACTGATGATTTTCACTTGACTTTTGACCCTTTTACAAATTTATGCATGGAATAATTTTCAAGGTATTGAGAAAAAGTATAATTTCAGTATCAAATGGTAAAATAGTATTATCGAAACCTGGCCTTTGACCTTTGACCCCACAGTTCCAAAGAGAATCACTGTTAGGTAGAACATGCATAAATATGTAAGTTTCATGATAATACCTTGAGTTACTTTTGAGATATGGAGGAAGAAGTGCAATTTAGCACTTTCACTTGACCTTTTGACCTTTGACCTTTTGGCAAGAAACTTCCCACAGAATATATATTGGGTTATACATGCATGCATCAAGTTTTTAAAAAATCCTTCAGGCATTGCATAAATATAAGGAGAGAAGTGATATTTTGAGGAGTTGACCTTGAACTTTGACCCCCTGACCTTTGACCCATAACCCCCAACTTCCCTAGATAATCACTGCCCATCGGTACATGCATATATACTAAGTTCCATGAAGATACCTTGAACCATTTGCGAGATATGGAGAAAAACATGAAATTTCAACCTTTTTTTCACAAAATAACCTGTGACCTTTGACCTTTGACCCCGTGACCCTAAAATCGAAACAAAGTATTATCCCCCCAGGATATACCCTCATACCAAGTTTGATGCAAAACCACCCCACGGTTCTTGAGATATCGACAAAAACAAAACGGTACGGACTGACGGACGGACGGACGGATGGACGGACGACCCGAAAACATAATGCCTCCTTTCTCTGTGACTGATCACTTCATACAATGTATGTATTGATATTCACTTACAGGCATGATTAAAACATTCTCTTCTGTCCTTCAATGATCCATAATTTGTTCAAAGTAAGGCATACATTTTACATACCTTTATGAGAATTTTAACGCTAGGATGTGGACATTACAAGTGTACCTCCAGATCAGTATGTTTCTGCAGTGTCACTAATCAAAGACATAACATTACCATCCTAAAGTTTAATGCAGGGCTGCCAACATACAAAAAAATAAGAATAAAACCAAATACAGTCAGGAGTGAAGTTGAGCAAGAAAGTTAAAAGAGAGTGGATTATAGGGCCAGTGCAATATTGTATGTCAGTTTAGATGAGCTGTTAAATACAGAACGAACAATGAAAAAGAATATGTTACACAAGACTATCATAAACTGATTTTCATCAGAGTTTTATCCATTTATTAGTTTTGTCACCATAAACACAAAATTGGGATTACATGAGACTCTAGCCTGATGTAACTTTTACTTGCTGAATTTGAGATTTACAGTATGCACATCACGAATGCGTGTTCGATGTGACCATGCGTGGCTTGCATGTGCTTGCTTACAGGGCATACTGAACCAGTGAACTGTGGGCTGTGTCTGTCACACATGATGGTAACAATCATGTATTGTAGAGTGTGTGTATAATCAGCAGTGTACATGTAAAATTACCGGTATGTATTAGTTATGACGTCCAAAGTCTCTTTGTATAGAAGGGGGAAAAATTATCATGCTTGCAAGATCAACAATAACCCGACAATCTGAAGGTCATTATATTCTCCAAAATATATAAATATACTTGTTTTTCATCGTAAAAGAGAGATAATTGCTTGGAATAAGCAAGTCTTGAGCAATCAATGTTTGACAGTTGGTAGCTCTAAATTGATGGCCTATACTGACTTTTTCAAATTGCCAATACAGGAATATAGAGGTCTACCCTCAGCTGTTAACACTAGACAAATTCTTTGGAAGAATTCACATGAGTTTGCATTGGCACCTACACTGCACTTGGCAAAAAAATGAATAAATGAATTAAAAAACATTATATCCATTCACAGTAACACCCCATTAACATTTCCATCATAAATTCCCCCTTCAATGCACATTGTACATTATTATTTCACAGGAAATAAAGGATACACCAATCTAAAACCATAAAGAGAGGAAAAATGCACCATATCTAGTCTGAACGTTGGTTGAAGAATGCAAGAAATGCTTACTATGTCAATATAAAGTCTTTGCGAATAATAAGGTCAAATATTCATTAGGTTTTTCATGCTACTCTCTCTTATAATACACATAAAACTTCACAATATCATATGAAGCACTTTGCTCTAAATACCTTGTTCACACATAGAAAGTCAACATCTGGGTACATTATATACACATAATGATCAACATTGGTAGTGTTCAACTGAGTAGTACTTTAGATAATCTCATTTATAACACATATTGCAACAATGTCAGACATACCAATGATTACAGCGATGTAAATATAATTCAAAATAAAAACCTTACAGTTTCACGTCAGTTGAGTTCTGATTACATGAATTGTGCAAAAATAAGAATGCAGAGATAAAGTACAAATCGGAGAAATAAGATAACAGCTTTTCTACAATAAAATGAATGAGAAAATAAGCCAGACAAGACAACAGGAGACAAATTGCACTATTGATTGTTATGTGGCTTTCACCGTCAACACTTTGAAGGGGCAGATAATTTTCTCCTGGCATTTTCTTATTGTTGCATAAATGGGTTTCATGGCTATCATGCACTGCCAGAAATTTCATAACCAGAAACTTCACAAAGCTCTCTGTTGTGACATGTTCTCTCTTGCACATTACGTCACAAATGAATTCAAAACTTGTCTCGGCGGAAGGAAGAAAACGATTGATTTCGGGATTCACTCCAGAGTCAGAGCAACCAACATGTACATGACCAGTTTACACGGTGACAGTGTTGGCTTCATTGACTGCACACTTAAATCAAATCACACTTATTACACCTTTGTCCTGTAATCAACACAGGAAACTCCAGGGACATATTCAATAAAAAAGAAAAAAAAAAAAAAAGAAAAAGAAGGAACAATAAAGGATAGATACACAAATATGATGAACACAATACTATACATGTACATGTGTAGGTATCCTCTTTGCGTTATTTTATAGGCATCCAGGATGCAAAAAGAATGATGGCACAATGGCAAAATAACTAAGAACTAGACAAATAAAAACGACAGTACTTAGATTTCTGACAGATTTAGAAAAGTTGTTCAGTCCACGGTGTCAAAATCACACAAGCATGGATTGTACGTGCATGCAATTTTGCCTAATGGGAAGGGGTCTACTTTGATGCTGCCTTTACACCATGTTCCCAGCAACCACGTTTCAGGCCACCGTGGACAGAATGGGATGGATGTGAAACAACGCGGTGAGACGTGATAGCTAAATGTGACAGGCCATGATCGTCGTGGATGCCGTGTCAGATTTTTAAACTGTCAAAAAATTTGCCAGTGCAGTTCCGGTGCCAATGAGGAATCTTGTACATGTATGTCGTGACAAAATGGGGTGATCGCAACGAAACATGACGGCATGTATAGGCGGTAACAAAACTTGGAGGCGGTCTGTAGCGGGACGCAACGGAAAATATTGATAGTCTAGCCTGACCACAAACCATGACAACAGCGTCTGATAGCTATAGTTCATCGAGGCGAGGACTGGAACTAAAAAGACTAGAATGTGAAGGGGGGGGGGGGAAAAACTGGAGAATGTTTTGGGCAAATGGGGCTGCCGTGGCTGCCGGTAACATGGTGTGAATGCAGCTTCCAATCCACCAAGGATGAGCAATGATGTCTTAGCACTTACAGAGCAAATAGCCTCAGATGATTCTTTTTTTTTTCATCCCTAACAAACTATAGCCTAAGTGTGTCTAAAAATAACACTATCAAGCTAAAAACAGGAACAGTACCAGAACCCCAACCAGGGACATTTGTGTCATCTCAACAACTTTGCATTACCCTGGCCCTAGGAATGACTTCTGCCACATTTCATGAAAATCTGATTATCATCCATTTTGAAGGGACGATGGAAATTTTACTTTTGACCATCAGGCCCAGCCCAAACATGTTAACCCATACATGTATGCCAAACCTAACTACCAGTGCCATTGTTAGGAACAACTTGAATTTCTCTTAACTCCATGAGCATCTGAATTCACTGAGACTCGGTTGCACTACAAGTATTTCACGATACAGTATATTTGAGATGATCTTTTCTACACTTTTGGGAGCCCCAACACTTGAGCCCCCATGGAGGTCATCTGAACATTTTAATGACTCTGTATCCCATGCCCCTCAGAACGACTATTGCAACTAAGAGCAACAACTGCACAGTTCCTTGAAAATATGATTAATGCATCCTACAGGAGAAGACTAAAACATAAATCTCAAACAATCGGGGCCCTGCCCTCCTTGTACCCCCTGAATTGCTAAATTGGGTCAGTACTGCCAATGCCATACTTTCTATTCCAAGGAGGACCTCTACGCAATGTGACATGGTTATGCTCCGGTCAATTTGGGGAATATCTGATCGTGTCTTTTTATGGAGAAGATAAAAATGTCAGTGTCAACTTTTGGGTTCATCTTCTCAGATGCCAAATCTACTTCCCCTTCCCCCAACTGTCATGAATAATCTCAATTAATTTATCTCTTAGAGCATCTAAATGTTAAAATGACTTGCTTGCATTTCTTCAGGGTCTGATGAGGAAGTAAATCTTTTGATACTCATTTAGTTTTGGGTCGTTTGGACCCTGCCCTAGGTCCCCATGAGGAGTAACCCGGAAAATTTGTGCTGCTTTGTAAGTCTGCCTCTAAGCAAGATTCCTGCCAAGTTTGATTGGAAGAGGGACATTAAGTTTACATAGGATGAAAATGTTAAATGTTCACTATTTACATACAGACAATGCTCAATACACAGCTGACAATGCATAATAATTTGCAGATGACACACATTGGACTAAGAGTGTTTGCAGTAGCTTATTTAAGCCCTTTTGCTCACATATACTGAAAAGTTTAATTAGCTTTTATTCTTCTTGGATTCCAGGCCTTTCCTGTTCCTCATTTTGCCTTTCTTCACCATGCTCTTCACTTGTTCTTTCATCTGAGTCACTGCCAAACAAAATCTCTTTGTGACAAAGTGGGCATGAGTCTTGCATGTAGAGCCACTTTCGCAGACAAAGCGCATGAAACAAGTGGCCACACGGAGTAATGCATGCACTGTTCAACTCCTGATAGCAGATAGCACATACATCATTATGCTTCTCAAGCAGTGCTGGGGAGGCCTGCTCCAATAACTTGATCTTCTGGACTGCGAGCCGTCGATTGCGGAACTTTTTCCACCCATCCTTACCCAGCTGGAAGATGTTGAAGTATGCGTGGGTGCAGATCATGACAGCGCGGATCACTCCCCGCGACTCAAAGACGAAGATCCAGGCACCATTGATAAACAGGAAAATCCCGGACACAAACTCCAGGACACTTCCTGTAGCCTTCACGTAGTACACATAATCATCTAACCCCTCCCAGAAAGTCTCTCGATGGGTGTCAATGACAAAGAGGATGTACAAGATGAGACTGACAACAATCTTGATGATAAGCTCGAGGCAGAAGGCAGTCAGGGCAAGCATCCAGGTACCTATAGGGTTGGCGTACCATAGCTGAACAATGAACCAGGCCGAGAAGAGGATGAGAAAGCACGCCATGGTCAGGGCCCTGGCGTGCTTCTTCCGGTTGATGACATGCATGGTGGACAACTGCATCATGACGCCGTGGAGCATGGTGTGGACAAAGTGCAGGATGGCTGTACTCAGCAGGCACATGTTCCGTCCGAGTCGCACCACTCTGTTTTCTGGACTCATATCGGGCAGCCCAGTCTGCAAGGCCAGGATGAAGAAGAGCACCGATGCCACTGTGCCAATGTTCTCCCCGCCTTCCCTCTCCACTCCCAGGAACAACCGCGCCAACTGTCCCACCACATTTGCTGCAGGCGATATGGTTGCACTTAACCCCATAACTGCAAGAAATGTGCTGCAACTTTCGACGGCTATCTCATACACAGCCAATGACAAAAACTTTCTAAATGATTGCTCAGTGTCACCATCATGTGCATAGGTGTACGCGAATACCAATCTACTTATCTGTATCCCTAATCTTGTCAACCAAAACAACCTGAGAACCGTGGGAATTTTCAGTCTTACCCACTGATTTTCCACCAAAACGTGAAACCCAAATCTCTTAAAAATGTTCAGATATGTCCTTGCAATGATTCTTAGGTTGATCAAGTAGTGATACACGAAGGACATAACTCTCCACAGTATGTTGAGCATTAAAATCGGTATAATGGGGTAGAGAAAATAGCATGTTTTGACAGCATCACTCATCATTCTTGCAGGTAGCACAGTGACAGCTGATAGAAACAGACGAAGGAATACAGGTGACACAAGGCACATCCAAACAGAAAAGATGGGGGCGTCAGTATTGCTCCATTGCGAGAGATTGAAGAGGGCTGGTGTCTTGGCAAACACAAAACTGTACATCATCTGAATGCATATATAGAAGAGGAATTCATCGCTGCACACCACTTCAAGTGCGTTGAGCTGTCCCTCTGCACCAAACCCTGTTGGCAACGCCGTGGAGTTGGACTGGGTGTCCGTCAGATTGGCCATGTCCAACCTCTGAAGGAAGATTGCGTTCCACCACTGGGATGTTCTGAGTGCTGTCATGGCAACCACAAGCCCGTAGCACAGGCACAAGGTGGACGATGGCAGGAAGAAGAGTACTGCACATAGCAACAAGACTGAAGATGAAAAAGAGACATAAAACGGTTTTAAACATTTAACACAATCAATATGTTAATCTTGAGTTAATTGTATCTTACTCAGCAATGAAGCAGAATACTGAAGCCACAACTTGCACTTTCTATTAAGCCGACGTGGTAAAACTCATGGAGTGACCCGATACATAATGAAAACTAGAAATGGTGACTGGTATGCCTCTGCTATAATGCATAGTTCTCCTTATGGTACAATGTCTTGGCAATGTGTGATGATAGTTTCACATAATTGGCAAAATATTAAAATGACAGGCTTGTCACAAATGTGTTGAATGTTCACTTTCCTTGAACTACGTATGATTGAATGAATGGCTATATTGTTTAGGAGTGCAGGTATTTGGGGGATTTGAGGATTTTTACTTAACTTTTGACCCTTTGATAAGTTTATGCATTAAAGGTAGGGGATACCTTTTACAGACCTCCCAAAAATCAGCAAAACATTAAATATGAACCTCAGGGGACTTGCTTAGGCCACTGCTTAGAAATTTGGAAGTCAACAGTTATCTAAAATTTGAATAATGCACAAAACTCAACTACTCAGTAGTTCTGTGTGTCAGCCACACTTAAGCCTTTTTGTTGCATTCTTCTGTATTTGTGATCTATAAACACAAATCTAAAAGTACAAGAGCTGATGTAATAACATATAGAGTGTGTGGCAAGCATGTATATAGAAATGTTTGTAAGTGTTGATGAACTTTCTTCACAAAATATACATGATGGACACACATGCAGTACATGGGTCTGCAAAGGTAGTCTAGTAATGTACTGGAATTTACGGTGAGCCCCGAAAACAATTCAGTTCAAAATCTAACGGTCAAAAAAATGTACTAAATGTTACCTTTCACTTTCAATACTTTATGGGAGTTTCTAAAATGACACTCTCTTCAACATACCACTGTATTTATGGGCAAGTCCAAGATAACGCGCACGTTACGTATGGGACATTCAGAGACTTTTATGACCTGAAAAATAGTGTTAATGGCTTTTGATCATATCAAACTTTATCATGGTGATTGATATCTAGGAGAAGTATAATCATGCAAAAAATGGAGAAAAATGACCTTCACAATTATATTCTAGAAAAGAAAATATGTGCCGTTACGTATGGGACCAGAAAAATTTTGTTTTTTTGAACATTTTTTTCAACCTCAAAACTCTCTGAAAGTATTTCATTCTACAACTTGTAACTCACTGTGATGAAAGTCAAAACACTCAAGATTATCACAGGTAAGTTTCGTGTCATTAGGCAAAAAGCCCTTATTACAGGTTCTAATTAAAGACGGACATGACGTGTTACGTATGGGACAGTTACGTATGGGACAGTTTGTCCCCCATTCATTTAGTGTGTGAAGAACCATGTTTATGGGTATTTTGCATAATTATTGAAGTAAAATCAGTTGAAACTACTCAAATACTGATCCAGATTGTCAAGGAAACAATATTCCCCAAATATTCACCATCCTAATCATATTCAGTCATATTTCTATATTTTTATGACCAACCTGAGTATGCATGCCCTTTGTCCCCCATTCGTTTAGTGTGTGGAGAGACATGTTTATGGGTATTTTGCAAAATAATTTTGCAAAATACCCATAAACAAATTTTTGCATAATTATTGAAATGGAATCAGTTGAAATTACTCAAATACTGATCCAGATTGACAAGGGAACAATATTCCCCAAATATTTACCATCATAATCATATTTTATCATATTCTATATTTTTATGACCAACCTGAGTATGTATGCCATATTTTTATCAGGATAGTCAGTTTACTACTGAAAAATTGAATAGTTTAAAGTGTTTACTTCCATTGATGAAGGGCAGTTTGCCATTTCGTTTCAATAAAAAACAACTTGACACAAGAAATATTAATTTTTATAAATAAGCAATACCTGCTGCGTGGAACCCCAGTGATCGAGTAGATCGCATGATGTCTGTCTAGCAGTCAGGTCATTGATTCGAGTCACACCTCAGAATGTATACCCATGAATTTTGTCATGGCTATTATTGAAAACTGAATAAGGACAATTTGTGTATCACTTGCAATAAAAAAAAAAAATCATTTTACTTTATCTTTTTATATATATATATCACAACCATTTCAAATTGGATCTCCATCACTACACTTTGAATTCCTCTAGTCTTAGGATTGTATGCTCTTTAGTAATTCATATAATTGGTTTCCAATCATCTCATTAAATGTTGAAAACTGAATCCCCATTTCTACAAAAAACTATACCATCCCTTTAATGCTGATTTTTCATTGTGTATTTTGCCATTTTCCCCTCCCCCTTTCTGAAAATTGTTCAGTCAAGGACATGTATTGTTTAAAGTGTCTATAACTCAAAAAGTAGCTACAATGTTGGGATGCTTTCTTCAGGATGATTGAACATCTGTGTACCGAGAGACCTTCCCAGCTAGCTACATGCATTCACATGCAATATGTATGAGGATGTCCCATACGTAACACATTTGTCCCATACGTAACATTATTTCAATGCCTAATAAAAGATATTTCTTTTACTGTTTTTTCTTTTTTCTATGGTATTTGATTTCTCTAAACGATAAATTAGAACTTTCCAAAAGGGCATTAATATAACCTTAGCAATTTCAGAAAAAACCTAAAAAAATGACCTCAATTTGTTATGTATGGGACATCTCATGATAGGACACGAGCTAATTTGCATAATCATTTGCATAATCCCTAAATTTTCATACCAAGTTAAACTATTTGATGAACTTCTTATGTCCACATATTAATCAATTATCATTTGCTTTCCTTTGAATTAATATGAATTTTTATAAATGTCCCATACGTAACGCTGTGTTTCACATTTATGCAAATGAAGCCCTTGAAATTTGCATAAATTTACATAATATAATTTTTTCCTCCATGGAAATCAAAACTTCAACTCATAAGCTTCAAAATGATACCAAACATGTCAATATTGAGCAAAGATGAAATTTTGCCTTCTGAGGGGACCTTATCTTGGACTTGCCCTTATACAACTCTTCATTTAAGGCGTGCAAATGGGATTCCCTACCTTTAAAGGACAAGTTCACCTTCATTTACATAAGGATTAAGAGAATGCAGCAATATTAGTAGAACACATCAGTGAAAGTGTGAGGAAAATTGGACAATCGATGCAAAAGTTATGAATTTTTAAAACTTTTGTGTTGGAACCGCTGGATGAGGAGACTACTAAGGCTTGTGATGTCATATGAGTACAACAGTATAAAGAAAATGTAAAGAAAATTCAACATACATTGTATTTTCACTTTTTTTGCATAATAATAGAGCACTTGACTTGCCTCTTTCTAAAGGCAATGGGAATAATATTAATATTACCCATAACATATGTCAGTAACGAGTCAAGGGAATGTGTACTTTTTTCAAAAGATGAAATTTTGTGAAATTCTCTTTATATTTTCCTTATATTGTTGTACGCATGTGACATCATACACTGCAGTAGTCTTCTCATCCAGCGGTGACTGCACAAAAACTTCAAAAATTCATAACTTTTGAACGGATTGTCCGATTTTCCTCAAACTTTCAATGACGTGTTAGTAGAGGTCTACATCATATCAATTTTCTCACTTTACATGCTTTAGTTTAATATAACATTTTTGTAACACTACATGTCACTAGATCAGAGACAGTTAACATGTTAGATGGATTTGGTTTTTTTTAATGCGATATTAGGGAGCTTTAGATTTTGATGCGCGGACGTTTGTGACGATGAGTGCGCTGGACGTTCTCCTCTCCCCTGCGTCACATTGAAAAGTAGCTTTAGATTACGCTGGGATGCAACGTATAAAAAATAAAATGGCGCACCATATGATCTGTGTATGAAGTAGTTCTCTACGTTGCAAACTGTGCGGATGTAAAAATAGCCCAGTATGCGTTGTGAAAAACTCAGGCGACGCAAGCTAAAAACAGATCGACTTGACGCGCGCTTCTGCACATGCTCACAACATGTGTTTTTTTTCCCCTCTGAACGTCAGCGCATCAAAATCGTTAAAGCCCTGGGCCCCTAGCCCTATTATACCACTAGACATTTCTACCAGGGCCACTGCTGCTGGCACTGCCAGTACTCAGCAGTAGACCAGTCCAACAGTTAGCGGTTAGGCCCCTAACCGTTGGATCTATTGTGATAAAATTAAAAGTAACAATACAATACTGCCCTAGGCCCCTACTTTGGCAAAAGGAAGCAAGTGACAAAAGTGACATTTCCTGTAAAAGAGCACAATGTGTCTGTCATTTACAATTGTACACTGACGTCAATGGACTATCATGATGTCTTATCTAACATGCCTATCTCTTAGTAATAGTAGGATAAGTGCTTACGCATGAAATTTGGCCTGGAAGAAGAGCTCATTATGTGAATTATGAAAACATCAATAACTCAAATTCGGATGGTATGTCACTTGCTTTCTTTTGCCAAAGTAGGGCAGCCGGGCAGAATAGTCAATTACGTTAACAATAACAGTTAGATTCTAATCTAACAAATTTACTACATCAAAGTGGTGATCAGACCAATAATGTCTTGGTGGATAGCATTGGATTCAGGAATGTGTCATTTTCTAATCATTAGACATTTAATAGATTGATCATGGTGATCGGCATTTAACTCCTAAGATCTAACTTTACATGTAAAGATAGTAAGATTGTCTTTAATAATACACATGTAATAGGCCTACCTGCTAAGTACAGTAACGTCGACAAGACTGGAAACGCATCCGTATCGCCTAGTTCGAGTGCAATTCCGCCGGCGATTATGGCGTCCATTAACAGAAGTGGTGGCACCCGAATAATGGGTCCATACTTTACCTCAAGACCAACAAGATTTCGAGACATCGTGCTCTATCAAATCCGTCAAGGATCTTGAGAGAGAGAGCACCGACATTGCATCACATTCAAGGCCGGCATTTATGTTCTTGGGCGATTACTGTAGGTAGGCCTAACTGACTGTTACTCTGTGTGTCGCTAGTATACGTTGCATGCATGATGCATGCGGGGGAAACACTTCGCTTCATTCAGCAACTGTTCTAGTAGTAGCTGAGTGAGGGAAGTGATACCTCTCGCCAGCCAGTCGCTCCGGCACAGCGCAGCACGCATACAACATTGTTATCAACGTAAAAAGATATAGCGCCATCTCTTGTCCATCGATGAGAGTTGTGAATACACCATAGAGCTGTATCAGCTCTATGGAATACACTCACTACTAGACAAGTCTCTCTATAAAATACTCAGAAAAAAAAATCAAGTTTATATTTCTTGTAGATGTTTGGTTAAAGGTTAACGTTTAAAATACTATGTGAAAGGTAATTTAACTTGCTATTAACCTGATAGGTCAATTATAAGGAAAATCTTTACTTCACAATACGCTGATTTTCATCAAACTCTTCTATGAAAAATAATACTATGAGCACGAAAAAGTGTTTACTTTCTTTTTTTTTGTCATTTTTTTTTTTTTTTTTGCTGAGTGTATGTAAAAGGCCCTATCAAAAGTGAGGTTTTTCAGATGATGATATGGATCCTGATTAATCAAAAGTTTGACTACTATTTTGTAGAGCTATCGCGTGACCAGTCTTTGGTACAAATTAATGGTTGAATGCACGTTACACACGGCGTTAGTAATCCATCGCACCCAATCAGGTAACTTTGGAACACTCAAAAACACTCTGAAGCGAAGCCACGCGTGTGCTTTGAACGCCCAATCAATATTAATGTGCATTATTTGATTTGTAAAATCGTGATTTCAATTCAGCGGCAGTCATTATAACAATTATTATTACAAGATTCCCGGGCTGCCACCGAGTCTAAATCATCACCATTGTTTTTCAGCCTTTTCATTCAACAACCCCAGAGTATTGTTTTATCAAGTAGGCCTATGTGAATTAGACCCTATGATAATATTATGATAATCAACCTATACGTGATACAAGTCTCCTTTCACTCTCTATTAAAATTGTGAGTAAATGTGCCCTATTGCATGTTTCTTTTCTAAGTTGATGAACATGATCACTAACTACCTATAGTTTGTATAGGCACCTACATGTAACCAGGGAGGTGTTCCACCTCCCGAGTGGATGTAACAATGTTTTAGACATATAGGATTTTTTTTGAAAGAGACTAAAATGATCAATTTTTGTGGGCTATAATACCATGAAGATCCGAAGGTCATGATCAAGCAACTAAAAACACTATACAACTTCTACTACTCAGATTTTACAACCAACTTATAGAGGAAGGTTATAATATAATAGCAAGTCAATTACCTGAATGAATA
Source organism: Diadema setosum (assembly GCA_033980235.1). Classification (NCBI taxonomy): domain Eukaryota; kingdom Metazoa; phylum Echinodermata; class Echinoidea; order Diadematoida; family Diadematidae; genus Diadema; species Diadema setosum. Next base: position 8,809,992 of record CM067073.1, read on the forward strand.
TTGGTTGACATCAATGACACCACTGAGAATAAAACTGATTATACTTGGATAAAAGGATATTTTGAACTAAAACAATTTACATTAATCAGTCATTGCACGAGTTTGAGTGATAATAATATTATCAAGTTGGATGGAACATGCACTATATTATATATAAAAAAAAACACAATCCTCTGGTTGATAAAATTCATGTTACTTTGTAAATTTTGTATACCTATGTCAGCCTATGATATTGCACAAAATGAAAGACAAATAAGATTTACGTGCATCATAATTGTCATGTTAAAAAAATGATAGACTTCCATTGGTTCATTGCATTCTGTACTTTCTGAAGAGAAGAGTCATACACCATCATCATTAATTCCCACAGGTGACATTAGGATAATGCTATTATTGTGACAAAATGATAAAGTGCGTCCGTTTCAATGAAGATTTTGTTCCATTACTGTGCGTGCTTTAATGCACAGATACCCATATCATAACTAAGTCATGAACTTCTATGCATCTGCGCATGGTCCATCTTTCCCTTGGTTCGTTGAAGAATCTGTATGTTCATGAGGCATTTGACATAACAGAAGGGCACATATACAAGTGACCTTTACAGACATGTATTGTGTACTGGTATTGGGCCAATGGAGCTGACAGCCTTTGACAGGTGGAACCACGCACAGATTTTTTCCCGAGCATTATACTAATGATCGATGCAGGACCCGAGCTGGTGCATAAAATTGAGATCAAACTTGGGTCAGAAATTCAAACATAAGTCTCTGAATTCTCAATTATGATTGGCTGATCATACCTGACTTACGTTTGATTTTCTGACTTTCGTTTGATTGCATCTTTTTATGCATCAGGTCCCAGTTTATTGATAGCCAATGCTAAAGGCCAGCACAGAGCTTGGGTGATATCGAGACAATGCACTTGTCTTGTCCCGTCCCCTCAAAGAGGCTTGAGACAGGTGCGTCGGAGAGGAATGAATTAAGGGGGATAATCGGATTGTTCTTAGATATCATTGTATTTCCTTTAATACCTACTTCCGCTTCAGATTGATTGCACAAACTTCACTGCAGTTCAAAAAAAAAAGGGGGGGGGGTGCAACCATAAATGCATGTTGAGCGTTGACTTTATCTTTGTCATTTCCCTATGAAAATTATAACTACGTTGTCTTTATAGTAGTTCCCTATTACAATTGAATTCCAAAATGATAAACCAAAATGATAATGAAAGAATGTTATGATTTTGATGTCACATTTCCAATCTTAAAGTCTTGTATGATCTAAGCCTAAGTGCCGAAAATGAAATTTGCAAGATGAAAACATCCATTGTAGAATTTTGCTCTCGAGTGTATACCTCAATAACTAAATACCCTTATTGACGAATGATGATTATGTTCGATTCTTTAATTGATTTTTGGGACAAGAACAGCTTGAACCCTTTTTACAAAGAGCACGTAGGGCCTATATTGGTATACTACAAGCAGTGCATTCCAGTTTTACAAAGCTATCATGAATAAGTTTTAACACTTTTACTTTGAAATTAAAGAAAATGTTTATCATTTCTTATATCACTGGGGATTTGCATTTCGAAAGTTGCTAACTGATTTCTTTGCTGTTAAAGTCTTTACTTTGTTCAATCTATTTCATAACTGTTATATATATTACTTATAGATAGTCCACTTCTTGGTAAGACCAAAGTCTCATGTGCCCTGGTGTTGACCCTTGAACTCTTCCTCCTTTGTCCTTTTCTCTCTCTTCCTCTGTCTTCCTGTCCCCCTCTGGCCTTTGACCTCCTATTTATTCTTTCCACGCGTATGTGGGAGAGCAGCTTTGTTTTTGTCTGTGTGTGCGTTTTGTGTGCGTACTTGTTTTATTCTCTGTTTCCCGAGGACTATGTCAAATTGTCTTGTTGCATTATTACTATAATTTTCACGACTCACGAGGGGACTGCATTCTACAAGCTTGGCTTTTTAGCAGTCCTCTCCATTTCCGACCTTTTCTTTCTTTCTTATGATTCAGTCACATTTTGCCCATGTACTTTTTCAACTAGTATGTTTATTGAGTCATGTAAACAAATGACGTGTATCTAAATTTCATTTGGAAATGTAATAGTTACATTGTACTTAATTTGCTTGTATGAAATTGTCATATTGTATGTTTTGGCCGGAAATGAAATAAAAATGAAATGAAATGAAATGAAATGAAAGTGTCAGTAAATAGAGAGTTTCCCATAAGCTTTTGATATGAGACGGGAACGCTAAGACGATGTATAGCTATAGCCTCCCAGGTTGGACAATGGAAACAGCTATCTCGAGCATGACAATCATGATTGTGCAAAATACCATTTTGCCTTATTCTCGTCATCTTTAGCGTATGTGTCGCAGATCTAAAGCTCGCCATACACCACAGCATCAGCAGAGAACCAATAATGGATTTCCTTTTCGTCATGTGCACTTGAAATATTGTCAGATACCAGAATAGAACTTTCCCATAGGCCTATTATAATATACAGTGTACTATTGATCGCTCCTACACACCTTATTATGCATTTATCAAAACTCAAATTTCAGCTGAATTCCTCAGTACTCTCAGTATTCCTCAGTATACTCCTCAGTGGTGAAGTTGAAGTAGTATATCACCCGATGCAAATTCCTGTATAGTATCATCAATAATGGAGGAAATTGAAGAATAAGCTATAAGCGTGCCATCGAGCACACGAGATAACCTCAATTGCTTTCTCGACCCTTTTTAAATCCGATTATATACGACAAGAAAGCGAGATCTGAGATCTCGTCATCTCGACTAAACGAGTCCAAGAAGGTGACAAGGCGAAATGTTGTAGACTATACTCAGTACTTATCTCGTCTTTTCTGGAATCAGAGAGTTTAGCTCAGTTATCATCTTAACTTATGCCATCTTGATATCTATTATAATAAAATTCTACATTAGTTTGTTTATCGCATTATGTTGGAACTGTAAAGGAAAATATAACGTTCAGATTATGACAGAGTAATGTGCTCGTTGAGAGTTGGCGCTGCAATGAGCTGACTTGCTAAGCGTTTCTTGGTTCATTTCCGTTGTCATGAAGTCATCCTTAAAAACATCAATTTCCCTCCGATCATGATAATAATTATTTTGTATATACGCACATTATAAAGCTTGTGATATTTATCACACAAGATAACGCACAAGATATCCCCCGAACCATTTACTCATTTTCATTGTCAATGTCCTACCATATACCCCTTCTTTTCTATCTTCTCAACTGCACATTCTACATTAGTTTGTAATGTTTGTTAATAATTATAGAGAACGCGCTCGCGTACCACCATATTAATGTCAGATTTACTGGCCCAAAGATTTGGAACGAGTTGCCACTGCTCATGAAAGATGCCAGCTTAAAACCAAGCCTAAGAATCATCTTCTTTTATGTATTTTCTATTGCATTATTTTCTCTATGACAACTCATCTGGAGTTCTGAATATGTGTTGTTGTTTTTTTCCACTGTCACTCTGGCTGTAAAAATTGCTTTAATACGTGATGCCTGTCCTCCATTTTGAATTCTCTGTTTCCGTTGACTCTCCCCCTGTTCTACACACAGAGAAATTAGGGTTCTATTAGGGTTCTTATTTTCACCCTACGAGCAAATCTAACTACGTGGCACCTTATAGGGTTCGGGATGGATGTAGGGGTGCAAATCCGAACCCTAAAGGGAGCCAAGTCTTAAGGGTTCGAATTTGGAACCATTCCATAGTCTTTCCCGAAAGCTGACATGTGGGTGTTGAATGGTGTTTGCTTAAAATGCCACACTATTTTTGGATATTATCGTATATTTTTATTTGAAAATATAACTACACGTTGTTAAAGAGTAACAGTGTCATCAGTAATACTGTACTCAAAAAATTACTACTTGAATTAAACATTTGTTTTTTCTTCTCGCACCGGGATCAAGAATATCATTTCAATGACGTTATCATAGAGAGAAAGCAAACGAGTACAAGTACACGTATTATGCGAGCACGCGTGGACCGTTGAGCACTTGGTCAATGGCAAAGCTAAAATTGCATGCGCACGCCACGCCGTAGGTCGATCGCGCGGTATACGGGTGTGCATACTACTGAAGTTCCTCGTTTGGAATGGACAGGCGACCGTGAGGTTGGGGTGATGAATTAATCTTTTTGATGAGCCAAACGTTGTGAGTAGATAATTGTACTGTAATTCCGTTGAAAATATTTCACAGTAATCGATGATGATAGTGTGAATTATGCTCATAGAATGCTGAGTGGTGAAAACTGATGCGAAAGAGTTGTATCGAGGTACATGTGTACTAACATGTCAGAAGTGCGATCATACCTACAGTAAAGCATAGCGAATAAGTCAATGAAAGTGCACGGTAATACGGAAAGCCTCAACCAAGGTACTAACTACGACCACCAGCCCCATACGCATAGCGTAATTACGCTATGCGTATGGGGCTGCTGGACGCAGTTACCAAGGTATGTACGTAAATAGGTTGACCGGATATAGTCGCATCATTTTCGTTAATGGGAATTATTACGTTTGAGCCGAGTTGAGGCTCAGTTGGATATTGGTTTCTGTGAAGTTGACAGAAAGAACGATGTATGCATGTATGATGTGCCTAATGAAGAAAAATAGTGTTCCTGGTTCATTTAGGAGAATTTAAGACATGTATGAAGATTGAAGTCAGAAAATTTAGGTTGGCCTTAACTCCTTGTTGTCTATCAATGAAACTAGAATGTGTGTTATAAGTTAGCAATGCCATAGTCACAGAGCACAAGCAATGATACACGATATGTGAATTTAGATAATATCCACTGGAGAAGTTGCATGTGCTAGACATGACATAAAATAAGTCACACAAACAAGGTACCCGGGTATGTAATGTAAACGGTAAATTACTTCAGAAGTACAACCACTTGATCCCATACTTTAGCAGGTAGATACATGTAGGCCTATTCCAATATTGATTGTATGTTGAACTTTGTTTTATTCAATTACAGGTTGAACCTTGCTGATCCATGCTGATGCATGGTGTTACACACCTAGCTTGGTCTCATACTGGGCCAAAGGGACCTGTGTTTGATTGATTATTTATCATCGAGTTCACTATGCATCAAGTTCAATAATGGTCTTCAGGATGAATGATGCAGGTCAACCTCGAGAGACTGGTGAGCCATATAGGATGCCAGATGTGGAGATGGAAGATGTTCAGGATGTCAATCCTGGTTCCTCGTTGAGTCAGTGTGGAAGCCATGCCAGTTCTTCTGAGAGTGATGGCCTGAAGGGCATACTATTTGGCAGCTGAAGCAGCTGCTATAGAAACGCATCAAAAACTAGAGCTCGAGGAGTTTCGACTTTAATATGCAGCGTAAGATGAGATTAGCTATGAGACCAAGCTGCAGGTTGCTGAAGCAGAGGAGCAGATATACCTTGACTACGAGAACAAGAAGTTGGGAGTCGGCTTTCCTGTGAAAGCAGAGGATGAAACCTTGCTGTACCCAACTGAATGCGCCAACCAACCAGTACACACGAGTACACCGATTTCCCTGACAAGAGAAGTAGCAAAAAAGTTATTTTCAATTTTTCTTTTGACTTTTAGCAGATATAGTCCAAAAGCCAATAAGATCATCAGCATCATGTAGTATCCCTGAACCAGGTTTGATGAAAGCCCATCAATCTTTCCGTAGATACATCCGTACTGACCGGGAGACAGACAGGCAACCTGAAAACATATGCCTCCGGCACCATTCAGGGCGGAGGCATAATAATGAGACTCCTATAATATGTCATGTATGTTTAAACCATATAAAATTTGAGACGGGTCACATTGAATCTCCCCCCTCCCCCCCCCCCCCCCCCCATTAGAATTGCTAAACACCACGGCTCTAGAAACATCTTTCCATTTTAATCCAGAAAGTAATCAACTCCCTGTTTTTAGCCGAGGGTGAGCATGAAGCCACTCCATGAAATGAAGATTAGCATTTTTTCTTTTGCAAAATGTATGTGAAAATGTTTAATTTCATAGATAATGATAACTATTTATTCTGTCTTTTAAACTGTTGTCAGGTTATTCCCTTTCTTAGAATGCAGTGGCCTTGAATATTTACAAGAATACTCTAAAGAAATATATAATAGAAAAATACAAGAGAACGAACTTAAGAGAACTTGACTTCTATTCACTTTTATCTCCTTTTTTTTGGGGGGGGGAGGGTGGATTATGGATGAAAATATGAATCTGCTAATGGATATAAAATACTCAAAGTATGCTTTCCATTATATTTCATACTACATGGGGTTAGTTTGTATTGTTCATATTTTAGATATGTCTTCACCATCGATAGCCTCAGTGCTTCAACAACACCTGCACACTTTGAATTGATTGTTTAAGTAGAGAACAAAAAAAAAAAAAAAAATAAGTCGCCTGATGTTTTTTGTAGTAGACAGCCACACAATGTATGTCAATTTTGGGCAATCTCTGCAATGCAATGTCATAAGTGGAGTAGCTTTGTGACACTTGACAAAAGCATGATTTTCTCACAAACCCTTTATGTATAATATAAGGATTGAAAAATAGAGTTTGTTCCAAAACCTGAGAAAACTCAACATATCATATCTACTTTTTTGCATATAAAAGAACACTGGACTTCACTCTTTAAGAAGGCAGAAACTATTATCATTGCCCTTACGTCAGTGACTTGTCGAGGAAATGTGCATGTTTTTCCTAAGAGAAAAGAAATGTGAAATTCTCTTTAGGTTTTTTTGAATTGTTCTACGCATGCGACTGCACAAATGATTTAAAGATTATTAACTTTTGAATTGAATGTCCGCGTTTCAATTGTTTTACTGATGTGTTCTAATCGTATAAGCCAGTTCGGGGTACCAGTTTGAGCATGTGCGAAAAAAAGGTTATTTGTACCGAGAGACAGGTTGTTTTTTTTTAATTTCACTGAGATAAGCATCTGTAATGCTAGGATTATTCATGGAATCCTTATAAATTGTGCCTGCCAGTACATCCACTTGACAGCAAGCCTGGTATTTGGCAATGTTAACACACAAAAAAAGTTTGTTAACATATTCAAAACAGCACTTGATAAAATAGATGATTCCCTAAGTGTTGATTGACGAACCATACTGGTCACTTCATCTACACTGGTTAGGTTCATTCTTTCTTTGAATATGAGTTCCATAAATGGCTATGGTGGGCAAGCTGCTGCATTATGTCACTTTGAGTTGAGTGAAGTGCCTAACCAACTGAGAAAAATGAAAGGTCATTTGTACCTTTGTGCACATGAGCTATCTCCGGACTGGCTTATTGCAGCGCATTCACTCAATCCACATGTAGGTCTATATGAAGGTGGACTTGCCCTCTAACTCTGATTATAATTTTAAGCTTTCTTTAAGTAGGTTGTATAAAGTGCTGATATATTTGTGTAAGGTTTGGTGAAAATTAAGTGTTAAAATGATTGGAAGAGTTGTGAGACTGTATACATCAACACTTGAGGTATTTCTCATGCATGATCATAAATCTGTAAAATATTAATGGTAATAGTAATAATGATAATAATGATGATAATAATAATAATAATAGTAATAATAATATATTTTGCTCCTGATCATTATGCTTGTGATGGTGCCAATACCAATACCTGCTTTATGAATGTGAAAAATCGACTGCTCTTTACAATATTTTGAATGTTGGGGCTAAACTGCATACATTGTGTAATTATATTTATGGTCTACTGAGTACAATGTGCTTCTTGTTTCCATCGCTTGAAAAAAAAAACCCACAATGTATCAAAAAATTTGTTTTTAAACTTGTCTCACAAGACATATTCCTTCCTCTTTATGTCCAGTTTGTAATACCACTGATTGGTTAACCTTATTTTCCCTTTCTGAGTTAACATTTTCTGTGGAATTGTTAATGTTAATTTGATGCAATGAAAAGTGTTTTCAGATGTGCTATTCTGCCCAAGATTTATAACTGGGACATATCTTTAGCTGTGTGCATAAAAAAGTAACCAAATTTAGATGTGCATTCTACTTTTTTTTTATTCTTTTTTTCACCTTTCTTATCATTGGTGTAATTTTATATGAAAAAAAAAATGTGACGTATACTAATTGTATAATGGGGCACATTTGCAAGCTCTCAAGCTTGGAATTGGATGGAATATGTCAGTACAAGTAGTGAGTTTCAAATATATATGACAGAACTTTGCCATACCCTTCATTGTTTTGGCAATAACTTGTGTACCAGAAATCAGAGTTGACATATCGCTGTTAATGTCTAAGAGCGTCATAAAGGTGCTTTTGATTACCGTAAGATGTACCGGTAAATTCAAGGTGCATATTTATGATCCATTCTAGAAGTAGAAGGACAATGTGAAAGATATTTGTCACATAGTTTACTATTACTCTGCGCAAGCTTGAGGGATTTTTTGAATAAAAAGAATTAGTGCTTATTGTCAATGTGGTAACTTCCTTTAAAAGAAGAAAAGGTAATCATGTGATGGAAAGAACGAATATTATTTTTCTTATTCAGTGCACTGACCAAATTTCATACATTTTTGATTTACATTGCCCTTTTTATGACAAAATATGCATCTCGTATTAGAATTTGTAGAAATACAATGTATATTTCATGTTCACTTTAAAGTAAACCATGAAAAAGAAAATCGCTGTTAACTTGTCCCTCTTCCATGAGACATATAATTATTAAAATGTTGATAATCTATATGTAAGTATGCACTGTATTCATCATGTTTATGTTCTATTTGTTGTTGAATTGAAGTCTCTGACTTCAGTTTTCGAAAGATTGTGGATTTAATTGACTGAGAAACTGTGTGTAAATCTACTGTATGCATGCTATTTTGCTTCATGTCTGGAGTGTTACCTTAATTAATTGTGAAGTCAGTGAAGGCATCCAGTAGACCTTAAGTAATTGTTTGTGAAGTTAGTGAAGGCATCCAGTATATAATTATTTTGGTTTTAACAAAAAGGTTATAATTTTCACCATATGGGGTGCAGAAAGGTAACCCTATATAGAGACGTGTGCAAATTGTATTGCATCCTATGTTGCGGTGACTTTATCACCCCATAGGGTGCAAAATTACAACAATAACAATATGAACCATAATGGGTGCAGGTATGAGGTGCAGAAGAGGAACCCTGTATAGAGGTCTATATTTGCACCTTTTTGGGTGTTGAATATAGGGTGCTAAATAAGAACCCCCAAAAATAGAACCCTAAATGGAGCCGCTGGTGTTACAACGATATGAACCAGAAAGGGTGCAAATTTGCACCCGAATTTTTTTTCACCCTATGGGGTGCAAAAAGGGAACCCAATGGAGGGGTGCAAATATGCACCCCAAAAAATAGAACCCTAAATGGAGCCGCTGGTGTTACAACGATATGAACCCTATTGGGTGCAGAAAGGGAACCCAATGGAGGGGTGCAAATATGCACCATATATGGTGTTAAATATAGGGTGCTAAATAAGCACCCCCAAAAATAGAACCCTAAATGGAGCCGCTGGTGTTACAACGATATGCACCCTCTAGGGTGCAAATTAGAACCGTAATTTCTCTGTGTGTATGTAGATACGTCCGTTACTCCCCAAATAGCCCCCATTGTTATTGCTATGTCTATATAGGCCAATTCCATGTTTACGTCATCATCAATGTCAATGTCCGTAGGATCAATGAACTGTGTCCCAGTCTTCGTCTGTCTCTTTTTCTGTCCCTGTCCCTATCTCTTCAAGTTCAAATTGATTTATTTCATTTCCAACAAAACAAAAGGGATAATGAAATGTTCGCATATACAGTTTATGTCACGAAATGTGATGTACATCATTATCATTATTATAAAGACACAGGTAAATTATCAACAGAGATAAAAATAAATATCATATCATTATGGTAAACTCAGAAACAAAATATTGTTGGAAATGGAGGGGACTGCTAAAAAGCGGAGCTCGTAAATTGCGCAAAAAAAGGACTGTTTTTGTACATTATCTCCACTTCTTGTAACATCGTATGTCATTGAACAGTTAAGGACACAATCGCCACAAGTTCTTTGCTTCTTGAGATGTGCCTAAACATGTTCAAATTATATAGATTATAATGAGCATGCACTGTATAAGTGCTTCATAGTTGGAAATAATGTATCCAGTGACCGATGTATAACAGTCTGTGAAGTGTATTGAAAGTATTAACAAGATTGAAATGCACTAGTTATTCAAATCAATTCTATTTCTTTAGTTTATCTCCGTTGAACAAAAGGCGATACACTATACAAAATATACAAACAAAAACTAAAGAAGTATAGACACTATAAAGAAAAGTGCAAATGCGAATGAATGTACAAATTAATGTGAAACAGTGACTCTGCAAGAATGACATGAAGAGTATAAGTACACGTGTTAAGCGATGGAAAAGAGTGATCCACTAAAACGCACAGCTTGTGGACATGGATCCTTCAGTAAACAATACTAGTTATAGCATGCATATCCAAAATGCATCAAAGGTCTACGTTTGATAAACGTATTTGTAATGGCACATTGTCAACAATACTTAAAAAGTACCAAAATAAAACCTGTACTTTTGTTGGAAGCAAATGTAATTGAACTGAACTGAGCCGTATCCGTTCATGGTATAGCAACAGTGTCCTGGGAAAAGGGGAGATTGTTTCCTTGGTCCAAACCATGAACTTCACTCACTTCACTATTGATCCCTCCCCAGCAATCAACATCAACTCAGGCTAAGTCTCAGGATCAATGCCAATTACTTCTGTAGCATACTCATATATTTCTGAAAAGAATAAATTTCTCTATTCGATGACAGTGTCAATTTCTAGGCACGTGATTATCTGGTGATTTCGTCAGATAAACACATTTACAACTCGGCTATTTAGAGTCCAAAATTAGGCCTATGAAAGAATCATTATATTTCATGATGGTAGCTTCGTCCGATCTTGTATGCATGTATACCAAAACTCGTTGTTTTTTTATTAATTTCACATTTTCAAGAGTCAGAGAAATGAATCATGAATTTAAAGGGTATGCATCAGTATTATTCGAATGCACAATAAAGTTTATTCATAATTATTGTCGCAGAAAGTCTTTACCAAGACTAAATCTTATTTGACATGCATTAATTAAAGGTAATCTCCGATAGGGAATGATTTTCAGATTTTTACATCTGGGCCCTGATTTATGAAGAGTTATTATTGATTGTATGGTTGATTTCTATCATAAGTCTGTAGCAACCTGTGTGGTAAGGGAATTTACAATCGATTTTATCCTTTGATAAAACGGGGCCCTGAACAACTGTAAATCATTTATACTGGTACATGTACAGAGTTTTAGAATATAGTGATCGAGATGAGGGATAAGAATGTTTGCAAAATTTCAACAAATCATAACGAACAAGGATGATGACATGGCAGCCTCACCATAAGAACGCAGGAGTGTGGGCTCAAGAAAGCAGAACAAAATAAGAAAGCATGCATGCATAATAAGATTCTACACAGGGCCAGTATCTTATTTGTAATGGAATATTACATTGCACGGGTGATGGATCCAGAATTCCGTAAAGGGGAGGTGCCTTTACAAAATCAAAGGGAGGCGTACGATGACCCCCCCCCCCCCCCCATTTTCCTTTTTATTTCTTTTGTTTTAGCAAAAAATAAAGAGGGGGCGCGCGCCCAGTGCGCCCCCTCGTGTTCCGCCACTGCATTGCAATAGGCCCTACATTTTCTGAAGTGCCTCCTATAGGGCTCACACCCATAAATATTTCCCCATAGGGATGTGTGTTAAAAATCAAATTTCAAAAAATTTTGTAAAATAGCTGGGAGAAATGAGATATTTCAGCTTCACTAACCTGGATAAGTTAGTGAGATATACCCTTTCATCCATCAAATTTTCAGGGTGGATTCTTCAGTCCAAATTCTGTCCAGGGGTCCGCAAAGCCAGACTACGAGTTCTTGTCACTCAAGAAATCACCTATTTTCCGTACACGTACCCAATGAAATATAGTCCCCTCAAATTCCATCAGAAAAGCTTTCATCTTCCAACCAAAATGCAGTTTGTAGAAGAATTCATACTCAATATCTACAGCTATTCAGTTTTTTGCCAAACTACATCATTGATTTTGAATCAATTTTTTCCTTCATTTATTAATATCTACAGCTATTCAGTGTTTTGCCAAACTACATCATTGATTTTGAATCAATTTTTTCCTTCATTTATTTTGGTATCTTTGGTACGAATTTGTGAAGGGGTCTGGGACATTCCATTGTATTTACGGGTGTGAGCCCTATATGTCCTCATCCTTGTTCAGTGTAATTATTTTGTTTTGAATTTTCCAGAGTATTGGATTATCTGCTCAGGGACCAAAATATATTCCACAAAATATACACGGAGTTGACAATGTATACAATATCATGTACTACATGATGCGAAATTATGAAAATCACATGAACTTCCCCTTTGATGCATGTAATATGCATATCCGCACATTATTCTCCTCCTTTACCCATGAAAGTGGCCATGCATTTGCGTTAATCTGACATAGTCTGTTTTTCTGGCAGGTCACTCGAGTATAAACATTTTGTGTTGATAAACAAACCTATAGACCGGTTCTGTATAGTCAGGTTTTATGCATGCGATCCCCCACCCCATGTTGCCCTTGTAACGACCGCAAAATTTGCCGGAGGCTTGCCCTACCTAGCAACAACTAAGTGAATCTGTGCCTATGAATGGGAAGCTGAAGGGGAGAGCAGGTGAATGAAAATATTATGGTCGTTACTATATGCTGTATACATGGTATAGGAAAAGAAACTTCCATAGATATTGTACCGGTTATACATTTCAGAGACGATCTCATTATAAGCAACTGTTTGGTCTAATTTTGTCCATCTAATAAATCACCTGCTTCAGTTGGCTGTAGGTGGCTATATCTGATTTGGTATACATTTTATTCCTTAGAACAAAAACCGTCGCTTTCATTGGATTTTAGCCTCATTTAGTCATCATTTGGATATTCTTTACCGATACAGAATTATTAAAAGCCTCTACAAAATTCACAAAGGAGTGTCAATAAAGTCAGCGTTTATGTCTCATTGTGGCCTATTTCTCTGTTTTATTTTCTTATTTTGGGCAGGTCTTATTATATGAAATTAACCAATTTCATATCACTGTCTTTCTCTGACGTAATATAGGGTGTGCATTAAAAACCCCGACAACTTCACATTGATATGCATGTGGATTGAGTGAGTGCAGCAGTGTATATCAGTAGAACGTGCACATCAGTAAAAGTTTTTACTTAGATTAGACGTTCGTTCAAAAGTTATGAATTTGACAAGTTTCTGTCACTTCTGCAGTTTATGAAGTCGCGTGCGTATTATAAAGAAAATATATCAAGAGAGAATTCCACAAAATCGTATCGCGGCTGCTGTGCCTCTTTGTATTGATTAGGGTCGATATCCTCTGACTTAAAATACACTATTCCTGTGATCTTCACACATTATCACTACACGTCGAAAACTCATGCAACAATCTATAAACAACAAAGAAACAAAAACGCTGAAAGAAACCATCAATCAAACAAAAAATCATATCACAGTTTAATTTTACAATGAATACGGCGTAACACGTTCTAACAAGCGATGAACAATAAAATTGATATTCTTACGAACCCAGAACTTTATGACAAGCTTCCGCAAAGACTTCCACGGCAAACTGTTAAGATATAATAGTATAGGCCTAGGCTATTTTTGAGGCCACTGTAACTCGAAGGGGAGACAGAATAAGGGGTGAGATAGGGTTATTTGTTTTGTTTTGTTTACCCCCGTAAAGTCCCAGGGAGATTGGTGCAGAAATACATGAGGCCCATACAATGAATTTTACCGCACATACGTGACATCATGATTTGTGGAAAAAAAAAAAAATTAGATTTTAGGGTTACATTTATGACATCAGCACATAATCCCACAGGGGTTAAAAAAAAAAAAAAAAACCGTTTGCAGGGCGGAGGGACTGCGAGACCGGGTGGTCAGTGGTTATCTTTTTTGTTTTTGTTTTGTTTTTAAACAGGAAGAACTTAAAACTGATAAATATACAGATGCTGTGATTTCTTCTTCTATTTTTCTTGTTTTTAACACCAAAGAAATGACATATCATTGAAATGAAGAATATGTATGTATGTGTGTGCGTGTGTGCGATGTGTGTTCAGCGTTTAAAGTCTTCTTAAAATTTAAATTAGCTCTTACTTCTTTGTGTGGGGTAAAGTTATCCCAGCTGTGAGAAATTCGGTGAAAATGAGTTTGCTACTCTTTATTGGAGACTATAGTAGGCCCTAATATGTTAGTTTTCTTATTCGTCGGGGTGATATTATTAGTCGTTGTTCCGAAGGTGCCGGTTCGTTATTCCAACACACGAATTCCCTAATTACCTCGGTCTGAAAATGAAACAGGGTCCGTTAATCCGGTGTTATTCCGAAGCTTCGTTGATTCTAAAGTCCGAAGTGAGAATGAAATGCACTGTGAAGGCCGCGAGGATCGATGGCGAAAATACTCCCCTTGTAGGTTCGAACGAACGAATCTTCGGAATAGGCCCTAAAACGAGCTGGAACTGAAACCATAAAATGAATGCGATGATGATCCTGATGAAAGTGATTAGTGTATAAAATTGTCATCGTCACCATCGCAATTTTCATAATTGTCGTCGTAGTCTTCACCATCAGAAGATTATGATCGACATCAATGGTCATTACCTGAAACCAAGGAGCTTCTGAGCTTCTGTTTGAAGCTCCTTGCTGAAACAGGGAGGTGTCCAACCTCCCTGCACATAGACAGAAAGATCCGTCAGTCCGGATGTGATGAGTCTTTTATTTTCCTCCGTAGCCAGACGCAGTCTCCGCGGAACATTTCCCCGACGACCAGATACCAGGGAGGTAGTCTCACCTCCCTGCAGATACAGACCGATCTTTCGGTCAACCCTGCACCATGGAGCTACCAAATCTTTTTGGTAGCTCCATCGCTGTATTCGCGTCTGGTCGGGATAGATGCTTAATCCGTGCTTCCGATTTAAAGATACCATAGAATACACAAGCACGCGTAGTCAATCAGGGTATTAAAGTACCATTCAGTGACCGGTCGACAACTGGTGACGGAAAATCGAATATTGCGTGGAAATCCCGTCGCCCGTCGCCTATTCCAACGGAAAAATGAATAAAATATCAATATCCTATTTTCAACTGAAAGTGGAGCACGGGATAATGGATTTGCTCTGAAATCCTGTTTTCCGTGTTTCATTATCATGAAATGTCAAAAAATGACTCAAAATCCTATTTTCTCAATATTTCAAAAAATAGGAAATGAAAAACAGGATATCGGTTCGATATTCGTTTTTCCATTTTCCATTTGCAACAAGCGACGGGATATTGAAGACCGCCCCCAACGGCCACTTTATTTCGACACATAAATCAGTGGTAGCGGGTCGGTATTATTCAGCGTCTAGATGAAGAAGACTATACCTTGGCTACGATTGGTACGATACGCACCTCATCAAACTATCAGCAGGCACATGGTAGCTCTTTGTAGCGACGTGCTCTGCTGCGAAACGACAAGTTTGTAGAGACTTCCGACCGTAATTATGCGATATTTCCATCTACGGAAAACCTTTTTCTTTTCCGACTGAAATTGAGATGAACTAAGAAAATAGTTTTAGATGAAATCCTCGAATTTCAACAACTTCACCAATCACAATGTCGGTGAAAACGGAGAAAGGAGTTGCGTTTCCCTTTTCAATGTGCTAGGACCAGGATTGTGATTTTGTTTTTGCTTTTACTCTTTATATGACTGCTCTTGGTTGCTATGACACACAGAATATCTTCTTCTTCTTTTTTTTTTTTTTGAGGGGGGGGGGGGGGGCGAACACCATTCACCACAGTGATATATTTCAGTTCGTAGGTACAATTGAATTGAATTTAAGATTATTTTTTATACATTTTGATTTATGATTGATTGATTTATATTTAGTTTTGTTTCCGATCCAACCTTTTTGTCCCTGGGTTTCAGACTTTATGTGTAGGACATACATATAATTGATCCAGTATTTCACTGTTTTTGTTTTTGTTTTTGGTTGGGTTTTTTTTAGTCATTCTTCACAAAACCCAATAGTATTTATGAATTTCGGTGCATATATATTGTTAGTTGCACAGTGGTGTATATGTATTACCACATAAGGATTTTCATAGAGAAAACGTTGGGTCATGGAGTCTCAGGTTAACGATACACGAAGCTAAGGTTTTGAAATCATTTTTTATTTTTATTTTTATTGTGTATCTAAGATGGTTTGGGTATGTTGATGATACCTGGTATCGTGAATTTGTTGTCTGACGGTGATTTTTTTTTTTTTTTTTTGGGGGGGGGAGGGTGAGGGCAGAGGTTTTGGGTCATCGGATAGGATTTGGGTGCTAAGAAAATATTATTAATTAGCAGTGCAGTTATATTTGTTTTTGTGGGTTTTTTTTTTCAGAGATGTACTCTGATAACACTTTTTTTTGTATACTGGAGTGACTTTTTTATGGGGGGGGGGGGGGGAGGGACGAATACCATTCCCCACAATGATATTTCTAGTTTTTATGTACAATAATTCACCTGGTGTACATGCTCAATTTGAAATTATTTGTATTATTATCTACTATTATTATCTTTTATGTGTGTGTCTTCAAGTACTTCCTGACGTGCTTCCTTCAGTTGAGTTTGATTGTTTTTTTCCAACCCGGCAACATATAGGGAAGCTTACCATCAGGGAAAACCTGACATCTTGTATCCTTAAAGTAATTTGTTTGCTTTGTTTGTTTATCTGTTATCACTTGTATTGTATTGCAAATGTCGAAAAAAATAATGAAAATGATGATAACAATAATAACTTCGTTTTATGTTCACCTTATTTCTTCTTATTATGTGCAAACATCTGAGATTAGATTCACAAATTTATACACAAAACATACACCAAATGAAACCCTCTGTTGGTTGTGATTCATCCCTTTTCTCACCATTAAGTTCTTTAGGTGCCCCTTCTTTTCTTGCTTTTTCATGTGATCATTTCATTTCAATTTCATTTGATATTGCATGTCCAGAAGTAACCACCAGGTGGACCATGAGACTACACTCTATTTTGTCTTATAGACTGTCTACCTGACTGGTCATGACAGAAAATTCAATGTAACATACCGTTAATAAGGCACCTTTTATAGAACAATATTAACTGATTCAATCAAAGATACATGTCCAACAATGAATTCGAGACAACTCACAAGCGCGCATACAATCATAATCAAAGAAAGACCGTTTTCCTCTTTATTATTTTTTATTTTATTCATTCGTTTTCCACTCATGGGAAGAAATTGCCCTTTCAGCTATAGTTAGGGCTGATTTTTAAAGAGAAGCATGAAAAGTAGGGGCAGCTAAAGAAACATGCGGTGAGAAAAGAGGTGAATCATAACCAACAGAGGATTTCACTTGGTGTATACATTGTGTAGAATATGATTATAAATTTGTTAGACTAATCATAGATGTTTGCATAATAAGAAAAAAAAAAACTTGGAACGAAGTATGTAGCGCAATGGTCTGGTCATAAGTAATAAACAAATTCAAAACAGAGTCTCTATAATTATATAGAATTGCTGAATAGGTTTGGAAATGAGAAGGGTCTAAACTGAATAATTTACCAGTTCCACCCCCCCCCCCACCCCCCAAGAAAAGCTATGATTGGTACTATTCTCCATGTTGTCCTGGTACAGTGACAAAGGAAACGCAACTCCTTTCTCACGTACGGTTTTCACCGACATTATGATTGGTGAAGTTGTTGAAATTCAAGGATCTCATCTAAAAATTATTTTCTTAGTTCATCTCAGTTTCAGTCGGAGAAGAAAAAGGTTTTCAGTAGATGGAAATATCGCATAATTACGGTCGGAAGTCTCTACAAACTTGTCGTTTCGCAGCAGAGCACGTCGCTACAAAGAGCTACCATGTGCCTGCTGATAGTTTGATGAGGTGCGTATCGTACCAATCGTAGCCAAGGTATAGTCTTCTTCATCTAGACGCTGAATAATACCGACCCGCTACCACTGATTTATGTGTCGAAATAAAGTGGCCGTTGGGGGCGGTCTTCAATATCCCGTCGCTTGTTGCAAATGGAAAATGGAAAAACGAATATCGAACCGATATCCTGTTTTTCATTTCCTATTTTATGAAATATTGAGAAAATAGGATTTTGAGTCATTTTTTGACATTTCATGATAATGAAACACGGAAAACAGGATTTCAGAGCAAATCCATTATCCCGTGTTCCACTTTCAGTTGAAAATAGGATATTGATATTTTATTCATTTTTCCGTTGGAATAGGCGACGGGCGACGGGATTTCCACGCAATATTCTATTTTCCGTCACCAGTTGTCGACCGGTCACTGAATGGCACTTTAATACCCTGATTGAAGTCTGCTGTTGTTGTGTTGGATGAAAACTTCTTAACGTCTGGTGCACGTGTGTGTACGGTGGGCCATCGCGAGCACCGGCAGTTCATGCTTCCACCACCCACAGAACAGAACTTCCACCCCACCTAACCCCGTCGCGGGGCGCTGTAACACAGTAACAGCCCCTTTACGGTACGTATTTGTCCGTATGGGGTCGCTGCTGCGGTTACACCCCACCTAGAGCTATCTACTGTAGTTGACCACCACCAGGTTAGGATCATAGAGCTGTATAGAGCTCTATGGCTAGGATCTACTTTGGTGCTAGCCAGAGCTGAGTCGGCCGCTGAGTCAGGGGATTGGCACTGGTAATAATGGTAATTCATCGATTGACACGGCATGGTGAAATCCGGTTTACAACAAGCAGACGTGCGTGCAACTATTGTGGATTGTAACTGTTACTAGTGAGTAGTATAGTGTCAGTGTCAGTGAGTGTGCGTGTGCCGGTAGGGCCTACACCGAGTCTGTAATCATGAAGACATTGGTAATGTACGTATGGCACCACCATCCCTACATTTTCATTGGTAGTCTGACTCTGAGCTGAGTGTTTATACGTCTGCTGAGCTGAGCTGAGTGTTTTATATAGACACTTGTCTAGAGGTCTAGGACCCCGTTTACACCGCCTGACCACTACTAGGCCAGCTCAGGCCCAGGGCCGGCCCAAATTGCGGTACTCGGTGTGCGTTTACACCGAGAATATTCTGATGGTAGCGGCGCTCTGCATGTGAACAATGATTTTATTGGAGCGCGCCTGCGGGAAATGTGTGTTGTATACGTATGCAATTCTGTGAACGTGTTCGAACCTCTATCGTATCGATTCAGATCTGGGTACAGCACGGATAAGTTGTACTTACTGCACTGGTCTTTTGACGGAGAATTGCAATGGATAAATATCAGGCCTCCGTCTCCGAATATCATCGTTTGAGAAGATGCAGGAGAGTTCGTTTTGAAGAGGATCGCCGGCGACATCGTCAAAGTGCACTGATGCTCGTTTATGCAATCGTTCTTGCATGTACCTTTTATTTGATTCATACAAAAAACACACACACCCAACTCACCACCCGCAGGACAAGAGGAAACACTCATCAGTTCCATCAAACATGACGTCCACAACGCACAAGTACAGCTTCTTCCCATGCACCATCCAGATCTGGAACAATTTATCTAAAACAAACTCCCTGGACTCTTTCAAATTGCAAAATTAACGAATAAAAATGCCTAGTAAACAGTGTCCGCCTTGCTCGCTGACCACAACAAGTCAGTAAAGTTGGCGGAGTACAGCTACTCTGCGTATGCCGACTCAACCAAGACAAGACAACACACACAGACACACAAAACATAAAAACTGCTATTTTCTTAAAATGAAGAATTCCTAATGAAGAATTCATACACTTTATTTAGACTGAGGTCTTCCTGCAGAAATGAAATTATCATTTGCAGTGAGAATGAATGCAGTTTTCTGTATTCATCTAGCCCTAGCCTGTCAAGGAAGGGCATGAAAGCATTCCATCTCAATAGAATTTTAATTTATTTATTTTTTATTTTATTTCATAATTTTATTCATTTTTTGCTGAAAAACTTCTTATTTTCCAAATTGGTTAACTGCTAATAGAAATATACTCTAGTCTACATAGAAATCTATTGAAATTGAATGGAGTGGCTTGGAAAGTCAATCCTCAATTTTAGCACTGACGTTCTAGTATAGCACCTACACCTATACAATTTTTTTTTTCATAATTTTAAAATGTCACTATTCGTAATCCTTCAATGGTTTGTTAGCCGCGGTTTCATCCGACCTCAATCAGGGCAGGAGCATAGACCTAACGTTACACAAAATTATTTTCATCTTTGTCACGATCACTTTTACTAACATGAAACTGAATACCTGGGGATGTAATGACTATTTTGTCAGAGACAGAGCATGGATTTTGGGATAATTCAAATCGCAAATAACGTCACATCGCCGCCACTACCCAACAAAAATCAATTTCACAGTTTCTCACCATCCTTACCTATGCACAAATTTTCTGGAGTGAGGAAAAAAATTACAGAGATGAAATATTGTGAGACATTGCAGGACAGAATTCTCCGCTCCTTCAAGACAAGACAAGACAAGACAAGACAGCATGCACGATATAAGCACTCATAACATTACGCAATTACGTCACGATCGCTGCGGAAAGGAAGCGGGACTCGCATTTGGTACCGCATTTGGGCCAGTGTGCGTTTACACCGAGAATAGGTCAGCCCAGGGCCGGCCCGAGACAACCTCCAGAGCTTGTCCAAATGCGGATCCAAATTTGGTACCGCATTTGGGCCAGCGTGCGTTTACACTGACTTTTAGGCCGGCCCAAAATTTGGTGTAAATGGGCTCTAGGCCTAGTTCGATACTACTACTCACTACTATCTGTGTCTGAACGTCTGTTTAGTGTCAGCATTGTATACTGTAGTGTTGTGTCATAACTACACTCGTAAATTTATATCAGCCACTGCACTGTGATTTCCTGTAAAACGAATGTAGGCCTAGGCCTATTGTACTAATTTAATTATCATGCTTTTCCTCAAACTTGCTCTTTGTGAGATCATCTGAATAAACTCTGCCCTGCTGACTGTTTATATTATAAATTAATTGCCCCATGCCAAATTTATAGAGTTTAGCACTAGATTCTAGACTCATATAGCCTTAATACTACTCACTAGGTACTTGGGAGTAATTGTTCTCTATCTAGATCTACATGATCAGGGCCCCGTTGCAAGAAAGTTGCAATCAATTGCAAATAATTGCTAATTTTGAAACAACCATTCTGATTGGCTCAGGGTCTGCCCTATTAAGAAGACATGCATGCAACAGTGATTTTGATTGGCCAGTGACAATCAGTTGCAAGTTGCGTTTAAACGCAAAGTTTCTAGCAACGGGGCCCTGATGATGCACACTTGGCCCACTAGGTAGAGTACTAGTTAGTTGACTTTCGTCCTAAGTGAGTGCATGTGGAAATAAAATTGAATAGGCGCTAGAAATACCAGAATGGAGTGCATAGATCTCTGTAATATTTAGAAAGGTATTATGTGTGGAGCCAAATGTGCATGGGATGGGTGAATGATGTGTGAATTACGTTATGTTGGGAGTATGATAACCGCACCAGTGACCTTAACTGCAACCACCCAAACGCGAAGCGTAACTGTGACCTCGTGTACAAGGAGCGCCCCAGGGTTACAGCGGCCCCAACACGTGCCGGGGTTAGGAGTATTAAGGGACCAGCCCAAACGTGATGCTCCAACAGTATATAACTGTGTACAAGGAGCGCAAGGAGGTTCGGAGTACAGCTACAGTTGAAGCTCTCTTATCCGGCCTCCCTTTATCCGGATCTCTCTATTATACGGACGCAATCTCACCGTGATTTTTTTTAATAATTACGGGAGGAAAGGGGGATTCCCAACTCCTTGACAACTCCTACCCAAACACAAATGAATTACATATTACTTCCAACATGATTAACATACACTACATCAAATTTCCTTCCAAATTGCTTACCTCCAGACATTTCAACATCCCCAAACATCCCCAAATGTAACAATGAAAAGGTTGCAGTATACACATTACTACATGTGGTACTACAATGGGCTACATCAGTACATGTGTATATGTACATGTATTAAGCATCGAGTCTCCCGTATCCGGCCAAATCCCTTATCCGGATGAGCCCCGGTCCCGACTTGTCCGGATACGAGAGGTTCAACTGTACATGTACTACATACAAATTAGACAAGATATTGTGCTGATTACAACTTTACAAGTATGATTACGAATAATGCGTAATTCTACTTTGACAAATATTGATATAATATGGACTGGCCTTGAGGGGGATACAACATTTATTGCCTGAACTAGTTCTGTATTGCCCGAGTCTTTGACTTGGGCATACAATTCTGGTGTCATAGTGAGGGCAATTAATGTTGTATCCCCCAAAAGTAGGCAGTCCATATCATTATTATTACCCATTTCAGGCATCTTGAGCAGTAAAATAAATCATTACAATGTAACTTTTTACAACTTCCCAATTCACTGTAGTATTTTACTCGGCGCTAGCTCAAGCTCTACACCACACTGCACGCTACTGTCATCCCTATACACAGCTCAGCTCAGGTATGCGGTTCGCGTATAACAGACGCAGGGATCTTTCTCTGTTTTTACGTGTTAACCTATGGGACTTTGCCCTCCGTTGCAAAACTCGGTTTTGTGGCGCGCTTGGAAACATCCAGCTCACACAGTAAACAGTGATTATCCTTTAGTTTCACGTATTTAGCCTAGATGGGAATTTAACCTTTGTTGATCGCGAAACCTCTCCGCGAGAAACTGTCATTAACAGTAAATTTTCCTCACTGGGAGCTCAAATGCCCGGATGCTATATTCCCCTGGTTTTTAACATGCAAATCCCGAAGGTGTTAGCCAAAGCAGGGAATATGGAAAATTTGCTCCTCTTCTCTCAGCTGGTGCGTTATCCTGTGCGTAGTACGAGGGAAATACAATTTTGTAGAACCACCTCTCGGATGCCTGATACGGGTAATAATTCACATTTTCTCATTTCTGGCGAGGGTTAGAAATACCATCCAAAAAAGTTTTGATTATAGTTGCATAAAGTGTGTTCTCGGGTTTAATTCAAGGTTCCAAAACCATGCTTTGATTGCATGTTGTTGATTAAGTTGTATATCTCAATATATTAGAATAAAGCATCTACAGATCACTGAAGGAATGGGCAAAGCACAGAAATGAAGAGAAAGATAAGGGCATTTCCACGAAAACTGAAACTTAAATCTGCAATAATTTGAGAAATATATGATCTACAGGGATTCATGTGAGCATACCTTTGTCCTTTTGTTTTCCCCCTCTTTTCAGAGTTGGCCTATTGTGTTGCTGAGATCTGTCAATGGCGAAGAGTAAATTTGAATATGTTCGTCAGTTTGAGACCCAGGACCGATGTCTGCCAAACTGTTGGATTGTTGTCAGGATTGATGGGAAGAATTTTCACAAGTAAGTTCTAATTAAGGCTAATGATCATGTTGTTTTTTGATACTTCCATTTGCAGACACTTTCCAGCAGCCAGTTTGACCAATCAGCATTTTAGTTCAAGGAGGCAGATTTACCGAGATTCTAATTCTTGCGAAATCATGTGATGTTATGTATTGCATGTACAAGATGATGAAATTTTCAGTAAGTTCCTCCAATGGACAGTTATTGCGCAGATATCTGCATGTTACAATGTGTCCCCATATCCCATTAGAAACATCTATTCACAATGGACCAGACTCATTTTACTGCATATGTTTAATCTGCAAGTTTGAAAGTTAATAACCCTGCTGGACCAATTACATGGCATATATTGTACATTACGCACAAAACAAGGAGAAGGAACGATATATGATTGATTTGTTGTGGATACATATTTCCTAGATACAGGGACCATGCTATTTGGTTTGTGCTTGTAACCGGCCACCTCTACCCACACTGCTCTTTTGCAGTCTCTTGTATCTTCAATATTCTTCTTTATCTCTGCATGGATAAGTGATTATAGAACTTTCACTCAATTTGAAGCAAAAACTCAATTGGGTCTATTTGCACTCCACAAAATAAGGATTTCATGGAACACCTTTTATCTCAACCCTTGTAGGAGGCTGTGTGAGATTATCTATTGATGTTCACATGGGCATAATCCTTAAAACCTGTCTAAATTTGTATCTACTCGTTGTGCCAAGTTTTATTCTTTTATATGGTAATTTTCTTTGAAAATGAGTATGATTAATGTAAAGACTATTGTAAGAAGATGAAAAAGGCTGTTGCAAGAGATTTGATCCTTATTGATGGCCCTGCTTGAATGACCACTTGCAGTTATTCATTCTTGGCAGCAGTTGGACTACGCTGTAATTTCTCCTGGTTTGAGATAGCTCAGTTTGAAATTGTCTCATCAGTTATTCTATCATTCTCTCTAGAGCTCTCTCTACTTCTTGTATTCTATTTGATCACATTTATGTATTGTTTAACCATGATTTGTTTTGCTCATGTTTTTGTTTTGATGTTTTGTGCATGTTTGTTCTCTTGATCCTTTGTATGTGTTTTTTTTTTACAGATTCTCTGATGTCCACGGCTTCAAGAAGCCAAATGACCTCAGTGGACTCCAGCTGATGTCGAAGGCAGCATCCAGTGTGATGACCGAATTCAAGGACATTATTCTGGCCTATGGACAGAGTGATGAATACAGCTTTGTCCTCAAGAAGGACACAACTCAATATGGAAGAAGATCAAGGTAATTCTATGGTTACACAAAATTAATCACATTTTGATTATACAGTGCATTACAATATATTTGTATAATGATCAAGTTGTTTCGCAGTGCTTTACATCATATCATCATCTATAGCCAAGTTTGAGTATTGCTCAATTTATTATCATATGATTTAAAAGAATATATAAATGCAAATACTTGTAATTTGAAAGTGCAAGATATTTTCATGGTTCATGTGAAACTTTGTAATATCATTTGGTATGTTTCCAGGAATAAAGCACATAATAGTTATAAGTATGCTGGCACCATTCATACCTTTCTCCAGTTTCCCTGTATCTATTAGTAATTGTTTATCTTGGTGTTACTGAAATTCAGTAATTGGTGTTAATGAAATTCAGGAAAAAATAAATGTGGTGCTTTGTCACCTGAAATTTACTTATGCTTCAATACACAATATCAAAATTTATGACAACTTCAATCAGAATCTATCGTACTTCACACTACAGAATTGATGTCACTTCATGATGGATGCCTGATGATTACTTGATCATTGAATATTTTGCTGATGCTTTCTTATCTCGATATATAAAATATCAAAATTCACGACAACTTCAGTCAGCGTCAATTCTACTTCATGAAGATGGTAAAATTGATGTTACTGCATGCTGGATGTCTGATGATTACTTGATCATTTAATTAAGATTTTGCTTCAATTTTCTTACCTCCTCTGCATTCTTCAGCAAATTGGCCACCACCATTTCATCCCTCTTTGCCTCCTCCTTTGTCTTTTCCTGGCCCATGGTCTTCCCCGACAAGCCTCTCCACTACCCACCAGCCTTTGATGGCAGGTGTGTCCTCTATCCCTCGGACAAGAACCTCAGAGATTACCTGAGCTGGAGACAAGCAGACTGTAAGTGTTATTGATGGAATGCCAAGGGTCAAAGTTGACACAGCAGGAGCAGAAACACATGATAAAGCAAGTTATTTTCTAGCTGTTATTTATTTATTTTTTTTTAATTCCAAATTCTTACATGGATTATTATTATTTTTTTTTTTTTAGAATGAAATTTAGATGTAAACACTTGTATGGTGGAACCAAAGAAGTGAAAAACCTTGTAATAGTAAGACAGTGCACTCCCATTATAATGATTGTGGTTTAAATAACAAAATTCTCGTTACAACGAAGTAAAAATTCAGGTCCAAAGATTTGTACATACTTTACTGTTCAGCTATTACAAAATTTCGATATAATGGAAAAAAACTGACTGCCCGAAGGACTTTGCTATAATGGGAGTCACCTGTACAGTGAACTTGTTAATCATAGATCATGTTAAAATGCTTGTGTATATTCATTGTTGGGGTTAGGATGGTTTTTCCCATTATCTCAACTTACAAATGATTGGTAACAAAAATATTTTTGGTGCCTGTGGCACTCATTGCTCTCATATCTTTACAGTTCATATACAACTATTTTAATCCAATCATCGGCATATTTATCATGAACTAATACAAAGTGGTTTGGTCACAAGAACCTATCCATGTTTCTGCAACAATGCATGCCATGCTTTACAGTGGATAAAAGTAACCAAAGAAACTGTTGGTGGCTGTATCGTTTTGTTCCATCCATGCTCAGGTCACATCAATAATTTGTACAACACTTGCTTCTGGACTCTAGTTCAGGAAGGGAACTGCTCACCAAAGGAGGCTGAGGAAAAACTGAGGGTATTATTTTATTTATGTTAGACTTGTGTAGGCATCTATATGTCTGTTTGTCACCGCATACTGTAGTTGTCCAACTGTCAATGTAGATATGAATATAAATCCAAATGTCTACATTCATTTCTAATTCCTGTTTGCATACAATTTGTACTGTCAGTGCAGCCTCAAACCCAAAAAGGGCCAGCATTGTAATTGCAGCAGATGTGTATCTAGAAAATTACCTCTAAATGTTAAGATGGTAAATTAAGAGTTGATCAATACTCCATTACTATGATTTTTTTTTTTTTTTTTTTAGCTATACAGTGCACTCCTGTTATAATGAACACGGTTAAAATGAAATTCCGGTTACAAAGAAGTAAAAATTCAGGCCGCAACGATATGCGCTCTATGATTTTTGTAAATTTGTTTGGTTGTAACGAAATTTCGATATGAGGAAAGAAAACTGCTGGTCCTAAGGACTTCGTTATAATGGGAGTCCATTGTATCAGGCAAAGTTTGAAATGTTCTATGTTGTAAAACCATTGTTGGTATCAAGAGTACTTTGCACAAGAGAATATGTACCCACAACTGCATCAACTGTGCTCCCATGTTGACAGGGTACTGTGGCTGGGGAGAAGAATGAACTGCTCTTCTCTCAATTTGGCATCAACTACAACAACATTCCAGAAATATTCCGCAAAGGAACCACTCTTATTTGGACCACAGTGAGTACAAGAACTCTCTCTAGATCGATGATTTGCTGTGAGGATGTGTCGAAAGGTGGGAAATACCCGTTTTCTGTGTGAGGTTGATAAGAATGAAGGATCATTCTGTTGACTGCAGAATAGCAAACACATGTGGATGTTGAGTACAATGCTAATGATTCCCAAGCTGTACTGTTTCATCTCTTGTAGGGTCTCAGATATTCCTTATTTGCATGGCAAGTTGGTACAATGATGTAGTTATTGTTCTTTCATGTTTACACGGAATAGTGACATTTTTTTTTTTTTTTTTGTGTGTCCGTACAGTAATGTACTCTTCCTTTTACATTTCCTTTTAGACTTGCTTAGTACTCTGTGGTTGACAGCAAACTTGACTGTAGTGAATTGTTATCTCTTGGGTATAATTGCCAGTGATTGTAGTGTAGAAAAACGGAAATGGAAGATTATGTCTCGTTATTATCAAGGAGGGATGGATGAAGCACATGAATGTTTTGTTCAGCTACTTTGAATGTTTTCACTTCTTTGTATGCCTGAGTGTGGTGGTAATGTGTCTTATCAATGTTATTTGTAAACAGATTGTTAAAAACTAGTCTTGATGATGTTTTTTGTATGATGTATAGCACAATTATTTGATAACTAAGTGATATAATTTTACTTCTGGAGTCTCCGAAAGAGACTACATTGAGAGACCCGCTTTGCGCACGCGCAGTCATATCGCTTTTCTACGCACTAGTATTCGAACGCAGTTCCCTTATCGCAGTCGAAAATTCTGATCTTTTTTCGCATTTCGCGGTACTAACGGTTCTAGAAACCAGCAGTTAGTGGAATTTAGATTCCGCTATCTTCCTATATCGTACAACGATTATTCGGTGCTTAGCAAGGCGGCAAGCACAGCCTTTTCTAGCGGCCTCATTCCACGAAAGTCACGCGGTGGCTACGGTGATGGAGGTACAACAGCCCCAAGAACAGCTGCATCATCCGGCTAAGCCCGGCGCAGTGGGAAACACCAACGTTGTTTGCGAAGAACGTTCCCCTCCGACAAGCAAACAAGTCAAGCCGAAAAAGAAACTAGTTAAGTCGGTCACGGTTTCCGGTACTAACATGGCGGATAAAGTGCCGCAAGCGAAGCAGGGCCCAAAGACGGCCGAAAAATCCTCGGATGTCGAGGACAGACTATCGAGACTGGAAAGTCTTCTGAGTAAAGTGGTCGACGCGCTACCCAGTGTAAACTCCACGCCGCCGAAACCGGCATCGCGCCATTTTGTGGCGTACGATGAGGCGCACAGCGCCGGACAGTGTGAAATTCCTATGGAAACTGATTTTCAACAGTGCGGGGAGCCGCACGTGCGTGACACGGGCGAAGCCAACAGAGAAGAAGGCGAATTTGCGTCAGACGCGGCAGACGTGCGAGAAATTCCCGTTCTCGCAGCAAAATTTGCCAAGCCGGGTGATACAGGGCTACCGGTAGACGAGGACTTAGCCAGCTCTACTACTTACCTCATAAGCCACCCTCTAGAAGAAAAAGTGTTGGAAGAGACGGCATCTAAGTATCCAGCCCCGAGCAACTGTGTTTACCTCGCTACACCGAAGGTGAACGGCCCGATCTGGGATAACCTACCGCAACACACACGCAGTAGAGATGCCAAGTTACAGCGTGTGCAGAAGTCGCTGACGAAGGGCCTGAGCGCGCTAATACAGTCCTTCCCATCACCTCGGCTGACCGACACACAGCAGGACGCATTGGCGTTGCTGTGCAATGCCAATTTTGAACTCAATTTGTTGAGGAAAGAACTTATCAAGCCGGACATGGCAGCCACTTACTCTCATCTTTGCAAACCTTCCACTCCCGTCACTAAATTCCTATTCGGGGATGAATTGGGAAAGAGAATGAAAGATCTCAAAGAGGAGCAGAAAGCTGCATCAGGGGTGATGAGAAACCCAATTTCGCGGCCACAGTCTAGTACGTACCACCCGTACAGGGGAGCAGCTTTCTCCAAGCGACAATACAGAAGTGCTGGCTGGACTGCAAGTTCAGCTGCCTCAACACACAGACCAACAGCCGGCGGTAGTAGCAGGCCTTTTTTAGGCCAGCGCCCACAGTGGGGTCACAGCAAGCAGCCACCACCCCGCACAGCGAGCCGCCCCCCACAACAGGCTCCACAGCACAGGCCTCCAATGCAGCGCAAGAAATAACTACCAGCATACCCAAAGAGGTAGGTAGTTTCGATTCACATCATGATCATACCTGCATTCCCCAATGTATTTGTACGTGTGTGCAATGTATTCCAAAGAAAGCTCCAGTGGCAGTCGGAGGTCGAGTGAGGCTTTTTTACAGGCGATGGTGCCAAATCACAGCTGATCCATTTATTTTGGCAGCAATCAGGGGTTACAAAATTGAATTTGAAGAAGCATGTATGCCCCCTAGGAGGGATAAGCCCTTCATTCAATACAAACCAAACCAGCACAATTCAGCTTGTATTGACAGAGAGATCGCAAGCTTACTGACTAAGAATGTTATCGAAGAATGTGGTCATGAAGAAGGAGAATTTCTCTCAAACATTTTCACACGACCCAAGAAAAATGGGGGTGTTCGACTAATACTTGATTTGACAGATTTGAACAAGTGTGTGAGCGTACAACACTTCAAAATGGATAACATTCATACAGATGCCCTTTTAATCTCCCCAGGAGATTTCCTAGCCTCAGTCGACCTCCGAGATGCTTACTACTCCATTCCAATTGACACTGAACACAGAAAATTCTTGAAATTTCCATGGCAAGGGAAATTTTACAGGTTCAAAGTCCTACCAAATGGGCTCAGCACAGCGCCCAGACTTTTCACCAAGCTCATGAAACCTGTTTTCGCTACACTGAGAGAAATGGGGCACATAGTATTAGGCTACCTTGATGATACTCTCATTATCGGAGAGTCAATAGAACAAACAAAGGAGGCTGTACGTGCAACCACAAATCTCCTGTCTGAGCTAGGTTTTCGTAGTCCATGAGGAGAAATCTATGCTAGAACCCCAACAAGAGCTCACATTCCTAGGGTTTAAGCTGCACACTGGTGATATGACTATCTCCTTACCAGAAGAGAAAATGCAGGACATTATCTCAGTCTGTTCAGACTTGCTTGACATTACTAGACCCACTATCAGGCAGGTGTCACATGTTATCGGGAAGATAATAGCTACTTTCCCTGGAGTCCAACATGGCCCTCTTTTCTACAGATGCCTAGAACGTGACAAAATTGCCGCCCTTAAAGCTAACAAAGGCCATTTTGACAGACCTATGAAGCTGTCATTAGAAGGGAAAGAAGAGCTCAAATGGTGGATTAATCATGTCTTTGAGGAGTGTGCACCAATTAAGCGTAACAGACCTACACTTGAGCTGCGTACAGACGCTAGTGGGCTTGGTTGGGGAGCCACAAATCTGTCCATTGAAACAGGAGGCAGATGGAACGATCTTGAAATGGAAAGAGCTAGAAAGAATGATATCAATTACCTGGAGACATTGGCAGCCGGGTTTGGACTGAAGTCCTTTTGCTCTTCTTTACATGATGTTCATGTCCTCCTTAGGTCAGACAACACAACAGCAGTTGCTTATTTGAATAACATGGGGGGTATTAAGTCCAAGGACTGTGACAGTGCAGCTAGAGACATCTGGAGGTGGTGCATGGAACGTAATATTTGGGTTACTGCAGCACACCTTCCAGGGAGTGAGAACACTGAGGCAGACAGCAGGTCTAGAAAGTTTAGTGACCGAAATGAATGGATGCTTAACAAGCAAGCCTTTAACAAACTAGTTTCAGTTTTTGGGCTTCCAGACATTGATCTCTTTGCGTCCAGACTAAACAACCAACTTGAGAGATATGTCACTTGGTTGCCAGATCCAAATGCAGAAGCCGTAGATGCATTTACGTTGGATTGGGGAGAATTCAAATTCTATGCCTTTCCCCCATTCTGTCTCATCCCAAGATGTCTTCAAAAAATTAGGACAGATAGAGCTGAAGGCATAATGGTAGTGCCAAATTGGCCCACACAGGCATGGTTTCCTAAGCTGAAAAGGATGTTAAAGGGTGAAGCAGTGCTAATTACAAGGAGTAGGAACCTATTAACGCAACCTGTTACGCATGAACCACATCCCTTGTATGATCGAATTGATCTTCTCTGTTGCAGGTTATGCGGCAGCCCTTCGAAAGGACAGGACTAAAGAAGGAAATTGTGGACATTTTGGCCGCTTCTTGGAGAGCCTCTACCCAGAAGCAATATTGTGTGTACATAAAGAAGTGGAAAGACTTTTGCAAGAGTAAGAAGAAAAGCCATCTTCACTCTAGTGTTCAGTTTGTTTTAGAATTTCTTAGTGAGCTTTTTCATGTAGGAGGTCTTGGATACAATGCACTCAACACAGCAAGAAGTGCGCTCGCATCATTCCTAGTTCTTGAGGATGGTGCCTCTACAGTTGGGAACAACATTTTGATATCAAGATTTATGAAGGGAGTTTTCCATCTCCGAACCCCAAGACCTCGCTATGTAGATACTTGGGATGTAAATATTGTGTTTTGCTATCTCAGAAAGCTGTCACCGGCAAATGCACTGAGCCTACAAGATCTCACCAAAAAGCTATGCATGCTCATGGCTCTCATCTCAACACAGAGAGCACAGTCGTTGCAGCTCCTGAATTTGGACAACATGATACTCAAGGGATCATCAGTTACATTTCATTTCAGCGAGCTACTGAAACAAAATAGGCCGGGAAACGCTGGCTACACACTGAGCATGAGAGCCTACCCTCCAGATCGTCGATTGTGCGTTGTCAACTACATCAAAGCCTACATACGGAGGACTGAGGAAATTCGAGGCCAAGAGCGTCGGCTCTTTATTAGTTTTCGCAGACCCCATGCGACAGTTACGTCACAAACCATCTCCAGGTGGATCAAAGATGTTATGACAGCGGCAGGAATCGACACTTCAAAATATAAGGCTCACTCAACAAGAGCAGCTGCGACGTCAGCTGCACACAGAGCAGACTTGCCAGTTTCGTTTATCCTTGAGAAGGCAGGCTGGACGAATGAAAAGACTTTCAGAAAGTACTACAGAAAACCCTTGCTGGATGGGAGCAAGTGTCTTTCAACTGCTCTACTAAAATGACCAGGCAAGGTAAACAATTTACCGTTTTGGTAAATGACAATTCATAGTCATTTCTGTTATATTTCTTACAAATATGGCTACTGGGCTTCAAAATCTCAATGTAGTCTCTTTCGGAGACTCCAGAAGTAAAATAGAAAGATTAAATGAGAACTTACCTGTTTGAAATTTGATCTTTATTTTACGAGGGAGTTGTAGGAAGAGAATACATTCCCTCCTCTCCCTCCCAAAGTTTCTAACGTGAAGCTAAGTTCTCCATAATCTTTCAAATATCCAGCAGCCACATTTGATGCTTCGAAAAATGACTGCGCGTGCGCAAAGCGGGTCTCTCAATGTATTCTCTTCCTACAACTCCCTCGTAAAATAAAGATCAAATTTCAAACAGGTAAGTTCTCATTTAATCTTTCTATTTTACAAGATAATTCCTCCTCAGTTTTTTTCTGTCTCTGTCTATTCAAGATTCGTTGAAATTTTCTGAACTCTTTCTTTCAGGTGGAAGAAGAAGAGACATGTGGTAGGGGTACAGAACATGAGAGGACAGTAAGGAGGAAAAGAAGGAAAATTGAGGAGCACAGTGGTGACATCATCGGAGACGACTTTTGGAGCAGCCATCCGGAACTGCTCGGTGAGAACAGATAGCGCTGAAGTCTGAACTCAGCTGCAGAAGTAAAACATAGATTTTGTGACTATGGACACTGGAAGAGTGTTGACAAGACTGATTAGCAAAGAAGATAAGAAACACGAAGCATCATATAAAGGCATCAGAGCTGCTCTGGAAATTTAGTCCTGTTGTGATCAGCGACCAATCTTCATGATCAGGAATATTCCATGGAAGACAGAATGCTGTGGAGGAATCAAGAGCATTTAACAGCTTGAAGCAGACAGGAATTTATATATAGAGGGGCCAGTAGAGGGCAGTGTTTAGGAAAATGTGTTGTTGACAACAGACTTCTGGAGAGAGTGATGCATTTGTTCATGTTCTAATAAAACTACATAAAATAAGTAACATGCTATGAACAGCACACATACTGCCCTTTTTTATGTTGCTTTATTACGGAAAGAACCTGATTCTCTCTATTAAAAAAATTTACCTCACTGGCTTCAAAGGGGAGTAAATCATGTTAATGTTCAATGATGTCAATCACAGTTGCAATATGTGCATCCACGGATTATTATTGGATGTGAATAGGAGGTTGCATTACACATGTTACATGGATAAAGAATTACAGGGTTATGTAACTGCTATCAGAATCAAGGATTAATGAGTGAAGCCAATCATGAAATTTATCTTTTTTTTTTTTTTTTTTTTTTGGTAGTAACTCACAATGTGTGCTCATCTAACTGCTATTTGGCACTCCAGTGATCTCGATTAGTCAATCTTAAATCAAGTTTGGTAGTCATTTGGTAGGCTCCACTAGTTATGACCTTCTTAATGTTTTTTTCCCCCCAGAATTTGTCTCACTTAGTACACAGATAGAGTGTGATAGGAATATCACAAAGTACTGTACGAGCTGAAATTTTCACGTACAGATATTTTCGCGAATTGCTACTTGGAGGACATTTTCGCGTCTTGTTAATTTCGCGGTTACGAGGGTTTAACTGAACTTAGTTATTCATGCATTATTTTCGCGGTTCAAAGGCGATTCGCGAAATGCGCAAAAATAAAACCACCGCGAAAATTTCAGCTCGTACAGTAATGTATCTACAGGCTAATAATCACATAACATGTACATAAATATTAAACTTGAGGATTACGAGACTACATACGAAAAGCTTTAAACTGATTTATGGAACTACATGGTTCCATACACATCACCCATTGTTTGTTGACAATAATTGTGAACGTGTGTATTTCTAAAACTTTGGCTCTGGAAGAAATGCATATGGTAGACATGTTTAACTCAGACTTTGGTAAACATGTTGATGCCCCCACGCAATTCAGTCGCTCATTTAATGTGGCTGCTATAGAGCATGTACAACATAATTGATTTAAACGTTAAATAAATCAGAATACCACATGTCACAGAACTATCGAGAAGATTGCAATCATTTATAGTTTAATTGGCAGATTGTAGATGTAATTTTTTCAGAAGTCTTTATAATGGGTTACAAGTAAACGTGGATGGTATGGAGCTGCATTTAAACACCCATGTGTAGTCTGTCAGCTGAAGTATTAGTATTAAAATGAAGGTCATTTTTTTTTCTTTAGCAAATTACAAGTGAGTTTTTATAAGGCTAATGAGGCATGCTTTCAATGGATTTGCTTCGAATGGATTTATTATTTGATATGAACATATGAAATTTTCCTTGATCATAGTTTATTAATTAGGGATTGAACAATGATTTATTCTCTAGGATTGTGTTCCCAATGATCTGAGCTCTCTGTACTACTCATGAAATTATAATCATGGTGATTTTTCCATGCTTCCATTAAAAAGCAGTTAGTTTTTTTTTTTTTTTAAGTTATTAGATTTTATTGCAAGTGTATGGCATAACATTAGATTGATGTGGGTATGATGAATACATTCAGATGGATTTATGAAGACTTCTTCAATGTTAATTTACTACTGAGAGTATAGATGTGTATACATTCACTTTCTCTGGACCAATTTTGCCCATTATTCATATCTTTTAAAAAAACTGTCTTGGTTCTCGCATATGATTACAATTGATCATATTTGTAAGAACATTTGAATGAAGTAAAAACACAGGATTTGATGCTCAAAGTGACCAAGTTGTTGTCTCAGCTCAACCTTGAAGTGGTTGTTACTTTCTGTATTGGGATGTAACTTGCTGTAAATTCATGCAGTGGATGTTTACTGTAGTTATTTATAGATGAGATGTCTTGAAATAGTGATACCAGGAGGAGGAGGAGGAGAAAGGGAAGAAGAAGGAGGAGGAGAAGAGAGAGAAAAAGAAGAAAAAGAAAAGAAAGAAAGAAGAAGAAGGTGATGATGATGGTGATGATGATGCAAATGAAGATAAAGATGATGGTGATGATGATGATGATGATGATGAAGATGAAGATGAAGAAGATGATGAAAATGAAGATGAAAAATATGAAGAAGAATGTAATGACAGTGACTGCATAAAGCACTCAGAGTAAGAATAGGCGTGAACACAGACACTTTCTGTACTGTATGTATCTATCTTCTCGGGATGTGTTAATGTGTATGTTTTACTTTGTGTGTCTTTGTGTGTGGAGCGCTGT
This sequence comes from Diadema setosum, assembly GCA_033980235.1. Taxonomy (NCBI): domain Eukaryota; kingdom Metazoa; phylum Echinodermata; class Echinoidea; order Diadematoida; family Diadematidae; genus Diadema; species Diadema setosum. The sequence continues at coordinate 8,845,599 of CM067073.1, forward strand.
CTATGCAAAACCTAGCAAGAGATATTTGGAATATGATGGCAGGCTGTGAAATGCAAAGGTTGATGCAGATTTTAGCAACTCAGTTCTAGTCAAGAATCATCTCGATTTTTTCATAGACTTACTTGTGTCACACTGATACGTTGTACTAAACAGTCTCCATTAGAATGTACTCTCCTTTATTTCATATCATATACATACCTTTACACTGATAGGTTGTACTAACCAATCTACGCTGTAATGTACCAGTCATGCAGGTACCCAGTTTTTACCGGATTACTGTAGCGATGTTATTTTTGACACACCCAACTTTTAATGTACAAATCAAAGTTCCTGTGAGTAGACCAGAACCATCAACATTTTCTGTAAGGGATCCTCTTTTAAAGGGATGGTACAGTTTTGGTTGAGATGGGTCTTCATGGTTCCAACATTTCTTGATGGTGATTTTTTTTTCCTTTTTTGAGATAGTGAGAAACCTCATGCAAAATATGGAAGAGCATATAATTCTAAGAGAAATGACGATTGTTTTGAAATGGCTGAGATATCCAAAACAAAGCAATCCTAATGAAAAATGAGTCACAGAGACAAATGAGTCACAGAGACACACTTTTTATGAGGGTCTCTTTGTTTTACATCGTTTTTGTGGTATTGTATTATTGTGGTATTTTAATGTTTAAATTGCAGTATGTGTATGATTTGTTTTCAAGGGTGCATTCTATTTTATCAAGCCTCTGGCTTTCTCTGAACTGTACCTGCTACATTTTGTAAACATTTTATATCCAATATTATATATATTTATAAATATATATACATATATATATATATATAATGGTATTATTATCCGCGTGTTGGAATAAGAGCATGAAGACGATGAAGACAAACAAGTTGACATAATGCATTAGAATCCAACTTCATTTATTTGTAAACCAAATTTTCGAAGGGTCGAAAATTTGGTTTACAAATAAATGAAGTTGGATTCTAATGCATTATGTCAACTTGTTTGTCTTATATATATATATATATATATATATATATATCACAACAAGTGATGATTTTATGAATGCTTATGCTATTCCCATTTATAACAATGGTACAGATAATATCTATTCAATTTATTACACAGGCCTAAGTGTGTGTATATTTAGGGAATGCAGCAATGCGTTTAATATCGGAACATAAAAGCAAAGTTTGAGGAAAATTAGACAATACGTTCAAAAGTTATGATTAAATGTTTTGGTACAGCCATCACTGGATGAGAAGACCACAACACTGTAGATGTCATGTATGGAAAACATTATAATGAAGTTTTTTTTTTTTTTAAATTCAATATACATGTATTTTTGTTTTGCTAGCATGATGAAAGAGTGATTGACGATATAACATCTTGCAGAAAGCAGGGGAATAGGCCCATAATATTACCCTTGACATATCGGGCGTTAGTTGTGTTTCACATCTTGTTTTGAGTATGCTCGAAGTATCGTTCTGTTGATGTTCTTTCTGTTACTAGGTGTCAGAGTACTTGGACCAGAGTCTGAAGGGATGCCTTGAATATTTTCTAAAAAGTACCCAAAGTTTTGTACTAGTTTCATACATCTTGCACATAGTAAATGACATCCAACTTTCAGACTTTGTAGACGTGTGTAACAGCAGTATTTAAATCGTGATTCAGCCACTATGTGCGTTACTCATACAACACATCACTGAAAACGACTGGGTCCTCCGCGCGTCACTTTGTTGTTACGTGTTGTATGTTGTTCGTTCTACTAGCGACAATAATCGACGACGAGCTATCCGAGACGACAGCTTCACCAAAAACTGTCGACTGCGACTGCGACTGAGGAGCTGAAATCAAGTGCGGTATTTAAAGTAAACGACCTGTACTACGACACGACGGGAATCTATAACTTGAAGGTTGTCAAAGAATCTTGATTTGATAGTGTTGTCATGTTGTTCCTGGGGAACTGCTTCGCCTCCTTATAATTATTCAGTTTGGCTGCAGTCTAGTCTCTCGCTCTGCGCTGCTACGGACGCGGTACCCAAATCACACGAGAAGCTAGCCCGCTAGCCCTATCAACCCGCCGGATCACTCGCTGGTTCCGCTCCTCGCCCGCGCCCGTACCCCTCCGTAGCGGCGTATTGACCTGTTTGCTCAACATCCGTATCGTCGTATCGGGGACTTCAGAGATCCTGCGAGCTAATTTACAACCCTAACGAGTTTAACTACTTAGCAGAGAGGGTCGATCCTAACTTTTTGAAGACAAGACACACAGTTGACACAGCTAACGTGTTAGAGAATGAACTAACTTGTTAAATATCGTGAATTTGCTACGTGCAGATTTCTCCCAATTGGACTTTGAGTGAAAACACTTCCACCAACTCTGCGAAACCATGTCAGGTAGGCATTGATGTGCCTTTAGCAATTGTGGTAATGACTAATAATATGTGGACATCAGGGGGGTGTTTCATCAACGTTTGTCAGCGCTTACAATTTCAGCAAAATCCTTGGTTTTGATTGGCTTAGATGCTCTGGTCACTGACTGTTACTAATAATACTATCGTCTATGGTGATTCAAGTTGTCAGCGCTGACAAACGTTGATGAAACACCCCCCAGGTCCAGGAGGGTGTTTCACGAAAAATTAAAGTTGAACTTATAGATCGACTTAGATTTTTATTTTTTTTTCATTCAGTATTTATTGGTAAAAAAATTTTGTGAAACACCCCCAGAGATCTCTCGATGTCGTGATCCATATTGACACTGACAGGCTCAAGGAGTATAACTATGATAAAATAGAGTCAATAGATTTAAAGCAAAATTGCCAAGGTTCGACCTCGACCTCCTGGTGGCAAAATTCAACCTGCACACGCACAGGTTTTACATGTAACACTCACTAGCAGGTGGTCAAATTTTGGATTGCATGATTATGGTCGAATCATGCATTCATGGGCATGGGCAGCTTGCTTTAAAACATCCAATGTAGAGCTGCGTAGTCTAGACAGAAAAAAAAAAGTCTGTTCGGAGGAGTCTTAACCTGTTGAGGACGAGTCCCGAGTATATTCGGAAAGAAGAAATAAGTTTTCTGACAAAAATATGTCAAATGAAAATCAGCTCTGTGAGACACAAATAAGTGAAAATAATAGGTGAATTTAGCTAATGATCTTTCAAATATCAGTTTTGCTACATGGTATGCATTTTGAGGTGATTGGAAAACTGTTCTTAATGAAATTCACATTCTAACGTATCCCCTGCAAAGAATATGAAATTTTCATTTGGTACAATTACACATTGTTTATCACATACAAGTACACTGTATGTTCAATCTGACTGGAGATTCAGATGTTAGTTGGTAGTGATTGTACAGAATGTCAGCAGCACAAGGTATAGGAGAGAGAGCGCAAGCGTGCTTGAATGCAAACTCACCCGTCACTGTGAAAAGGCCATTAGAGAAATATTAATGGCTGACACTGGGTAATTGGAACTATTAATCTTGCTAATTGCGCATTGCCAGCTTTTTTGTCAAAGTGCTCCACATGTTTTGGTGATGACAAGGGCTTCAACCATTACATGTCGTGACCAAAGTACTTGATAGAGATCATATGCAGTACAGGCTGTCAGCAGTTTTATTTTTTTTTTCAATAATCATCGTCAAATTAAGTGCCCCATTTATACTGCTTACTCATGTTATTCAAGCAGTCTTATTGGTTGAATTTGTCATTTTATGCCACCCAATCCAGTGTTGGCAATGAGAAATACTGCATAATTCAATTTAATGCTTGATTTTCCTTGGCACAAAGTGCAATAGCTTTGTACTTTGATCGATTAACCCTAACACTTCCCACTCAATCATGGTAGAGAGTGATTTAAAGTATGAACCTATGATTTATTATATTTTGCAGTGCCCAGAAAGCCGGACCCCCCTGTCGTGGGAAAGGTGACACATCATAGCATCGAGCTGTACTGGGAAAAGGCATCCAAGCAGGATACAGTTGCCAAGGGAGATGGGAGGCTACGCTACATCATCCAGGAGTCAGACCTCACCCAGGGATGGGGCAATGTCTACACGTAAGAGAATTTGCAGAAAAAAAGATCCATTTTATTTTTATTTTTCATAGGACAGCAAGGTATCTTGTCTGTGTTTTGAGTTATATTTTGTTTGTCATCATTTGTTTTCATTAATTCTGATTTGAACATGCAGACCTCTGTTTCCAATTAGTAAAGGCCAATTTACCAAAGAATGCAAAAGACACTTCCTCTTATCCCATTTTTATGCCTCTGCCATGAAGTGTCACCGGAGGCATTATTCTTTTTTTCTTTTTGGTACAAGTATGCAAGTCAGTCTAAGATCAAAGCTGCTCTGCGAAACCTTTATGTATACATTGAATAAGATATCTTGTCTCGAAAGGGTGTTGGATCGAACAGTCAAAGCAGTGCATTGTGCTTGGAAAACTTGTGGGGTACTTCGATGGGCTGGCTAGAAGATCTATGTGTTGTATAAGGTCTTTACTAATCTCTTGTGGATTGGTAATGAGAGCCAAAGACAGAAAACGAGAGAGAAGAGAGAACTTGGTTGAATGAGAGAGGTGAAAGAAGAGACAAAATGCCATGACGACATTAAAAATCAAACATAAGAGAGAGAGAGAGAGGGAGAGATTTGGCATTAATGTTTTATTTTAGTAATGTTGTATGTTTTTTGTATGCCACAGACCTAATCAACAATAAGTATACCCTTCTCACAGTCTAATTATCCTCTTTTAATTTGAGTGATAGATAGTCAGTAACATGTATTCTCTGAGCATCAATCATATTAAACCACTTCATATGTGTATGTGTGTGTTTGTGTGTGGATCCATTAATTTTGAACAGGAAGAGAGTTGATAATCTTCTAAAGGATTATCAAGGAGTATGTGTGTGTTTACCTGACCGATGTAACGTAAAATTTAGTCAATATGCAAAAATTTGCTGATTTAATGTGCAATGTGTATCTCCGGATCTTTCAGATTTTCTAGAAGAAACGAAATGAAACATTACAGGAAAGACAGACGAAATCTTCAGATGACATATGAGGGACAGATCAATAGACATAGTTTGGTTTTCGTTATGTACGGATTGTCTGTGACTTCAGATTGACAAAAGACCTGCACAATATGAATTCATTGTATTTTTCACAAACTTTGAAATCTTTCATGCGCATATTGTGGAGCAATTTCCCAGTTCATAAAACCTTCAATGATTCTTGGTGCCTCTTCTGGGCAATGTCTGGGATATTCTGTTTTGGCTCTGCTAGGAAGCAATTCAAATGTGTACCATCAGCTCTGAGGATAATGGCAGACAGCACCGTGTATTGCTGTTGTGGGGGGAAATTGTGGTCGTTATGGATCATCGGCCTCGGTTTCAGCTGCTCTCAGTGGAATTCTCATAGTGTTGTTTGTTCGCCGGAGGTTGTCTGAAGTCACTTGGGGACCTGTTTCATAAAGATGTTTGCAACATACGTCATTGCTATGGCAGTAGCCAGGAAACGACCAGTTGGTTGTGATTGCTGCAGTATGCAATTATTGCAGTTTTCAAGAAATACAAATGTTTTTAGTGAGACATGCCCCCAATAGGCCTTATCTCATTATTTTTTTTTTTAATTCCAAGAAGGCCTTAAAGGGACTGTACAGTACTGGTTGTGGTGGGGATTCATGCTTGTAACATTCGTAAGTGAGATAATGAGAAACCTCTCATGAAATTTGAAAGAGCATGTGATTTCATGAAGGATTCAACGTTTAGGCCTATTTGATGAAAATTGGTTTTCAAATGGCTGAGATATCAAAAAAAGTGATAATAATAAAATGCGACAGGCCTTGCGTTTTATTAGGATCTCTTTGTTTTATACCTTGTTTTTGGATATCCGAGCCATTTCAAAACCGATTTTTATCAAATAAACTTTTGATACGCCTTAGAATTGCATGCTCTTTGACATCTCATAGAGTGGTTTCTGAACTCATTTCCACTTTTACAGTATCTCGCAAAATGTTAAAAGCTAAATTCTCACCTCAACCAGAACTGTACACACCCTTTAAAAGGGGAAATTTTCGCAACTCCATGATTATGATAAGACTGTACAGATGTTAAGCTTGGATACAGCTAATGAATTATGTAACCACATTTGTTTGTCAAGGAAACTTCTACCTGAAGCATGACACAGCCAGCCGTGCACATCCATTCACAACTCAGATTACAATTCCACAACTTTCCCCACCCCCTTAAAAAAGCACAGTGTAAGTCAAATGAGCATGTATTAAAGGGGAAGGCTAGTAACTGATCAGTGGGAATCAGTGGAAATGCTGGGAGATGATTGTTCCAATCCTTATGGGATTCATTCAAGAGTTCATTGTATATCTATTGTTGTGTGAAAATGATTTGCTTCAGAACGGTCTCATATTCAAGTAATGTGCAGATTAATGCTCCGTCACTGACCAGGGACGCTAACCTGGAAGCATTAAACTGCACATTACTTGAATATGAGACCATTCTGAAGCAAATCATTTTCACACAAGAATAGATATACAATGAACTCTTGAATGAATCCCATAAAGATTGAAACAATCATCTCCCAGCATTTCCACTGATTCCCACTGATCAGTTACTAGCCTTCCCCTTTAAGGTTATTTATAACATTGATAAAAGTATAAACTGCAATTTAACCACATTAACCTTCAGATGAACTTTTCACATGATTTTTATTTACCAATGTACAGTGTTTTTTTTTTCCCCTGAGTGAAGAATGAACTGCTCAATTGTTTTGCGGAGGTGTTTAAGGCAAGACAGGTGGCAGCATTTGTTATTTTTAGTTTTAATTATGGCGAATCCTTTAATTAATAATGCGAACGTCACATTTCATATGTTTCCTTAGCGACCACAATGCTTCTCTTGTAGAAGCGTGAAGTGGTTGCATATGAGACACTGTGATATGAGGTGTAAACGTTCTTGAGCGATCCAAAGGCGCTCATCTGTCATTGGTCAGCTATGAGGGGGGAAATGATTTCTACGTCACATATTTTTTACACCATCCTGTTTGGCAGCTAAAACGGCTGGGATGGGTGAGAGAGGGGAATAGAGAAGAAATTTTTCTCGATATCTGCTGTATGATATTAGATGCCATTGTTACTAGGCAGCTTCCAAGATTCACATACTTACTGTGAGTGTGACCGACGTAAAGGGTTTGACGTGGACAAAAGTCACTCAGCTCCAATAACTCGTGTGAATAACTTCTTCTCTAAGGTAAGTTGCATGGTCTGCATTTCTAATTTGATGAGGCAATGTGCATAGCAATGTGTTATTGGATTAGTGTTTTTTGTGGAGTTGATAGCAGAAAGTCATTCTGGATGTGGATTTCCCTGGAATGGGTAATCATTCCATGGTGGCAATATTTGACAGTTTTTTATGGCTTGCTTGATTGTATGTAGGTCTTACAGTACATGATGAATTATGTCCAAAAGCCTTTTAATGGCAAAAGCGTGGAGAGCATAATGACATTTATTTACAGTTGTGCAATGTACATACTGTATGTCAGTAACATTGCACAAATGTAACTACTTATAGTAAGTGCAGCCAAGTACTCACAATGTATCACATGTGTGACATCATATGCATTATATATTACAGTTAGCCATTTGTGAACTTGTTCATCATCATTTTAAAGACCATGGTTTTGTTGACCATAGAAATGTCAACCACAGAAATGTCCCCAACATTGTACATGTGAGCAGCAGTATGCACCTGCACTGTCTTTAAAAAATATTATTTCCAAAGTTCTTTGTTGCTATAGGAACCTCATATTGGTGGTGTGGTTGGATACAGAAGTTTGCTGTTTCATTAGCCTTGACGTTTTGATTGTAAGTGCACTTCATTAGTACAGTGATGAGGCAGGGGTGAGACAATGTACAGTAACAAACAAGCATCAGTGACACTTCAGAAGACCAAGTTCCCCCCCCCCCCAAAAAAAAAAGAGAGATAAATAATAATAACAAATAAAATAGCACCTAGAAACACAACAACAAACAAAAGCAAGCTAAAACCTGTCAAACAAATGACATTTTTAAACAAAAGTGCTTATTTTCCCTGCAAAAAAAAAAAAAAGATTCTGTATTATTTCTCATTATTATAGCCATAAGCATGCTTTAGATTGAAAACAGTTTGTATCAATTTGAGAAACTCGCTTTAGTCAGTAAGTACCGATAGTCTTTTCCTATCAATTGGCTTGAACATTGAAGACCTCACTTTGTCTGATAATCTGCCCCCCCATATCCTCAGCAGGTATTCCAAATGGCCTGTTGGTTTTGCGTACCAGTGGCTATTTCTGTTTCCAATACCACTAGTGCATCTTTGCTGAGCTAGGATTCACACTGTGCTGAGCTCTTGGCAGCTCTTCTGTACATTTCTGGTACAATTGTAGATAGTTGACTATCAAAAGCCAATGCAAAGCTTGAATGAAGACCCTCTTGGAAACTCAGTGAAACAGAAACCCTAAAGGCACATCTTGAAAAAAAGGAACAACCCAAAACAAAATCTGTCACGAAACAGCCACATGTTAAAATGCATGCTTGAGTGGACCCCTTCCTTTTGAAGCTTACATTGTAAATATTCTTGTGAATGCTGGCTGTATGTAGATATAGTACTTTTTTTTATGGATCATGAATATACTGCTTTACTTATGCAAAAGGTTGCAGTCTGAGTAAATTGTAATTTGCTGCAGGTGAAGAGGTTGGCAAATAGATATGGCTGCCATTTAATTAGCATAATCCTTGAGTGTACATGGACATTACAGAGATAAGTGGTTGTAGGTATCTATGGTGATCCAGGGCGGCTATTACCTAGTCTGACCTTCAGACTTTTTATGCTCCAACTTTTACTCATTTTAACTCAGTAGGTGCATCAGGGGGGCATTTCATGAAGGAACTTGTCGGATAAAATATCTGACAAGTCAATTATATCCGACAAGTTTTGAGAAATTCTTTAGTCTGATTGGCTGATTTCTCTGAACTTGTCGGATATAATTGACTTGTTGGACATTTTATCCGACAAGTTCCTTCATGAAATGCCCCCCAGAATTAGAAGATCCAGTCTCATTTTATACACTTTTTCAACTTAGTGGTGATATCATAGGCCCTTAATACCAGCAACAAGAAAATATTTTTTAGCTCAGGTCGATGCATATTCTGTACGCTGAATGAAGTTTGAAAAACATAGGACTGCTTAAATGCATGTAGAGGGCATAAGATAAAGAATTGATTGCTTGGGAGTCAGACTAGCTGATAACTTAATTATACTCTCATGTCAGAAGCAACAGAGGTTGTTAAAGTTGTATGTGAAGTATTGGTTCAGCAGTTGCAAGATGCACTTATGTGTGTCAAACAGTCACGAAGAGCATCCATTAGAGGCTTTCAATTCCAAGTGTTACACTCACGACTGCTTTCCCCTGGCATATCCTGGAAAAAGTGTATTGTGTTGGGTCGATGAAGCCGACAGTGCATGCTGTATTGTTCTTGTCGGGTGGAAATCTTGTCTTAATTGTTCTCTGTTCTGCTTCAGTGCAGTGACGCACAGCAAAGAGCCGTTTGGGTACTGTCTCAGCCTCACTGCAAATGTCAGGAAAGATGAAAAAGGGGAGGAAGGTTTTATTCTCAGAGAGTTGTAATTTGTTTATTGATTTTTCACATCTAAGACGGATGCGTTTGCTACAACAATGACTTTGGAAGGTTCTTAATGAACCAAAGAAATGCTTGTTATACATTTAGTCTTTGTTCCTGTCAAGTCTGACCTTCCATAATACATTGACTCCCAATCAATATCATGGCACAGATAATTTTCTTTTGGAGTCATACAGGCTAAAGTGAGCCCATCGTATGATATTGTCTTGTGTAATATTGTGTACCCTTTATAATTACGGTTGAGTAAAGAGATAACTTTCAATTCATAGGAAAAAGATTTAATTCAGGCTCATTGTTTCATGACAGGGTCTACAAAATAGTGTATACTGTTGGAGTTGTCTTTAGGGAAAATCAAAAGAAAAGAAATTAAAAAGGGGTAGAAATTATGTTTTATACATGTAGTACCTAGTATACTAAAGAACTGTTGAAATAAACCCTAATATTTGGTCAATGCCTTGGACAAGATTGTTGTATAATATTGGTATCTCGATTGAGATCACTGGGCTGGAGACTGCTTGGTGACCTGGTGGCAACTTGAGTCTCTGTGGTTGCAGAGTGGTCGTGGAGACCAAATTGTGTGACAGGCTACCATCAAAAGCATTGTAAGCTGTGGAGACTGGCAGATCAAAGTAGAAAGGAAAAAAGGTGCATTCACATATATGGTGAACCACCACAGTAATTCATAATGTGAATGCAAATATGAACCAAGAAATACATACATTGTGAAGTACCGTTGTATTTAGGGTAGTAATTCAAACTTTGGGTGAAATATGCTATGGATGTAAGATATAAGCATGAATCATGTCACGATGGCCACAGATCATACAGCTGTGTGTTTTACGTGTGACCTGACACACTTCCTTCTTTTTCCCGTAGGAAATTATGCACCTTGTACTTGTAGTACTGACTGGTGAAATAATGCAGTAATTCACAATGTGAATGCAAATGCACCAAGAAATGTGTACATGTACATCGTGAAATACAGTAGTTAGTAGGGTATTTAGGATGGTGCATCTGTAATTCAAGCTTTGCGTGAAATATGCAAGCAAGATTTAAATGTAAATCATGTCATGATGACCATGCACAGATCATACAACGGTGTATTTCTCATGTGACCTGACACGCTTCTTGTGTTCTCCTGTAGAGTGTAGAAGCTATGTGCATTCACACAGTGCTTGTTTAACCTTAGAGAGGTGTACCTCTAGACCAGAAATCCTACATTATCACGTGAATGAGAAAAGTATTGATTAAATCACAATGGTATCTATTGCCATGATAGTTTGCTAATGAGAATGGTGCCAGCAGATTACCGTAAAACACTATGGTAATCACTAATGCAAATGTGATCATGCACATAGATCGGTTGTTGTACACCTTCATCCATTACATAAATTCACCTTCTTGCGCAGGTCCTAGGTGTCCATCAAGACTTCCTGTCTTTTGAGTTAAAATCAATAAAACCGGCATGATGCTACTTTGAGTCTGCTACCTTCAAAACCACAGGGTGTATCACTCTCTCTGTCTTTTTTTTTTAGCTCCCAATATTTCAGTTTATTATCTTTTCTTTTTATGGAGCACACATGTACCGGTACTCGACTGATAATTTACAGGTGCATGGCTGGATGTTCATTGCTGAGTGATCGATGAAGAGTGAAGTCGGTTCAGGCCACTGGCAGGTGTGAAGGATAATATCTCACTTTATTGACTCCACTGTGCAGGGCTGCAGAGTGTATGAATTACAGGATTGAAGTCTGTCTGGGCAGTCGGTCGGTCGGTCTGTTGCGAAATCTTGCATCGCGAACTCTTTCTACAGTTTTGAAGCATTTTAAATGAAACTTAGGGTAAATGATGATATTGAAGTATAGATGTGCGAGACATGTTTTTTGTGTTTGTTGGACAATGCGTTGCCATGGTAACCACAATTTTACCAAAACTTTGTGGAGGGAACTACTTCCATAGTATTTAAGCAATCAGTTTCAAAATTGGTATCTATGATGATCTATAGGTGTAGTTATGCAAGACACTCTTTCTGTTTGTACTTGACAAAGCGTTGCCATGGTAACCGCATGTTTTCTTTGAAATCCTGTGGAGTGAACAACTTCCACAGCTTTGAAGCAATTGAAATCAAATTTGGTAGGCATTATGGCTTGAGGCATAGATGTAGAACACATAATTTTTGTGTTTGTCAGACAAAGCGTTGCCATGGTAACCATAATTTTACCAAAACCTTGTGGATTGAATAACTTCCACATCATTCAAGCAATTACGGTCAAATTTAGTATGTATGTCATGATGATCGGGAGGTGTAGTTATGCAAGACACCAGTGTGTTAATATAAGAAAAATGTGTTGCTGTGGTAACCACTAATTTTTGTATCAAATTGAGCCATGTAATCTATGAAGGTGAAATTTGGTATGTATGATGCTCTTTAAGTCTAGTTTTGCAAAATGTCCTTTTTATTTGTGTTGGACAATGAGTTGCCATGGTAACCGCATTTAAAAAAAAATCTTGTGGAGTGAACTTCTTCCACAGTTTTTAAGCAATTGAAACCAAATTTAGTAGGAATTATGGCCCTGAGGTATAGATGTGGAACACATAATTTTTGTGTTTGTCACACAAACCGTTGCCATGGTAACCACAATTTTACCAAAACCTTGCAGATCGAATAACTTTTCCATCATTCAAGCAATTAAAATCAAATTTAGTATGTATCATGATCTAGAAGTGTCGTTTTGCAAGACACCAATTGTGTTAGCGTAAGGAAAATGTGTTGCCATGGTAACCACTCATTTTTGTATCAAAATAAACCATTCAAGCTATGAAGGTCAAATTTGGTGTGTATGATGGTCTTTAAGTGTAGTTATGCAAAATGTCCCTTGTGTTTGTATCAGACAATGCATTGCCATGGTAACCACACTTTTTACCCAAACCATGTGGAACCAACAGTTACCATAGCATTCAAGCAACTGTGGTCACATTTTGTTTATGATTGCCCTCATGACATCACATACTATAAAGCAACTCTAGGGGCGGGGATATTAATCACCTTCAGTGATAATTCTAGTTTTATGATGCTAACAAACTCCCACATTTGTATGATTTTTCTTGAATTCTTGCGCAGGGGTTACGGAACGAATCACGTGTTTGATGGTCTTGAGCCTTCCTCGCAGTACAAGTATCGTCTCAAAGTCATGAACAACAACGGGAACAGCGAATTCAGTCAAGCTGTCACTGTCACAACAACCAGTGAGTATTTTCTGTCACAGCTAAATCTACTGATGTCAATGAGTTTTACTCTGAGGTGTGCCAGTACAAAGTCTGCTCAACAATAGATTTCTATTCCCCCCCCCAAAAAAAAAAAACAACAACAACCAAAAACCAAAAAAAAAACCAAAAAAAAAACAAGATGGCACCTTCGGTTTCATAGTTCATATTGCATCAGCTGAGGAGGCCATTGCAAATCACTATTAAATTGTGTGCATGTACCGACAGTATATGACAAAAAGACACGAAGAGATAAATTATATGAAAGTGATGAAACAGTATAATTTTAATATGCCAACTATAATATCTGCATACTACAGTAATGAAAAAAATCAAACATGCCTTGCACTAATGTGGAAATTGGCCAATTCTTCTTTGTTTCTTTATTCGTCATTTGACAGCAACTTGATATATAAAGTATTGTGATGGAATAAGGTCAGCCTATGATGAATAAATTGATGTTCCATAATGAATTTTTAAAAGCAAGCTTACTATCTCAGTATTAAAAAATGATTTTTATTGCCACCTCCAATTCCAGTAATACTATGAGACAAACTCAAAACCACTAAAATATCTGTTTTTTATGAGAATGAGACCCCCCCCCCCCAAAAAAAAAAGAAGTGATATACTTTGACAGTATGATACAGTGTCACTTGTACAGATAGCAAGGCGTAACCCTATTTCAGTGACCTGAAATGCATTGTTTAGACGGGCGTGCTGTCTTTCCCCATATCACATATTAGCATGATAGAGATCACCTGTAAACCAGTCGATTCTCTGACAGTAATAATTGATCAGGGTTTTCTATTTCATCAAGCTCTTTCCCTATCGTTCGATGCTCGCTGCCTTAATTACATTTCAGTCCTGTCTGTGTACTTGATTGGTGATGGGTATGTGAAATGTCTCTTTCGAGCTGCTGCAGCACAAAACAAATGTTTGCCCTGCCCTTTTAGGAAGAGAGGACTTCAAGAGCTGATGCCCTTTGCCCATTTGGGTTCTCCTTAAATTCACTTTTCTCTTTTCTCTTTCCTAAGCTGGATATGTATATCGATGTGGAATACTTAGATGAAGGGAGGGATGGAATAGCATTGAGTTGATTGGATTACAAAGACCTGTGCACCATCTACTGAGATCCTATTCCTCTTACTCATTTTAATTTATCTTGAATGAAATGATCCCTTTGTAATGAATTTTACATCATTCTCATGTGGTCTGTTAATAAGAAATGAGGCAGCTGTTCAAAATCACATCAGTTGCAACTGTAAAGAGGTAAATGTACAAACAAGATCAATCAATTACAGTTAACATAGGTTGAATCGTACATCAGCATAGAAATCCAATTCGAGTCACACATAAACAAGTGAAGCAAATGCATTTTTTGAATGTTTCTTTACTTATGGGGACACAACAAAGTTATCAATTATGTTTAAACTGATTAGAGTTACAGAGATTGGGACACGTACACACACATACATTGTATGCATTGATACGCAAGTATCAGAAAGCGTGTTAGTCATACACATACAACTCTGCGGAAATTTCATTTGTTAAAACAGCACAACCACTTTGTCATCATAATCTAGTTTTTGCTGTCCTGCTCTCTGAGATAGGTAGATAGATAGATAGATAGATAGAGAGGGAGAGAGATGTCATGGCAAAGAGAAGGGTGATAGTAGATGTGGGATGGGATAGGAGAGGTCAAACAATAGATAGGAATGCAGACAGGTGCAAGATGGTATACAAATAGTGAATGGTCACGAGTGCAATGGTACAAGATTTCGCGCAAGGTGAAAGATAGAGGCGCTCTATTCAACTAGGCGAAGCCTAGTTGAATATTGCGCCTTGTTACGACCAAAATCACTCTGAGAATGATCGCACAAAAGAAACAATCAACTAATGTTCAGGCGGTTTATTAACAGTGATATTGTGGGTACAGACTCGTAATCGGTTTTCACATCAGTTCAATAATGATCAATAGAAACAGTTACAAATCAGTAATGAAATCACTTACACTTATTAGTACATGCAATATCCCTGGAAATGTCCAAATACGATGCTCGATGCACAAAGGAATGATCCACGATGCACCGATGAATGATACCTTCGACGTAAATCCAGAGGTGCAGGTTACGATAGTCCAAGGTATAGATCCAGGGTAAAATCCAAGTTATGTGTCCACAGCAAAACGTGTAGAATCCAAGCGTTATGACGACCACGTCCAGTTGATGTGTTGAATGATGATTCACTTTATAATGTCCAGCGAGGAATCCAGCCCGTCACAGCTTTTCCGTAATAATGTCCGTTGACACTAGAATATGGAGTCTATCTCCAACTTAGGCAAATTAATTCTCTGCAGGCAAAATGTCTCCCAGGCCTTATCTCCACAAACACAGTTTGTATAGCAGGTCAGCAGGTAACACAGGACGGACTATAACAAGTCGCTTCAGAGCCAAAAGTGACGTAACTCTCAGAGCAGAGGTGTTGGGTACTCTGCCTACCTCAGAATTTCTCCTGCTTATATACTATCCATTCACCCCTTTCTAGTACATTCTGTAATTTTCTCCAACCTGGGGCCACATACCTGAACATACTAGCAAGTCCAAATTCCAGGAATCCTGGATGACTCACTGCCTAATATGTGCATAACATCATTGCCAAAATTAACTACCAATCACATTGGGCTACAGGGGCAGTGCCTCACTCAGCCAGCACTTCCTAGAATTTTCTGGAATGGGTTAACCCTAACTAGGCCGGGGGGGGGGGGGCCTCCGAGGCCCCCCCCCTCGACGTTCCGCGCGATGTATCGCTAACGTGAAAAGCTATCGCCGCGATGTTTCATGACTTTTTTCTGTCGAGTCTCCCGCATCTTTTGACACCAAATTTGCGATGCCCGGGCGCGCGGTTACGAAGTTTCGCATAAATATGTACATGCATGTCAGACCAAAAATTGCTCAAAAATTGCTCGTTCAGAACAATGTCGCGAACAAGTTTCATCGAAAAAACAATGAAAAACATAAAGTCGAAAAAACAAAGAAATACATAAGAAATAAAAAAAACCATAAAATACTTAAGAAATCTTTTTGAATGGCTCAATTTTTTTCTCTTATATTTGCTTAGGACACTAAAAAGAATATTTACACAAAAAAATGTGCCCATTTCGGGCTTTATTTAGTGATTTATACCAAATTGTCTGATTTCATGCATCATTATGCATAAATTAGCATAATTTAGCATAAATGACAATTTTTCGAAAATCTAACTTCGTAGTACTTTAGATTACATCATGGGCAATGTGTGTGCCAATTTTCGTCGCGATCGCGCGGTCAACGGCCGAGATCTGGAGGGGGGGCCTGGGAGGCCCCCCCGGCTCTATGATCTACCTAAATAGCCCGGCCTAGTTAGGGTTAAATCATTCTAGATTGAGTGAGCTATAATGTATTTCCTGTCACATGCATACATGTACTGTAGCTACATTCTATACCATGTAGAAAATTCTCCACTGATCTGGTCAGCCTGTATGTACTATATCTAATATCATATAGAAGGTTCTACATTAATCTGGTCAACCTGTGTACATACAATGTACACATTAAAACAACCATGCATACAGCCTTGATACATTAAACATGTACATAACTACTTGTGTGTACATTTGTGACACCATCCCCCATGGGAAAAAGAAAGCCTTGCCGTAGCAAGGGTTTCTTTTACCTTCACAATTTCTCATTGTTATTTACAACGAATGTGAGGTAAAATCCAAATCAAACAACCATAATCACATACTATCACATGCCTTTTGAGTAGCTGCATTAATTCCATGTTCTCTTTTCATGGATACCATTTACAATGATATTGCTTGATTCTCTGTGCTTATACAATCATATCCAAACTCAAATTGCATACATCAGTAATGGATAAGCTAGACACATACACTGTAAGTGATATGCGGTGAAAACTTTTCACCCTTGAATTCTACTGTGCTATCCACTACCTATGTCACACCAACTGACTTTCTGTCATAGCACTCTTTCAACATGTTGACATGACACATTCTCTGTTCTTTGCGTCTGTCTGGTGTGCTGATCACATAGTTCACATCATTGAGTTTCTTTTTGACACAGTATGGGCCACTGAACATGGCTTTCAGTGGTTCACCTTGTATGGGCAGCAATACAAGAACTTTGTCACCTGGTTTGAAGGTTCGGGCTTTGGCATTTTTGTCTGCCTTTCTCTTCATTGAGTCTTGTGACACTTTCAAGTGTTCCCTAGCTACCTCACAAGCCTTTGAAAGCCTTTCACGAAACTTTGACACATAGTCAAGTAGGTGGACCTCATCATCCTCAGTCATGAATTTCTCTTTGATGAGCTTCAGTGGGCCCCTGACTTCATGACCGTACACCAACTGAAATGGGCTGAAACCCGTCGACTCATTTGGGGAGTCCCTCGTTGCGAACAGCAGGAAAGGGATGCCCTTATCCCAATCCTCGGGATACTCCTCACAAAATGCCCTAATCATTGTCTTTAGGGTCTGGTGGTAGCGCTCCAACGCACCTTGGGATTGGGGATGATAAGCTGACGACTTCAGCTGCTTCACACCCAAACGATACATCACCTCTTGAAATATGCCTGACATGAAATTTGACCCTTGGTCAGACTGCACTTCCTTTGGCAACCCATACCTAGTGAAAAACTGCACTAGAGCATCTACCACAATCTTGGCAGTGATATTTCTCAATGGGATAGCCTCTGGAAACCGTGTAGACATATCCATAATTGTCAAGAGGTACTTATGACCCGACCTAGTCCTAGGCAAAGGTCCAACACAGTCAACTAGAACCCGACTGAATGGTTCTTCAAACGCAGGTATCGGAATCAATGGCGCCGGCTTCACTGAATGCTGTGGTTTACCAGCCACCTGACATGTGTGACAAGTCTTACAGAACTCAGCCACATCTACATTCAACCCTGGCCAATAGAAATGCCTCATGATCCGATCCTTTGTCTTTCTGACGCCTAAATGGCCGCCAACAGGTAACTCGTGAGCAATCCTCAAGATCTCACTGCGGTAACTAGGAGGGACAACAACTTGACGGACCACCGTCCAATCCTCATCAGCTGGCCTATGGGGAGGTCTCCACTTCCTCATCAAAATGCCATTTTTGACATAATAGCACTCAGGGACCTTTTCAGCCTCAGCCTCAGAACATGCCGTCTGAGACAAGCCTTTCAACTCAGAGTCTGCCTGCTGTGCTTCAACCAAGGAAGACTTGCTAAACAGCCCATCACTGTTAGCCTCGGAGCCTAATACAGCAACCCCATCATTCAAATCCTTGAAAAAGGTTTCTGCCAACCAAACACCGGAATTCTCCTCCACATCAACAGAATCCGCATCATCTCGAACAGCTCTACGAGCCTGAGACCTAGTCACAACACAATCTGGGAAAATCCCAGGGAATTCCTCCTGCAACTGCTCAGTTTCAGCAACCACCACTGGTTTATCCAAAACAACTGGAGACGCAACCACCTTGTCCCCAGCCAAGTCATTCCCCAACAAGAAGTCAATGCCTACCATGGGCAACTCAGGAACAACTCCAACAGTGACAGGACCAGAAACTAGGTCACACTTCAAATCCACTCTATACAGTGGAACTGACATATAACTGCCATCAACAGTCTGAATCAAGACTTTTGCATTCACTGCACTATCTGGTGGAAAAGTCATACCACCATCCACCATCAACGACTGAGAGGCCCCCGTATCCCGCAGGATAACTACTGGTTTACCTGCCTCACCAGAAGTACATGGGGTCACCTCACCATCAAACAAAAAGCTACGATAGCTCTCATCCACCTGCTTCAGCCTATCTTTGAATTTGGGAGATTGACTTTCAATGGCCTGTGTTTCACTGAACGGGACACTATTTTCGGGTAGGACACTTTTTGACATGACAAATCCCATGTCCTTCTTTGTTTTGTTTTGCAACTTCCAACACTGTGACTTCACATGCCCTGTCTTGTTACAATGAAAACATTTGATGACATTTGCACTTGTACTGGACCCTTTGTCAGATTGAGGCTTTGGTGCCGATGAAGATTCAGAACTCGTGCCTTTTTCAGAACCAGCATTCTTTGGATTGCTCGACTGATTTTTGTCTCTCTTATTTCCAGAGAAATTCCTGAAAGGTGGTCTGTTGTCATTTCTGTGGGTCAGCTCATACTCATCAGCCATCAAGGCTGCTTTATGCAAACTTGTCACTTTGTGATCATCCAAATGCGACCTCACACTGAAAGCAACACTCTTTTTGAATTCTTCCAAGAGAACAACCTCACGTAGGTTATCAAAATCCTGATCCACTTTAAGGGATCTGTACCACCTATCAAACGTCATTTCTTTTTCACGAGCAAACTCAACATGTGTCTGGCCTGGTTTGCGGTACGAATTTCTGAACTTATGTCTGTACGCCTCTGGCACCAACTCATAAGCATTCAACACTGCCTTCTTGACTGTAGCATAGTCACGTGATTGCTCTTTTGAGAGAGATGAGTACACATCAGCTGCTTTGCCGACAAACACACTTTGAAGGAGCATGGGCCAAAATTCCTGTGGCCAGTTCAAACTGTCAGCCACCTTCTCAAATGACACAAAATATGCATCGACTCTGTTTTCTTCAAACTTTGGCACCAATCGAATGTTCTTGGCCAAATCAAATTCAGGGGGAGCCCTTTCACGATTTTCAGCAATCTGTGCATGAGCCAATTCCATCTCACGCAATTTCACTTGTTGCTCCACCTCAAATTTCTGCTGTTCCATTTCCTTTTCAATTTTCTTCATTTCTATTCTTTCCTTCATTTCCATTTCTCTAGCCCTTTGCTCTCTTTCTATTTCTAACCTCATCTTCTCTTTCTCCAGTTCCATTTTAGCGAGCTCAAGCCGTGTTTGATCAGACATTTGAGCTTGATTTGGAGTGTCAATTTCTTCTTTGAGCTCCATGTGACCAGCTACTAAGTCAAGAATTTCTGCCTTTCTTACACCTTGTGGAACATCAACATTTAAATGCTGTGCAATAGCAGTCAAATCACATTTACGTAACCTTTGCAAATCTTTGAGGGACAAATCTGTCCTCTGAACAAATGCCTGAACATCCATTGTACTGATTGACATTGTCACATGTATACACACATATACAATCGAACAATCAACTCACTGGTATTTTGTCTGTACCAATATTCTGGATTCCGGAACGTTCCAAATTCTAAATTTTGGCTTTAAATTCACTTCCCGGACAAGCCCCCAATTTTGTTACGACCAAAATCACTCTGAGAATGATCGCACAAAAGAAACAATCAACTAATGTTCAGGCGGTTTATTAACAGTGATATTGTGGGTACAGACTCGTAATCGGTTTTCACATCAGTTCAATAATGATCAATAGAAACAGTTACAAATCAGTAATGAAATCACTTACACTTATTAGTACATGCAATATCCCTGGAAATGTCCAAATACGATGCTCGATGCACAAAGGAATGATCCACGATGCACCGATGAATGATACCTTCGACGTAAATCCAGAGGTGCAGGTTACGATAGTCCAAGGTATAGATCCAGGGTAAAATCTAAGTTATGTGTCCACAGCAAAACGTGTAGAATCCAAGCGTTATGACGACCACGTCCAGTTGATGTGTTGAATGATGATTCACTTTATAATGTCCAGCGAGGAATCCAGCCCGTCACAGCTTTTCCGTAATAATGTCCGTTGACACTAGAATATGGAGTCTATCTCCAACGTAGGCAAATTAATTCTCTGCAGGCAAAATGTCTCCCAGGCCTTATCTCCACAAACACAGTTTGTATAGCAGGTCAGCAGGTAACACAGGACGGACTATAACAAGTCGCTTCAGAGCCAAAAGTGACGTAACTCTCAGAGCAGAGGTGTTGTGTACTCTGCCTACCTCAGAATTTCTCCTGCTTATATACTATCCATTCACCCCTTTCTAGTACATTCTGTAATTTTCTCCAACCTGGGGCCACATACCTGAACATACTAGCAAGTCCAAATTCCAGGAATCCTGGATGACTCACTGCCTAATATGTGCATAACATCATTGCCAAAATTAACTACCAATCACATTGGGCTACAGGGGCAGTGCCTCACTCAGCCAGCACTTCCTAGAATTTTCTGGAATGGGTTAAATCATTCTAGATTGAGTGAGCTATAATGTATTTCCTGTCACATGCATACATGTACTGTAGCTACATTCTATACCATGTAGAAAATTCTCCACTGATCTGGTCAGCCTGTATGTACTATATCTAATATCATATAGAAGGTTCTACATTAATCTGGTCAACCTGTGTACATACAATGTACACATTAAAACAACCATGCATACAGCCTTGATACATTAAACATGTACATAACTACTTGTGTGTACATTTGTGACACGCCTCATCTTTCACCGAGTGCGAAATCTGGTTCCATTGCACGAGTAAAGACCATACACTATTTGTTTTATACAACACCTCGAATGTCTACAGATTTGGTACTCACAGATTCTTGAATTTAGCGCAGAAATGGCAACCATTTTCCGTGAAAGTCACCGTCACCGTGTCACCGTGTACGTACGTATGCGAAACGAAGTTGTTTACAAAAATGAGTGACAAAAGTATGCGCTTGTAAGCAGGCTTGTAATTGTTGAGTGCGCGCGGCACATGTTTGTTTATTGTGACATCAGGGCACGTGCAATGGAACTTTTTGGTCAAATAAAATTGCCCGGCTGACAGCCAGAGCGTGCAATGGAACTTTTAAAGCAGAAATTTATAGAGAATCTAGAAATATGACAAGTTTGATATCTAAGGAAAGCTAAGAAGCAAGTTAACAAAACTGGATATCTTTTAGACGATGTAACTTTACCCCCAAACTGTTTTTGAGATTGAAAAAACACCCAATTTCCATGAACACGTGGCTCTGTTCGCTACAAGAAACATTGGATTTGAGCGACGTCACCTAATGTGTATGAGCTGATTTGCCGTACGGCTATATGAGACACGCTCTGGCAAAACCCGAAACTTCTTGGCAAATGTGATTTCGCGCTACAGCCCGAAAAAGGTAAAAAAAATGACCTACCTCAGGGACCAAATTGACATTTTGGTATCACGTTGTAGGGGAAATTTTCTAGTTTCTGATTGATATCAACAACATTTCGAAATACAACCTACAAAATGTGGAATTTTGAAGAGAAAAGTTGGATGTCAATCTCAAATGTTGGCCAAAATCTTACATCTAAAGACCAAATCGCCTTCGCTTACGGCGAAAATGACTGTTCATTTGGCGATCGTGTCTTAGATATGCTGCGTTGAACCCTGACACATTTGGTACCTACAGAAAGCTCTACCTCTGCTTATTCCAAATATGGTTATGGCATGATGTCATGCTACTCACTTTCATTCATAAATTCGTCTGAAACATGCGTAAGTTTATGCAAATCGTCTCCCAGACGCGTAAGCAACAGCCTTGTTGCTTACCAAGACACGTGATCGAAATACGTGTTCACGATTGGTCAACTGCGCTGAGGACCCCCTTGTTTACAAGCAACCTACGTGTTATACTATTGGGATCGCTGCAGCAGCGGTGCATGCTTGCATGCAACACGAATATCGTGACTGCTGCTCAGCACAGAAATGTTGCAGTTTCCTGCTTTGTTAGACTGTTTTTTATGCCTCCGCAACGAAGTGGCCGGAGGCATTATGTTTTCGGGTCGTCCGTCCGTCCGTCCGTCCGTCCGTACGTCCGTACGTCCGTACGTCCGTCCGTACGTCCGTCCGTCCCGTTTTGTTTTTGTCGATATCTCAAGAACCGTGTGGTGGTTTTACATCAAACTTGGTATGAGGGTATATCCTTGGGGGATAATACTTTGTGTGGATTTTAGGGTCACAGGGTCAAAGGTCAAAGGTCACAGGTTATTTTGTGAAAAAAAATTGAAATTTCATGTTTTTCTCCATATCTCGCAAATGGTTCAAGGTATCTTCATGGAACTTAGTATATATGCTTGTACCGATGGGCAGTGATTATCTAGGGAAGTTGGGGGTCATGGGTCAAAGGTCAGGGGGTCAAAGGTCAACTCCTCAAAATATCACTACTTTCCTTAAAATGCAATATGCCTGAAGGTTTTTTTTTTTTTAACTTGATGTATGGCATGTATTACCCAATATGTATTTTTGGGGAAGTTTCTTGCCAAAAGGTCAAAGGTCAAAAGGTAAAGGTCAAGTGAAAGTGCTAAATTGCACTTTTTCCTCCATATCTCGAAAGTAACTCAAGGTATCATCATGAAACTTACATATTTATGCATGTTCTACCTAACAGTGATTTTCTGTGGAACTGTGAGGTCAAAGGTCAAAGACCAGGTTTAGATAATGCTGTTTTCCCATTTGATACTGAAATTATACTTTTTCTCAATACCTTGAAGATTACTCAATGCATAAACTTATAAAAGGGTCAAAAGTCAAGTAAAAATCATCACTTCCCCAAATACCTGCACTCTGACATTTGAATAATTCATCCAATTGAACCTACATGTAGTTCTAGGAAAGTGAACATTCAGCACATTTGTGGCAAACCTGTCATTTTAATATTTTGCCAATTGTGTGAAACTGTCATCACACATTGTCAAGACATTGTACTATAGACCTATTAGGAGAACCATGCATTATGGCGGAGGCATATCAGTCGCCGTAGCGATATATCTAGTTTTATAGCAAGTTGAAGTAGAAATTAGAATTTAAACCAACACACAAGAGAAAAAGAAGGTCACATTTATCTAACAAACCTTCATCATGCCATTTCGAAGAAGAATCAAGCTGAAATCACGGCATCAAGGAATACCTCTTCACTGCCGATTCTGCTGGTACAGTTGTGCGTACACCTGCTCACGGCAATCACGAATCTTGAGCTGATTACAGTAGGTTTTGTGCTTTTCAAACGTCGTTTTTCCGTAAATTTATGGGTGTAAAAATGATTTCCAATCAATTACAGCTCTTTGACTTAGTTATCATCCTTCATGAGTATGTAAGATTACCTCAGCTATACGCAATTCCCCCACAATGATCGATTTGTTGTGTCAATAATAACAGCAAATTGTGGCTGAACGAAGGAACAGCTGATCATGGCAATCGTGAATCTTGAGCTGACGATAGGTTTCTTGCTTTTAAAACTTTGTTTTTCCGTAAATTTATGGGTGTAAAATATGATTCCAATGAAAATAAACAAACAAACAATTTCACGACGTGAATATATAGTTTTGGCGGACGATTTATTCTAGATTGACAACAAATTACACACCAATTTCCTGAAAAGTGCACACAGTTTGCCTATAGATACGTAAATCCCACTGGGTTGCATACACACGTGGTGACGTCACAGATTTGGCACTTTTCGTAGCCGCATCGAACTTTTTCCAGTGCTCAAAGTTGGTAAAAATAAAGATTCTTATATTCAAAGCAGAGACAACTTTATTGCATGATTTATGTCAGAAATTAATCAAAATAACATTAAATGATGGAAAATAGTCAATTTATATGATATTATTTCCTATAAATTTCTTCTTTAACTAAATGTCATGTGATGGGCAATTGACCAGTTGGATAGCTACATTCTAAGTAGGTGTTGTGTAAAATGCATTATTTGAATGCTGCCAGAAATGAAAGAAATGCAACGACACTTGCCTATGCTTGTTTGTGAAGTGTGTGCACAAGATGTTTCTGAAATATTTATTTAATGCAAATCTCAGCGACATTCACCGGACATGTGGACCAGATTATGATGTGGCTGTCAGTCTCTTCTAATCTTTTGATTTCTACCATTTTCATAAATTTATGATGGGAGTTATAACATTTCATATACTGTAAAACATGATTTTTTTTAGCGGCATGAAATTTTCGCGAATTGGAGCCGACTGCCTTTTTCGCAAAATGAAATTTTTTGCGAGTTGCCTCTAACGTTCAGTGCTTATAGTGTAGACATGAACTTTCACGTATGCATTTTAATTCGCGAATCTTGGCTTGCGTGAAATTTGCGAAATCAAAATGCACGCAGACATCCCTCGTTTTACAGTAGTTTTAAGGGTTGCAAATTACCAATAATGTATTAAAGCAGGCACATAAAGTGTATTTCTGTGGTTCACTAAACAAAGATTTAGGAAAGGAGGACAGGTCAGGAAAACAGGGTTAGCCAGCAACCTACTTCAGACTATCAGCTCAGCGTTCATTGGAGGAGAACACAGAGGAATAGAGAGTGAAGGTTCTCATTTATCCTGCAGCTCAAATTGCCCTGTAGAAATACTACCCCAAAACAAAACAAAGCAGAGGAATCAAATTTTTGAGATGCCTGTACACTCCGTTTTAAAAGAAAAAGGACAAAAGAAAAGAAAGGAAAACAAGATGTTCTACTCCTTGAGAAAGTATAAACTCAGTTGGCACCACTTAACAGCAGTAACCCTATCATCTCGTTCTCTTGAAATGAACCAGAACGGCGATGGATGAAGGAGACTGGAAATAGTTTCACACTCTGTATCAGGACAGGATAGTCTTCAGAAAGGACCTTTTTTCCCCTTCTTTTTCAAACTCATGGAAATGCAGATATATTCATCTTACTCTCAGAGGACAGGGAAGGTGCTCTTATGAGATGAAAAGCAAATGTCTTCATTTCAAAGTAGCTGTCTTGTTTTGTTTTGTTTTTTTTCAAAGTACATGTAGCTGTCTTTTTTTTTGGGGGGGGGTGGAAACAAAAAAAAAAGAATCACATCAATGTCATACTGCTCAATAAGGTGAATGATACTTGATTTTATGATGAGCAGTCACCAAGAAGGTTGTATCTAAATATTTACTTGAATTTGCATCATAATTTATGATATATTTTGAGATGTGGAAAAGAGAATTTGGCCTGCCTTCTCTTGGAATGAAAAAGGGTTGAGAATTTGTCTTCTTTAGCAGATAAAAGACTATTTGCTATGGATAAAGATATCCTACTTTATTCTTTTCAAGTGATCTGGTGGTTTTAGGTTATCTGGCAATGTTGTCCAAGATGTTTCACTGTGCTGTCACTGATATCCAGTAACTAATGCATTTAGAATGCCTGAAACAATGCGAATAAAGAAAGACTACTGATGCTGGAAACCAAGACAAGAGTTTACAGTGTTTCCTTTGGTCTAGCTATTTGTGACAAGTGTTAGGGAATGTGGAGAGAGTGTTGATATCCCTTTGGGAAAGGGTCTGATTTCTGACGTGTGAGAGTGAAGGGTTTTGATTGATTGCCATTCCTTTTGTCTGAAGACCATGAGACCTCCAAATGGTCCACTTTGCACATTCTGCTGTCTGTGAGATGTTTTAGACGTACAATGAACTTGCTACAAAACGAGTTTACTAAGATATTTGTAAAGGCATCACCTTGTTCCAAGACATGTTTCTTGTATCCAGTTCAGACAATCCTTCCAGGTGTTTCCTACTCAGGTTTAGCTTGCTTGTGGGTGCACTCTTTCGTAAAGGCGAACAGTTTGACCATGCAGGGAGATGGGAAGACCACCTCCCTGGTTTGACCTAGTGAACAAGATTGAGGAGATGTAGATGTCAATCGCTTGACCATGCCCACACTTTTCCATGGTGCATGCATATCTGTCCATACTCATGCATGAAAGCGTATCGAGAGAAACATGTTTGATTGATAGACCACTGAGGTTGGGACACAGCCATCTTTAATGAAGTGTTGTTTGCAGAGTAGCATTAAGCAAGGAGATTCATTCCAGTGTCTTTACACTCATTGAATGACTCTAAAAACGAAAGTTAGAAATATGCTTAATTAGGAGAACAAAACTTGATTATGTATGATATGAGGATTGAGAGAATGCAGCAATATTAGTTAAACGCAACAAAATTGTAGGAAAATCCATTGAAAAGTTATGAATTCTTAGAGTTTTAGTGCTGCCATTGCTGAATGAAAATAATGCTACAGTTCATGATGTCTTGCATGTACAGCAATATAGAGAAGATATAAAGAAAATTCAACATTTTCATTTTTCTAGTGTAATGAAAGAGCATTTGACTTGCAACCTCTGTCAGAAAGCAGGGGGAATGATATTACCCGTAACATATGTTAGTAACAAGTCAAAGGAATGTGTGTTTTTCATTAAGAATTAAATTTTATCGTTATTTTTTACAGAGGAGCCCCAAACTGGTGAGCAGCTCCACAAGGCAATAACCCTGACCCAGGACATCCAAAAGGTGCGGGAGATTCTCGACTCGGGGGAAGTCCTCATTGACGTACCAGACAAATTCGGCTACACCCCACTCATGGCCGCTGCCCAGAGGGGGTTCACAGAGTGAGTGGGAGTGTGTTGTGTTTGTGGCTTTTGCTTTGTGAAATGTCATTGTGCACCATGCCGTGTGCAAGAGGTATTCGGGCATTAACTTATAGAATATAAGTAGAGTGAACCAGTTTGCTAACTTGATTGAAAAAATGTCAAGATGCATAGATCTCTTACATTAAATGTCCCTAGTTAGACTAAGGGCTTGTAATATTGACTGTTCATTGGAACCTTTATGGTCAAGCATTCATTTACAGATAATATATCATTAAAGTACCGGTAGTAGTGTTGTGGTCTACTTAGAAAATCTTGTAAGGTATCTAAGCTATCTCTTAGACTGACGTCATGTTCACTGTAGAACATTAGTCCCATCAGTTGTCATGAACTTCATGCACTGAAAGTGAATTTGAGCTTAGATTTATGTCACAACTACTCAAAGCTACTTTGTGGTTCCAGCAAATACCAAATTTAGGAATTTTTGCACTCGTATACAACATGGGTGTGAGAGGATTGCACACACTTGCTTGCTCATGGTTGAGAATGTGCGCATTCTTAAGTGCATGTACTTAAATGGGAATATGATGTTCAGGGATTTTGTCCTAAGGTCTACTTATTTCTTCTTTTTATGGCCACTTTTTCCATTCTAATCCAAGACCTATGACTACGTTTTTCTATACTTTGATATGCAACTTGTATTTGCACTACAACTGATATGGGAAGTTATAACCAGTATGCAGCTAGCTTGTACTGTCAGCATAACAAAATCAGTTGCAGTATAATTTTCACTAGGATTCCCTACAGAAACATGAGATGTCGAGATAAAAGTTCATTGTGTGAATGTACGTTAAATGTTGCTGCATTTTTAAATCTGTGTTTCTGTTCTAATCTTTACAAATATGTTTAGAAGATGGATGGTCAGCCAGTGCCTGTTGGACAGTGTAATGTAGAGAACACTTTGTGACCATTGTGTACTGTGATTATTTCTCTTACAGCATGGTCGAGCTTCTTATATCACATGGTGCTGATGTCATCATGCAGAATGGCAGTGGGAAGGACGCCCTCATGCTAGCTTGTTTCGCTGGGCACCTCAAGGCGGTCCGGCAGCTGCGGGCCCAGGGGGCTTCTTGGGACACCAAGGACCTGGGTGGATCCACAGCCCTGCACTGGGCAGTGGACGGGGGTAACAAGGACGTTGTGCAATGGGCCATCATGGATGGGTCAAAGGTGAGAAACTTTCAAAAGTTTTGAAGTTTCACATTTTCGTCACGCACAAAAAAAAAGAAGTGGTGTTAATGACCATTATTTTGCAAGTGAAATAAAAGTTCTGAGTTCTGATGGCATTGCTTACGAATCTCCCAATGACCTACAAATAAATTGTTGCTTACTTTTTTCTTTGAAATGAATTGAAAGGAGAAAGATTATATCCTGCAGGTAGTATTATTATTCCATAGATAAATTTTAAGCTCCTGTACAGACCAATGGAGCATAAAGGAGAATATAATTTGGTGCTCGAGTGATTAATGAACCCCTGTGAAGATTTTTGTATCGTCCTAGCCTTCAACTTCTCTGATCAAGGTTGTTGTTTTTTTCTTAATAGCAAATAATTCTTGTCTATTTTAAAGCTTCATTTATCATCAGAACACTTAATTAAGTCATTCACCTGACAAATTAAGAGCAAAAGCAAATACCAAAATCATCCGTCTGACACAGAGCACAAAGACCACAACATGTGCTTCTTTGTGACTTTCTTTGGGGTTTGCACAGTGAATCCTGTTGTTCCAATTCACCTGCTGATGGCAAGGGAAGGTAAAGGGAAACTCCCTCTTTTGCCATTCGTCTGTTTTTTTTTTAACATCCTTCACCAGGGAGAACAGAAGAATGTGCCATTGCTTCTTTATATTCAAAGCCTAAGACAAAAATAAAATGAAAATAAAAGAAAGGGATAAACATAAAGAGTCTCACGCAAGCAGATCTGGAAAACTCATAAAACTGTCTGGATGACTGGAGTGCTTGCGTTTTTTTCTTGTCACGCCTTCACCCCAATGGGTGCCTGGGAATTGTTTTAAGGGTATTTCTCTGTCTGTCTCAGATCTCAGTATTGTCATCTAACACAAACTGTTCAGTGGAGTATCTATAGTACCAAGCCAAGGTATGCCACAAGAGGTGTAGGTGTGATAAGTATTAATTTGTCAATCAGTTGCAAGTTCAGTATTCTTTTTCAAGCATATTATACAATCAGCACACCTCTGCTTTCCGTGGTTTGTTGTCATCATCTCAGATCGATGTCAGGGATTCGAGTTCAGGTTGGACTCCGTTGATGCGCTGTGCTGCGATTGGAGGCAACCATGAGATTGGAGAGGTCCTCCTAAACGCTGGTGCAAATGTCAACATCAAGGACAGGGACCACAAGACACCACTGATGGTTGGTGAAGATTAGTAGTACTAGTAATAATAGTGAACATTTTTATAGCGCAACAGTCCATTAAACAAAATGCTCATGGGGCTTTAAGGAGTAAAAAAAAAAAGGAAAGGAAAGTGTGAAATATATACATATATATATATATATTTTTTTTATGCCTCCGCCACGAAGTGGTGCCGGAGGCATTATGTTTTCAGGTTGTCCGTCCGTCCGTCCGTCCGTCCGTCCGTCCGTCCTTCCGTCCGTCCGTAATGAATTTTGTGGACAAGGTAACTATCAAAACCTGTTGAGGTATCCTAATGAAACTTGGCATGTATGTGTATTAGGGGGTGAAGTTGTGCCTATCAACTTTTGGGTGCACATGCTCAAGGTCAAAGGTCAAAAGGTCAAGGTCAAATACATAAAATTTCACTATTTCCACCATATCTATTGAATACCTGAAGATATTTTCTTGAAACTTAGTGTATACATGTATTACCCAATTAAGATTCTCTGGTGAAAGTTTGGGTCATGAGGTCAAAGGTCAAAAGGTCAGGGTCAAATACATAAAATTTCACTATTTCCACCATATCTATTGAATGCCTGAAAATATTTTCTTGAAACTTAGTGTATACATGTATTACCCAATTAAGATTCTCTGGTGAAAGTTTGGGTCATGAGGTCAAAGGTCAAAAGGTCAAGTAAAAATATTTAAACTTCTTTTTTTTTCTCCATACCTTGAAAAATTGTTCAAGGTACATGTGTATCTTCATGGAACGATACTGACTGGAAGTGATTATCTAGAGAATGTAGGGTTCATGGTGTCAAAGGTCAGGGGTCAAAGGTCAAGTGCAACACTTCAAAATTTTACTATTTCCCTCCTATCATGCAATGCCAGCAGGGTTATTTTTTTTTACACTTGGTGTATGCATACATGTATAACCTAATAGAAATTCTCTGGAAAGTTTTTTTTTTTCTTCTTTTTTTTTGCCTCAAAGGTCAAAGATCAAGTGAAAGTGCTGAACTAACTTTTTCCTCCATATCTCGGAAGTGGCTCAAGTTATCTTGAAAGTTCCTTTTTTATGCCTCCGCCACGAAGTGGTGCCGGAGGCATTATTAGTACATATTATGCATGTTCTACCTGAAAGTGATTATCTTATGAATTTTAGGGTCAAGGGCCAGATGAAAATGGTAACAATTTACTATTCAATTCAGAAATTGCACTTTTTCTCCACACCTGTACCTTGAAAATTACTCAATGCCTAAATGTATGAATGGGTCAAAGTCGAGTTAAAGTCCTTAAATCCCTAGGTACATGCTCTCCTATTCATCCAATTAAACCTAGGTCAAGGAAGGTGAACATTCAACACATTTGTGACAAACTTGTCATTTCAATATTTTGCCAATTTTGTGAAAATGTAATCACACATTGTCCACATGTACTATCTAGACCTATTGGGAAAATCATGCATTATGGCGGAGGCATACCAGTCGCCAAAGCGACATTCCTAGTTTTTCCATGGTTCTAAAAAATATGTTGTGGGGGACATCTTAAATGACTCCACTGAGGATGACTGATTTACAAAGCTAGGGAGTAGGAAGCAAAGTTGAATCCCCACCCCATTTTACAATCTCGTCTAAAATTTATGTGATTATTTTTAAAAAATAGGATACATTTTGTACAATCATTATGTATGTCAATTTAAGGTCATACGCGATGTATGTCAACAGCTACTCATTTTTAACCACAGATTTTCATGGGTACACACATGTTCAATTGATAAAAGGTGTAGATAATTGTTTTCAGGGAGTTATCATGACATAGAATTCACCAAACCTGAGAAATCATTCAGTCTTTTTTTTTTTTTCAAAGAACAAGGCATACACCATACCATCATGTTTGATTTGCTGTAACCAGTACAACAAACTACCTTCACTCTTAATTCCTACAGATTGCGGCGCTAAATGGGCACCAGAAACTTGTTCAGGTGATGGTGGAGAAAGGGGCCGACCCGATGGTACGGACGGAACATGGCATGTCAGCATACGAAATGGCCAAGTCGTTTGACAGAAAAGTGAGTCAAAGTTTGAATGCCCACAAGCGTCCCAGCTTTGTAGCATTAAAGTGTGTGGGTGTGTTGTGGTTGTGTGTGTATGATGCCAAGAAGTGCAGATATTAATTTTGATAAATTGATCACTTTAAAATCAAAGGTGACCGGGGGCCTGTTTTGCTATGCCTTAAAATCCGACCCAAGTTCAATTCAATTGATCTTCTATGGAACAATTTTAGGATCAATCAGTCCTCAGAAGCTAGGGACCATTTCACTGTTGAAGCTATTTGGGAACAGTGTTTTGTGCCCACATTGCCACATTCTAGAATACACCTTGAATGTTAGTTAGTATATCTTTCCCTCTCAACTAGATTCTGTTCTGAATCTGTCATAACTGTGGTTTCATTGTTTGGCTCGATATAATTCCACTTTGAATGAAATTAATTCAAAGTTTCTGTTTTGACAGCTCTGTAACTGACAAAAATTTATGAACAGATTCACGATTGTTTCTCGTAATTCTCACAGCTACCTCTCTTATTGGATATCAGCAATGTGTAGTCAGTGCCATTGTTAAATAATTAATTCTGAAAATAGTGGATTTCTGACTTGTTTCCTACAAGATATGTTCTTTCTCCATAGAGTCATCACATGGCAAACCCAGTTTCCTTCAGTGAGGAGTTACTGTAAAACGAGGAATGTTCACATGCATTTAAATTTCGTGAATTTCGCGAGCATCAACATTCGGAAAATTAAAATGCATGTAAAAGTTCTTGCCTACACAATATGCATTGGATGCCAATGGCAACTCGCGAAAATTTCATGCTGCAAGAAAGGCCGTCGGCTCCAATTCGTAAAATTTTCATGCCGCGAATGTATCATGTTTTACAGTAAGCTCTTTCTCAAGTATGTCATCAACTGAAGAGAAAGATCCCGTATAAACCTTGACAATGGCCATAATGGTGTGAGATGGTAACATTGCTGATACGCAGAGATTGCACATGCTTCTGATACAAAAAGACCGATGAAAAATTCATTTGTTTGCCTTTGGATCTATTCCTCTTGACCAGTACGAAATGCTGTATGGCACACTGGCAGTAAACCTTGGCATAGATTGCTTGAATGTTTAATGTAAAATGTCACTCTCCTCCAATTCTCAACATGATGTTTCCTTTTTTTTCTGTACAGAGTGTGATGAAATACTTCGAGAAGGTTTTGCAGAAGAGCCCCAACAAACGTCCTTGAAGGAAGCTAGTGTTGACATCCACCATCCTTCCACTCAATGCATACTCCATTAGCGCTTGACAGGCAGCACACCGTTTCATATCCGACGATAAAGTAATTTCACATCACATAATCACAGCGGTCTGGGATAAACGTATATCGTCGCTGGGGCGACAAGACCTCGTATCTACAAAACGTCAAATGTTCAGGAGAGCAAAAAAACATGGCGGCCAAAGCACTGTAGTGAATGGGAAAGCCCTTCCTTTGACATGCCATGATGGCTTCATTTTTGGAGTAAGACAGTTGGGATTTGGACAGGACATCGCTTAACCCATTATTTGACCATTAATCCAAAAAAGTCATTTTCACCAAACTTGCAGATACAAGGTCTTGTCACCCCAGCGATGATATGTACCTTTATGACCTACATTGTAATGTGCACTATGCAAGGTAAGAAAAATTTATCACCCAAGGGCAGGGCATTCATGGTTCTTTCATTTACACTTTTGATAAAGAATTCAGTAGTGTAGCTTATCATGTTTTCCTTTTGCCATCCTTACTTTGTTAATAGTGTTTGAGTACAGAATATCACATGGTGAACATACCACACCACTTACAGTGCAATCCTCTCCCCCCCCCCCCCCCCCCCCCCCATCTGAAGAAAAATAGTAGAAAAATTGTTATAAAGTATATAGCACATATTTCGATTTTATTTTGTCCAGATAGGGGAGGGTTAGGATATCATAAATCAGCACAAGTCAGCCTACATTTACATTGCATACAATTAGGTCTGTTAAGTGTCGAAATGTGGCACACAGAAAGAGCATCCAGCCTAAGCAGTTTGCACTTCCCAATAAAGCTTCTAACTCTTGACCATTCTAGAAATATTAATGTGCTAGAAGCCCCGTTACTGGCAATAAATTGAATTACTGTAAAACCAGACACATCCGTGGTATGAAACTTTCATGAATTGGATCAATTGGCCTCTTTTCCAGCATGAAGCTTTTGCAAATTGCCAACCATGATGCCGTACAGCATTGTACTGGCATTCAGTGCATTGTGTTGACAAACATTTTCATGTGTTATTTTGCTAACTTCGCTAAAGTTTCGTGCCCATGAAAATTTCTGGTTTTTTGGTAGTCATTTGGGGCATCGTTTGAGGCAACATAGTGAAATTTTTACTTTGGGTGTACCACACCATACTTTGATAATTTAATGCCATGGATGTGAATTATTGGTAAATAGGAGATGTCATATACATCTTTGATAGTTCTGGCAGCTAGTACTGAGTTGATTTTGCATGTATGATAATCTTTCACAGGGCAATAGAAATAGTGATTATTAAATGTTTATTCTGCCATTTGCATACCACAGTGTAAATTGATTGAAATATGTAATTGTAAAATGTGTTTGACTGATATTTTTGGATTACTGCCTTTTCAAATATTCCTCAGCTTGTTACATTTTCATTTATAC
Organism: Diadema setosum; assembly: GCA_033980235.1. Lineage (NCBI taxonomy): Eukaryota > Metazoa > Echinodermata > Echinoidea > Diadematoida > Diadematidae > Diadema > Diadema setosum. The sequence goes on from CM067073.1 coordinate 8,880,052, forward strand.
TTTTATAACATTTATGAAAAAGTTCCGTGTATTTGCTATGTACTCCGTCCATATTTGGATTGAACCAAAAAGATACATATTTGTTTTCATGATATAATATTCACATGTTCACTCATTTTCTTCAAATTGATACATACCATAGTCATCAGACACTGTTCATATTGTGAAGAATATCATCGAAAATGGAATGACTTTACCAAAATTATGCCAACATCATTTTACCATGTTCCATGCAAGTTTTGCTTATTCTCTTGATATTCATCCTAGTCATATTAACAAGTACTGTATTCACAAGACTTTGGACAGTCTTCTACAAATTTAGATAAATTCATCAAAATCAGATCATATAGTGGAGTTGCCGAATCAAAATGTTAATGTTATGGAACTCTCTAACTTGAAGCAGTATTTCTGCAAACCTCATTGGGAAGGAAAGTCCAAAGATGAATTCAGGAAACCACATCTGTCTGGAGAGTCATTGTCTTTGTTTTTGTTTTGTTTTGTTTTGTTCTTAAGTATTCAAACATCATCAGGTGTAGACTTAAAGGGAAGATAAACCCCAAGAACAATGTGGATTGAGTGAAAGCAGCAACATTAGTAGAACACATCAATGAAAGTTTGAGGAAAATCGGACAATCGATGCAAAAGATATGAATTTTTAAAGTTTTGGTGTTGGAACCGCTGGATGGGGAGACTACTAGAGGATATGACGTATGAGTGGACAACAATTCAAAGAAAATATAAAGGAAATTCAACAAAAATTCACTTTTCTAGAATTATGAAAGAGCAGTGGACCAACCGCTTTCAGAAAGCAGGGGGAATAATTGCTACCCTTAACATATGTCAATATCAAGTTGATGGAATTTGTAATTTTCATGAAAAATGGATTTTTGTAGTATTTTCTTTATATTTCCTTTGTATTGTTGTCCACTCATACGTCATAACCTCCAGTAGTCTCCTCATCCAGCGGTTCCAACATCAAAACTTTAAAAATTCACAACTTTTGCATCGATTGTCCGATTTTCTTCAAACTTTCACTGATGTGTTCTAATAATGTTGCTGCTTTCACTCAATCCAAATTGTTCTTGGGGTTTATCTTCCCTTTAATGTGTGTTGGACTTGAACGAAAGTTACTCCCTGTGTGGGATCTTGTGACAGTTCTGCCCAAATTTAGTTTTCCAATCCAGTCCCTTAAAGTGAAAAAAAATATCAGCTTTGTTCGCTTTGTTGCTTGTCCCTCCCCCTTTTAGCTCTTTTCTTGAATTGAACAGACTTGTTGCTATTAAAGAAGCGGGAAAGGAGGATTGTAAGATGATAACGGAGGTGAAAATTGTGCCGGTGACATTATGAAAAGCCATCATTTTCAGATATAAATTTTGCCCTTCTAGCTCAAGCAGTAATGCTAGATAATGTACTTTTTGTCTAAAAATGAAGAAGAAAGAAGTCAGATTTTTGTTATGTTATGATATGTTCTATTTGGTCATAACGATTTGACTCTGCAAGTAGAAGGCTGTGTATTGAATACAGAATATTCATAAACAGGGTGTGCTGAAAGCACTGGCTGAGTTGCAATACCTGACCTTGTGAAGGGCTACAAATTATAGTAGCACAATTTCATTTTTTGGGTTGTTGCAAAGGGGTGAAATCAAATTTTATTGAAAGGGAGCTTTTTAGTTAAAGTTGTAATACATGCACCTTGACAAACTGTTGTCATGAATGGAACTTGCTCCATTAGCTTCTAAAGGATAGCATTTGCTACTACTTCAAAAGACACATGTGTATGTACATGTACTTTTAAACTGGGGGCAATACCATGCATTTGATGCAGAAGAAGTTGAGTACAGTCAAATCTGGCTTAGTGGCCACCTGCCATATAAGGCCACTGGTAAAATAATTCCCCCTAAGAGAAAAAAAGCCATGTTCATGACCTTGTCTAAAGTGACCACCTGTCTTTAACAGCTACTTTTTTTCATCCCTTTTGTGGGCAGCTATGGACCTGTTTGACTGTATGCAGTTCTTTCATATTACAATGATTAATTGCAGGGTTACAAGGTTGTACTGTGTGTTGTTTCATGGCTCACAAGTACATTTAAGATTTCATTAGCAACAGCACACTAGTCAAATCAATCCCTTCGTGAAATTTGCACCATTATGGTTTAACAAGTATTCAGTGTGTACATGTGGGCTGCCATTTCAGAGCTGCCGTATGTGGCAATGTCCATGTTTGATTTTCCACAGGTAGTTCTCTGAATCCTCTAACCTAAGTCGCTGGTCGACAGATATAAGCTTTAGACATGAAGAAAAATATAAATGTAATACATGTATGTAAATGAAGTAAGATTTTGTGCAGAAAGACATAAATATGTTTATAGCCCCACTCAAGGGTCTGTGTTCAAAACCTCTTTTTGATACATGGTGCAAATCACCTGTATGCTGCTCTGTGAGATGTGATTACTTTCTAAAACATTTTCCTTCCAGTTTTATTGAAAAATCCATTTTGCTGTGAGATGAAGTTGAATTCCTTGTTGAGTGCTAGTTTAATTTTGGTGGAAGAACACTGAGGAATTGACTTTTGCTCTGAGTGGTTGAATATGTGAATTCTTTACTTATTCCTTGAATGCATGGAACAGCAAAATTGGACTTAATCTTCAAATTTTGAAATACCATGTATGTCATAGTGTGCTAACACATATATGGGCGAGTGATACGGTTGTTTGGCCATTTATTTAAAAAAAACAAAACAAAACAACAACAACAGTTGGCAGCAATGATATAGCCAAACTGCTGTTTTATAACAGCCTTGTCAGATCCCAGCACCCCTATTAGTTTCACAAAGAAGATGTTCAGAGGTTGAAGCATGATCGAGATATGAAAATCACAAGGTATTTTTTGCTGAAATCCACAAATAAGTCCTGTGTACATGGAAATGATCCAAGACCGTCAAACCAGGGTTTGTGACAATTATAAACCTTTGCAACACACAAACAACTTTCCCCCGAGAGTATAATGATGACTATATGGAAATGCACTTTTGTCCACTTATGATGTAGAAGTGGTTACATTGAACCTTAATGCTGCAATTCGTGCTTTCATTTCTTTTGAGTCTTATAATTCCATTGCAATACAGTTGTACCTTCATGGCATTTCTACGCAGTAGCCATTACTGCCTCAAGCGATGTGCACATAGTTGTATTGGGATATAACCAGAAAGCATGTGAATATAAATGTGTTTCCACATGTTGATTGTGGCATTCACACATACATTGTGTTTCTCGAGAAAAGCAGATGTTCCAATGTAGAAAGTATTTTCTATTGCACAATGAACACTATGCATCAAACTACTAATACATGTATGTATCTCCAGATGGTGAAATATCAGGTCAATTGGTGATCAATATCATTTCATACAATTTTTCATCCGTCCTAACTATCTATGCATTTGCTGGCATACCTTCTTCGTAGTGATATTCAGACACGGCTTATCCAGGAAGAACACACACTTTACTGTATCATTAATGTTGTATGATGTCATCTGTCTATGCCTATTTCCTGTTTTCATTCCATTCATTCACCTTGATTATTCATGTATTCATCTTGGAAAAAAAAAGAAATTAAATTATTCTACAAATCAGCTTAATATGTGGACATGTTTCATGTTGTTTCCCAATTGAATGACTGCAATTGTCTTATCAGTGAAAGTGTTTGCCATTATTTCCACCATATTCAAGTTGATTGTAAATGAATGAGTCAAGATAAATAGACTAGTGAGAGTACCAAGAAGGTTGGGGAAAAAATAAGACAGCCGTGGAATTCTGTAGTTTCTCATGTTCTACAAAACCATGATACATGTACAGCTGTTTCACTCTCAATTACATGTGCACTTGAAAACAGGTGGAAGTTATTGGGGAAGGGGAGGGGGGAGGGTTTGCTGTAGCCCCATGCATTAGATCCATGGCCCCCGTGGAAAAGATGTGATAATACAAACTCAAAGCCCTCAAATGGGCTTGTACGTATTTAGTATCGTATACAGAAATATAAGTATGTGTACAAGTGTGTGTTCGTGTGTGTGTTTATACACATATGTGCATATATATATATATATATACAATGTACATGTACGTATACATATACATTGTATATATATATGTATATATGTTTACATATCTTATATATTTATACATACACATGCAATACACCCACACATACATACATACATACAACACACAGGGTATAGAAACATACTAACGTGTCTTGCACTTTTTAACTTAAGGTAACAAAAGTGATTTTGTGGGTGACAACTCTTTATTTCATTGTTTTTGTACCCTGACATAATGAGAAAACCTGAAACAAAATGGTAATTGTCATGATTACGAGGTCCTCATTATAATGAGGGCCCCCTGTAAGACACATTCGTAAGTGGAAAACACTGACACATTCAACAATAACCTTGCCTTGGCTGACTGTATGTCATCAGAACTCGGGAGCCAAAATTGAAATGGCCCATTTGCACATGATACATGTAAATCAATACAATTTTTCTTTTCACATGCTAAACCTTGTACAACCCCTATACTAAATTGGCAGTTTTCTTCATAAATGTGGTGCATCAGCATGTTTGCCATACAAATGTATAAAGATGGGGATCATAAATGGAAGAAAAATGCGTGTAAAGCCGACTTTGGCAATATAACCTTGACAGTTTTCTACCTTTTTTGTTTCTTTAAAAAAAATAGAACTATGCCAATTACATACCACTTTGCATCTGGCAAATTTTTATCTGTCAAAACCAAAAATGTATTTTCCCGACATTACATGGCTATTGTGATGACACATCAAATATGCCAGATAGAGCAGTCTGAACATGTCATCTGAGTAAGACCCTTTAAAGCTGAGCCACATTTGTAATGTAAACATACCATTTGTCACTCAACTGGCATGAGCAAGTGCCTCCATCAATCCCTGCTCAAGCAGCGGCTCTGTTTATAAACACATCTCGCACCCCAGTACCATTTTTGTTCAGCACCAAGTTTATGCAACCCGCATTAAATTTCTCAAAGAGGACTGGGTTCATCTGAAAAAAAAAAAAAAAAAAATCCGGGTGTATAAGAGAAGGCTTTCAGCTGGAGCCTTATATGTGTGGGAGCTTGATCATCTTGTTAATATTGAAACCTAAAATCAGTTTCCGTCCTGTGAATAAACTGGTTCCATGACATTTGTTTCTGCGACAATTGCTCCCACGAAACATCTGCATGCTAAGCCAAACATAAATTCTACCCACACACATAACCCTAACCCTAATCCTAATCGCATGCATGTGAAAGTCATGTACATCTGTGTACACACAGTACTACCTTCCCTCCCCCCTTTTGTTTGTAAAAAAATCAAAAGGCAAGTTAAAAAACATTTGAACAAAAATCAAGTGAAAACTAGAAATGTCACTATGGCGACTGGTATGCCTCCGCCATAATGCATGATTCTCCTAATAGGTCTAGATAGTACATGTGGACAATGTGTGATTACATTTTCACAAAATTGGCAAAATACTGAAATGACAAGTTTGTCACACATGTGTTGAATGTTCACCTTCCTTGACCTAGGTTTAATTGGATGAATAGGAGAGCATGTATTCGGGGATTTAAGGACTTTAACTTGACTTTGACCCATTCATACATTTATGCATTGAGTAATTTTCAAGGAACCAGTATGGAGAAAAAGTGTAATTTCTGTATTGAATAGTAAATTGTCACCATTTTCATCTGGCCTTTGACCCTAAAATTCATAAGATAATCACTTTCAGGTAGAACATGCATAGATATGTAGTAAGTTTCAAGATAACTTGAGCCACTTCCGAGATATGGAGGAAAAAGTTAGTTCAGCACTTTCACTTGATATTTGACCTTTTGACCTTTGAGGCAAAAAAAAAAAAAAAAAAACTTTCCAGAGAATTTCGATTAGGTTACACATGTATGCATACACCAAGTGTAAAAAAAAAAAATAATAACCCTGCTGGCATTGATAGGAGGGAAATAGTAGAATTTTGAAGTGTTGCACATGACCTTTGACCCCTGACCTTTGACCCCATGAACCCTACATTCTCTAGATAATCACTGCCAGTCTGTACATGTATATACTATGTTCCATGAAGATACCTTGAACAATTTTCCAAGGTACGGAGAAAAAAAAGAAGTTTTAATATTTTTACTTGACCTTTTGACCTTTGACATTTGACCTCATGACCCAAACTTTCACCAGAGAACCTTAATTGGGTAATACATGTGCACACTAAGTTTCAAGAAAATATCTTCTGGCATTGCATAGATATGGTGGAAATAGTGAAATTTTATTTGACCTTGACCTTTTGACCTTTGACCCTGAGCATGTGTACCCAAAAGTTGATAGGCACAACTTCACCCCCTAATACACATACATGCCAAGTTTCATTAGGATACCTCAACAGGTTTTGATAGTTTACCTTGTCCACAAAATTCATTACGGACGGACGGACGGACAACCCGAAAACATAATGCCTCCGGCACCACTTCGTGGCGGAGGCATAAAAAAGTGATGCAAAACCCATGACTCCAAGGGGGTTTTGGTGAGGAGATTCTTTGAGGGGGCGGGGCACTGATTGACCATCGACCCTCTCCCTATCTGCCAACAGCCCCCCACCTAAAAACATTCTTGGTCCCTGTGCCAATAAGTTTGTTTTCGATACTTTTTAAAAATATTTTTCCAATGACAAATTACTATGATTCTAACATATTGCATGTTACATGACTCTATACTTGCCCCTTTCAGAAAGACTTTCTCCTTAGTGAACAACCATCTCCTTACCATACCATAATTGCATGAATAAAGTCAACACCTGAACTGAATTTCATCATATTAGATACCATACATATCCAAGCAGTATCAAGATTTAGATGTCTCCTCTCATCTTAAACCAATTTTCCTCTTTTTTTTTGGGGGGGGGGGGGGGAGGTGGGGGTAGACTAATAGCATTTTCCTGTAACCTTGAGAAAAGTTAAGTTGTTGTGGGAAATGTCCAAGTTGGATAATCACTCATTAAATACTAAATTTTCATGGACTGCGGAACAGGGAAAGGCAGGGCTGTTGTTCCCATCCCTCACCACCAACATTTGGCTTTTACAACAAAAAAAACAAGGAAAAACTAGAGATTGTAATTTGTCATCACTGACAAATTAAGGTGATCCGATTTTTTTTTTTAATCAATGATTCGAGTCCTGATCGCAATAGGCATGACCATACAAGTTTCATCTGTGTTTAGAGACATTGGCCGTGTGATGTTTGCATTCTCATAAGGGAGTCATATCTGCCATGTTAGGTACCAAATTCTGTATACACTATAACGAAGAAACAGCAACAAGTACATATGACCTTTGACCCACCTTTGCACTCCCAAGATTGCATCTGATGAAATAGTGGTTATTTTGTGAAATGATTCTCGCGACATCGTCTATACGTGTGAAAAATATGGGAAAGATAGGACAGGTATTCACTAAGATACAAGATGAAAAATTTATGACCTTTGACCCTAATTTACATACCCAAGATGTTGTCCGATCTAGTAGTTGTTATTTTAAGAAATAATGTAGGAGCCATGAACTAAACATGTGCAAAATATGGGGGTGATAGGGCGTGTTTTTCTTGAGTTATTGCAAAGAAAGTTTCAGAAAGAAAGAAATATCTCAATACATAGAAGATAAGCTTTAATTTCAACCAAGTTTTTTATCATAATTCCGACATCGTATGAAAAAACGAAGGGCACATAACGATAGCGCAAAGTCTCAGCTACAACATATTAAAATCTGGGAGAAATTCACCGAAGGGTAAGTGAGCTAGTGCTCGATAAAGACAATCATGTCAATTTTCACATTTAAAAAAATTCCCTCCCATAGAGATAACACGTCATAACGAAGATACAAAAAGAAGTACATATGACCTTTGACCTCAATTTGCACAGACAAGATGATGGCATCTGAGTAAAAAGTAGTTATTTTGTGAAATGATCCTTGTGACATGGTCTTTGCGTGTGCAAAATATGGGAAAGATAAAACATGTATTCACGAAGATACAGGGTGAAACACTTATGACCTTTGACCCTAATTCAAATACCCAAGATGGCGTCTGATCAAGTAGTTGTTATTTTATGAAATAATTCACGTGACATGAACTAAACATGTGCAAAATATGGAAGTGATAGAGGCCGTTTTTCTTGAGTTATTGCAAAGAAAGTTGCAGAAAGAAAGAAATATCTCAATACATCGAAGATAAGCCTGAATTTCAACCCAATTTTTTGACGTGATTCTGACATCGTATGAAAAAACAAAGGGCACACTTACGGTAGCGTAAAGTCTCAGCTACAACATATTAAAATCTGGGAGAAATTTACCGAAGCTTAAGTGAGCTAGTGCTCGATAAAGATAGTCATGTCAATTTTCATTTCCAGAAAAACTGCACTCCTATAGAGATAACACGTAAACTGGTCAAATTTGACAAGATCACTTTCAATCCATTTTTACGAGGTGATACCGTTATCCAATCAAAATTTTGTAATTTTATGTTTGAAAGAACATTAAATAAGCTACATCATACTGAAATCTGGGTGAAAATTGACAAAGGACTAGTGAGATACGCTCGAATGAACTTGAAATTTGATGACGTCATTTTGAAAATTTACTTTTTTTACTTTATTAAGAAATTTGATATCTTTTAATCATTTTGTCAGCATTGCCACCCCATGAAATGACATGTACAACTCATCAGCTTTCAAAATATGTACAGAAAATGGGGGGTCACCGTCCATCCTGACGAGTAAAATCGGATTTAAAATTGGCAGTTTTTTGGCATAGTTGTACTATATATCGCCATTGACGCGCGCGCGGAATTTCAACTTTGACGGGCCCGTATGACGTCATATTGAGTCGGATTGACTTGAAACTTGGTAGAAATATTCCTTGACATTTCAGGCAGCCGATAAGTGTGAAAAAACGGGAAATTTCCATTGCATATGAGCTGTGCGTGCGTATATGCGCGCGCGCGTACGCGTCCGTCCGATTTTTTCAATTTTTCAAAAAATGCTCCAAATGGTCTGAAACGTGTGCAAAAAAATTTTGAGCTCGATTTGAGCATGCAAATATTTCAACGCGCGCGTACGCGCACGTTTTAAGAGAATATATGAATTTTGAGAACATGAGTAGAATGCGCATAACTTGAAATATTTGTGACGTAAATTTCATTGAAAAATTCTATTCCATTAATGAGATATGAGTGAGAATGTGTTTTCATATAATGACGTCATAGTGACGTCACGGTCGACTGATCACAGTGATACATTAGATTTGTCGTCTTTGGGACATGATGCATACATGGTATAATTTTGAAATTGATAGGCAGCGGACTTTCTGAGCTAACCTCTGCACAACTTTTGCGGAGAAATAAAGAAATAAAGAAGAAAGAATCAGTACAGATACAGAAGGTGATCCGAAGGATACTCGGATCACCTAAAAAACAAAACTGGTAACGATAATTTCCACTGGTACTCCCCAAAGATTCATTTGAGAAAAAACACACACACAAAAAAAGGACCCCACCAGGTGCTGGTCAGACGCCCCCCCCCCCCCCCCCCCCCCCCCCCATACACTGGTATTTACCATTTTAGTACAACAGCGCCACCTCTAGGGCAACTTATAACAATGACTGTGTCAAAAGCTGGGGAAACCCCACTTTATTGTAAATAATAATGTCCATCTATAGGCACTAAATACATGGCATAGACTGGAAATTGCACATGGCCAAACATGCATGGTGCTTTTCACATAGATACATACATCACATGCAGCTAAACTGAAGGTAGAATCAGGGTTGTCTACTAAATTCAATCTTCATGAAACATGCATTGAAACAATGGGCTCTGTATGCACACACAAAGTAAATTAATGAAATAATAAATTAGGTACAGAACAAACGAGCCTTAATGTCTACAGACCCATTCAATTATCAAGTGTAACGATGCATGCATGTTTCACCATTACTTGGCCAATAGACATGTCAATGTCCTGATACATCCTGTCAATCATTAGATATTATAACGTTTTAACAATGTCCTGACACTACCTGTCAATCATTACATTAGATATTCTAAAGTTTTAACAATAATAACTGCATGACAATAGCCTTCTAATGGGATGGTGACATGTTTACTGTGAGAAGGCATTCAACATCAAGTTGTAGCTTACTTTGAGAGCTCATAAGAGATTCAGATACATTTCAGTTCTTTGACTCTTGGCAATGTTTTGGGTCTCTCTGGCACAAAAATGTTGTTCATGTCATTCATCCTTCTCACTCGTTGCATTAGTAATTGCTGATAGTACCCTGGTAATTTCCACCTCTTGCGGAGTTTTGATGAAGAGCCCCAGCTCAGAGTCTGGGATATCCTTTTCACTGAGCTCAGGATTGTTCATGCTTTCTGCTGTCACATGTCCAGACTTGGCCATTTTACGTGCTTCATCATTGTCGCCATCACCTTCAAGCTGTCTCTTCCTCACGTTTTCTTTAAAACATGGCGGCGCTACGAGAAAAGTTTCCTTCTGCTCCTTGATGAGGATCACGTCAGCATCTTCCTCTGGTGCAGGATCATCCTCTGGCATCTCCAGGCTATGTAGGAGACTCTTCCTGTATCTCAAGATGTCATCCAGGTAGTACATCCAACTGTTTTGCTTGGCCAGCACTGACTTGGATATCCATGGAACTCGTGTGGCCATCACTTTCAGGATCTCACAGAGTTCACTGCAGCGTTGCGTCATAAAGTACGGAAGCTTTTGGTTGAGTACTGCTCTGCGAAATTCTGCTTTGGACTTCTTGTGGTTTGAAGGTGTCGAGGTCAGCCAGGCTATGCAGCAGGCAGCAATCACGACAGGTGCGGCACGGCGGCCGCAGGTTAGCCATGCATCCGTGGCTAGGGATGCAATGTTTGTTGTCTTGTCAGTCAGCTGCTTGTCCTTCACGCCGAATGTTGCAAGACAGGTGGGTACGTATTCCTCTATGCTGGGTGTGTCAATCTGGATGCCTAGATCCTTCATCAGCTTGTGGCTAAGCCCCGCCAGGGAGGCGCATGGTTGGTCCGTGAAGCTGGTGAGGTCGCTGATAAGCACGGGCAAATTGTGACGCCGGCACATAACGTAGACGCAAGACACGCAGACTGCTGTCTTCTTTGCCCTGCGCATCTTGCGAAAGTGGTCATGCCTCATTGCATCCTTAAAGACACTGACAGCCTCCTTATGCATCTCCTTGTTCCTAATCTGCAGCTGCTCACATATGACATGAATGCATTGTATATACTTTTGCATCCATGTGTTTGTGGAGGGATTGGCACTGCGCATTCGATAGTTGTCTGATGCAAATGTAGGCCTGAAAGCACTTCCTGAATGGCACGCTTGACTGTATTCTTCCAAACCCTGCAGAGAAGTGAAATTTAGAAGCATTGATCTCTTTTTCCCTCATTCATACTACCAAATCAGCATTGAAAGGGTAAAGCGTCACATGCCTTCAAAAAAGAAACAGAAATTACGCAATAAAATATGCTGTACATGTATGTGCATGAAATGAGGCGACACTGTACTCATCTCACATATCACAAAAGACACTCTGGTAAAGAATCAGGCAGCTTTCTCTCGTATAATCCTCTGTCCATTAACCCTATTCTAACTGGGGGGGGGGGTCAAATTGACCCCCCCCCTCGACATTTCGCGCCACGATTTCGCAACGCGCAAAGCTTTTGCCGTATCGTTTCACAACTTTTTTCATTGAAGTCTCCCGCATATTTTGAGACCAAATTTGTGACGTCCGGGTACACCGTTTTGAAGTTACGTTATGTTTTGCATATGCATGTCAACCAAAAAACAGCTCAAATTCATGATATCGTGTGCAAATCCAATGCAAATTGTGTTTTTTGGTTAAATTGATATAAATTAGATTATTCAACTTTTAACCATTGCAATTAATCAATTCAAATGTAGATAAGCCTGAAAAAGTGCCTGCAACAAGTTTTGGCAAAAAAACAATAGAAAACAAAAGGTTGAAAAAACAATAAAATACATAAGAAATTAACAAAACAATAAAAAACAAAAGAAATTAATTTCAATTGAGCTATTTTTTTACACAAAAATTGTTTGATGTGTCTTGAGGAATTCTGACACAAAAATTTAGCAATCCTCAAGTCTTTTTAATGGAGTTATAGGTGAACATATGATTTCATGCACAAATTTGCATAATTAATTTATTAAAAATAGAAAGGCAATATTTTTCTATTGTATGACGATGTAATCTTGTAGTTGACATCCAGCTCTATCTTCAGGCAAAATTTCGCAGCGATCGCGTGATCGGCGGCCGAGATCTGAAGGGGGGGGGGGGGGGGGTCAAATTGACCCCCCCTCAGTAAAAACTTGGTCTCAAATAGCCCAGTTAGAATAGGGTTAAGCCATTAAGGTTGTCATTGGAAGGTCACTGCCATAATTTGACATGGAAAATAGATTTTTTTTCTCTCTCATTTAAGAGCAGAAAATCTTTATGGTGCTGATAAATTAGAGATGTATGAGAGAATGAAATTAGTATCTCATCTTGTGTGTACTGCAACTGACATTATTACATACAATTTGCCAAACACACAATAACTTGGACAACTGCATAATTTTTGGTGACATTTTTGTCTTAACTGTTTTGTATGTTAATTAGGCTGCAATATATCAAAAAGTTCTACCAAGTAACTTATCTGGCTGATGTGACTGGTCAGGATATTGAGTTGTGTTTCGCTTTTTTTTTTAATCATTTACTAATCAAAAAGGTACAAAAATATTGATCACAGGACACAGCTTTTATTCCTGAAGCTCCCTCCCAGTAGTGGGCAAGTAGAGCATAATCAGTACATGATGATGAAATCATGCCCTAGCAGTACTACTGAATTGCATACAGCTATTAAAGAAGCTGCATGGCTTTTCACTCTTTCCCTAAGGATATTGCTATGGTCTGATATACCGTAATCAATGTACTCAATTACAGTGCATCATGTACCAAACATGGTCTGAGATTGCAAAACTTCATTACCAGACCATTACCTTACATTACATTACCAAACTAAAATTGTGTTACCAGTGTTATTTCACACATTCAAATGAATTTAGAGTTCAAAACAGGCAACAGTTTCTGCAGTCATATAAAGACTATGTTTTACCTTTACAGAGGAAATCCAGCCCAAATATAAATTTGCCTGATAAAAAAAAGAGTAAAATCTTATGAGTTCCACAGTAAAAATTTGACTGAAATCGGATGAAAAATAAGGAAGTTATCAAATTTTGAAGTTCTGATAATTTTTCCAAAACAGTTCTTGTACAGTGGGTATGGATATGCAAATGAGTTCCACGAGCTAACTATATCATACCCTCACAATTTTTCATCGATCGTGTACAAAAAAGTGACGAAAATTCAATGTTTCTGTCATTGAAGTCTGAAACATGATGTTATTCCTGGTTGAATAACTTCAGAATAGTGATCAGTTACATGTAGATGAGAATTTGAGTCTTGGGCATAATTGTGCTTGAATGAAAAACAGGAAATTTCAAAATTTTATGTACAAACTATATATAGTCAGTTGTGAGGGAATGGCATGCTCACTTTGCCATTTGCATATATATTCACATTGACTGTTCAAGAACTGTTTCCACCCAAAATAGCGAAACTTCTAAAGGTCATAATTTCCTTATTTTTCATCTGATTTCGATCAAATTTGTACTGTTGAACTCGTAATATTTTACTCTTTCTTATCAGACTAACTTATATTTGGACTGGATTTCCCCTTTAAATGGTATTCAAGTCAACATGGCAATTCAGGTGTTTCACTAAGTATAAAGACAAAAAAAGAAGAAGAAGAAACAAACAAACCCTGTCCAGTTGGTAGGAAGTGGCATCTTCTTGCACATGACCACAGGCTGTGCACACAATCTGACCATCATCTTCCTCTACACTTGCTTCGCCGCAGCTGCGGCACTTGTCGTCCCCCATTTCTCCAGCTGAAAGCAACGCACCTTTGGCAGGTGAAGAGAAAAAGCAAGATTTTTATTTGTATGCTTCTCAGACATTGTAGCACATGCATTTTCTCTCGTATACACTTTTTGCTCTGTTTCTGTATGAACATTCTGTGAAAGAGTGCCATGAGGCTTGAAATTTAAAGATTGCATCATAAAAAAAAATCCATTCCCCAAAATACAAATATCTGAATTTTGCTCCCAGGCTCAGATTTATATAGCCATGTCTGTGTTACTTTAAAAGTGGATATTTTCACGCGACTAATTTTTCGCACTTTGCCGGGTGAGAAGAGATTCACGTGTTCTTAATTCCGTGGAATCAAGACATCACGCACAGGAATGCTTGGCAAGCAAAAATATTCGCGTGCTTTTATTTTCACGCTAATGCCTGGTTGAGCGAAATGCGCGAAAATTTAAACACCGCAAAAATATCCACTTTTACAGTAGTCAATGAGGAAAAAGCACATAAATCGCTAACACAAATGGCAGAGCTCAGTTCAGCAGACAACATTTAACTCTGAGCCCAGCACCAACTACCGGATATACGTCATAATTTTGAGGTCAACTTCCAACACCAACGTGATTTCAAGTTCGGTTTTATCATTGGTGCTAGTGCTGAGCTAGCACTAGCACTAGCACTAGCACTGAACTTGAAATCGCCCACTTAGAACCTGTACTTCAGAGCCTCTTTTCTCGGTTCACGCTTTTCCAGAGTGTGTGCTTTCCTTAAAATATCTAGATAGGTTAGGAGAGTTCAATACATCAATATAAAGCTTAGATTCTGCTCTTTCAGAATCTGCCCTTAACTAAAAGTCCATGTCAGGCGACTTTTTGTTTGTTTTGTGATGCAGGGTCACATATGCCCTCTGCAATACATAAAGTGGTATCCATTCATTTGAAATGATGAATGTTAAAGGACGAAAATTTGCTATTATTGTCAATGAGTTGTGTAGTGTGCCATGCATGCAGGGACCATGTCTCTGTTGGATCATATCATGCCACACAGGGAAGGGCATTAATAAGAACAACAATGTGGCATATTTACTGTAAAGTAAGAGCTTTCATTTAACATGCTCGTGCGCATTGACACTTGCAAACCATCGAAGCACCCACTGTATCCCAACTCGAGATTCCACACATACAGTGTATCATATGCACACATTACTAGAACACATGCTATTGACCCACAGTGCCTAATCAGTTCGGGAAACCCACTCACAAAGGGGGCCCCTCCTTATAAGTAACCCGTCCCCCTTATAAGTAACCCCGTCCCCCTTATAAGTAACCCCGGGGCACCCCTTATAAGGAGTCTCCACGCTTTTTTGCAATGCAACGCGAAAATGAAAGGACTGCGGCAATTCGCTTGATTATGTCCATAAAGCTTCACAAGTTTCCTAGTTACTCACGAAATTTGAGCAAAACTGGTTAGAGGCATCATATCTAAAATCATGGATTTGAATGCGATGTCAAACGACCCATGCGAATGCTGAAATGCGAGCGATTACTGGCGTGAGTGTCGCCAGGCGCGGCGGCGCGGCAATGCTTGAGTGCAGACGTGGCGACTGAGTACGGAGACTTTCGTTCATTCAGGTGGTCCCTGGCCCTCGGCCACCTGAATGAACGAAAGTCTCCGTACTCAGTCGCCACGTCTTCACTCAAGCATTGCCGCGCCGCCGCGCCTGGCGACACTCACGCCAGTAATCGCTCGCATTTCAGCATTCGCATGGGTCGTTCGACATCGCATTCAAATCCATGATTTTAGATATGATGCCTCGAACCGATTTTGCTCAAATTTCGTGAGTAACTAGGAAACTTGTGAAGCTTTATGGACATAATCAAGCGAATTGCCGCAGTCCTTTCATTTTCGCGTTGTATTGCAAAAAAGCATGGAGACTCCTTATAAGGGGTGCCCCGGGGGTTACTTATAAGGGGGACGGGGTTACTTATAAGGGGGACAGGTTACTTATAAGGAGGGGCCCCCCTTGTGAGTGGGTTTCCCGAACTGTAAAGGTACTCAAAATACTGCACAAGCAGAAATTTTCGGCGGTGGATTTATTTTTGCGAATTTCGAAAATCACCATTGAACCGTGAAAATAACAACGTACGAATAAAATTGACTAGAGTCTATTAAGTTCAGTTAGACCCGAGGGCCTTACTTGCAACCGCGAAATGAACAACAAACTTCAAAGCTCTGTAGTTTGTGCAGACTCACCTGAGCAGTTCAAGGAGCTCTTAATGACCCACCTCAAAATCACATCCTGTGATTAAGCCCACACCCCTCCTCTCATCGTGCACACAAGTTGTATTCATCTTCGTGATAGGCTGCATTTTATAGCCCTTTGAAGATTATAGAAGAAGAAGAAGAAGAAGAAGAAGAAGAAGAACACGCAAAAATGTCCTCCAAACACAAGTAGCAATTCGCGAAAATATCTGTACGCGAAAATTTCAGCTCGTACAGTAAAATAGGGCTGTAACTAAAGTGCTTGACCAAAAGATCAGTCTGTATCTGGTCATCGGGGATATGTTCCGCAGAGACTGCGTCTGGATTCATGTAAAAAAGCCAAAAAAAAAAAAAAAATGACTCCTGCGAACAGCTGCTGACAGACGAATCTTTCGGAATTCTGTCTAGTTTCTAGGTAAGTAAATTGCTAGACAGAAAGATCTGTCTGTCCGGAGGAGTTGTTTATTTTTCTGACGTTATCGCTCTCCTCCGTGAAGCCAGATGCAGTCTCCGCGAAACATATCCTTGATCCCGACGCAACGACCAGTGAGATACAGACTGATCTCTTTGGTCAAGTAAATCGTTTGCCGGGGCAACATTTTTTTTTATCATTTAATCAATCAAAGTGCAGGATGATGGCTTAAAAATGCACATTCAATACGCATCTATGGGCGGTGGTGACTTGACATATGACTACAGATTGACTAGAATCTCTAGACTATGTTTCTCACTTCTGGGAATTCCCCAAGCTCCCACTGTGTCTTTCACAAACACATTTTTGTAGGCATGGGACTGCTAAGAAAAATACTGCAAACCTGAACGAGAAAGAAATGGTTATATTTACGATTTAATGAGGCACAAAGTCGAAAGAACCACGCAGCAATATGATAATTCACATATATCCACTCTTCCTAGAATGGTACGATTGTGGAAGAGTTTGAGCGAAGAGTTTGAGCCACAGTGCCAAGGAAAAGCAGGCGACAACAAAGTCCATCCAACATACCGGGCCGTGATATGAGAGCAAGGGTTTGGAAAACGTTGACACAGCATTCACCCACTCACTGTAAGTTCTCTGAGCATTCACCTCGCCGATGTTTTAGTTCGGTGAATAGATTCACAGAAGTTGGCCCATTGTTACTGTTAGAGGGCGTTCGAAAACATAACAAAAAGTCTCCGGCGGCCATCATTCAAAAGCAATAAAATCGAAAGGATCTTCAAGCAGCAACCGTACACCGTATGCGGCGATTGAGTAGAGATGGGGGTTGGACAACTCGACCGCGGGATAAGTCGTCCCTGGACAACTCGTCCCTACCCCTGGACAGCTCGACCGGGTCGAGTTGTCCAGGGGCGGGTTTGTGATTGGACAACTCGACCCAACTTTATTTGTGCCTGATTTTTACAGAATGAAACACATTTTTGTCATAATATTGACATAGGTTAGTGGAATGATGTATGAAAAAAAACGTTTCATCGCATTTTAAGGCAATTCCTTTTTATTTTCTGATGCTGCGAAGCAATATTTAACGGTATCTTCTCTGCTCTGAGAGTCTCGGTGACGGAGCTTTTTCTTGTGACGAAAGCTTGCATGGTAAGGTGAAATTTGTTAAGAAATTTCCATTAAATGCTTAACGCCAGCAATAAAATATGGTATTTTACATAGGTACATGTGTTTTCTATCCTTGGTGACATTTTCATGAGCAGAGGAATCATTTTAGTATGAAAAATGAAACAATTGTCTACAGTATGTCGAATCGTCTTCGTTCGTACTTGTTCGGTTTCCATATCGCGGGACGCGCGCCGCGCTGCTAGCTGCTGAGAGGCTCGGCTCGGCGTGGCGCTCTCGCCCACTGGCCACCGGACCCCTCCCACGTGCACCGATACCAGCACAACTTGTGACGACGGCCTGTTTGGTAAGGTGAAATTTGTTGAGAAATTTCCTTTAGATGCGAATAACCAACAATAAAATATAGTGTTTCATATAAATACATGTGTTTTCTATCCTTGGTGACATTTTAATGGGCAAATGAATCATTTCAGTAAGAAAAATGAAACAAATCCTATGTCGAATCGTCTTCGTTCGGTTTCCACACCGCGGCGCGCTGCTCTCTAGAGTGGCGCACGCAACCACCGATACCGGCCCGCGGGCCCCCCGGGCTGTAGGGCTGGCAGTCGTGCAACTCGATGGGTGGAGCGAGCTGTGTCGCTGCGTAGCTACAAAGTCGACCGTGATCTTTTCTTCGACATTTGAACTAAATTCCAGTCAATGAAACTATTTCATACATTTCTCTTAACTTTGAACGATGTTATACTGACTAAATGGTGTGAAAATTAGTGTCTGAAATTTCACCGGCACTGTATTGATTCGTAAATAAGTCATCATCAACATGACAACCAGTCTTATCATGCAAGCCCAATAATTCTCCGCACTACCACTGCCATACACACTTCCCACAAGCAATGGAGAACCTGACTCCATATTGATACAGTACTGTGGGGACAAGTACTGTACTGTCAACAAATAATGGGGGAAAAAACATAGTGACAACAAAGGAAATAAAAATTTTCACTCTTTTTCTTTTACTTTTTTTGTGTGGTTGGTTTGTTTATTTCTGTTTTTGCCAAAAAAAAAAAGGAGAGTTGCTCTCCATGTCCTGCATTCATAAAAAAAAAAAAAAAAAGGAAAAGAACAGGGTGTACATGAGGTACTGGCTGTCTTAGCTTGTCTGAAAACTTCATATGTATGTGTAATCCTCTATTTTTTTTTTCTACGCACTTCTCTCTCGGTCTTTGCCGAAGATATAGGATTTTGGAGAAAAAAAAAGGCCTGTTACTTACACTACAGGTACTCCCCCACCCGTAGGTTTCCCAGACTCTGGAACAAATTACCTGACTCAGTAAGGGACTCGGCAGTTATCAATTCTCTCTCATCTTTCCTTCAACAGCTGAGAGGTTCATTTTAATGTAGTGTATTGATAACCACAGGTATGACATACATACAATGTACATGTGTATGAGAATCTCTGTATCTTGACTTTGTTTGAAATACCCAAATGTGTCAAGTTACAGTTATATTTCTTCTCTGGGTTTCAGATTCTATATGTAAGACATATATAATTGTATATATTTTTTTTTTAATGTTCATGCCTTAATTCATGCTCACATTATCTAATGTTATTTATGAATTTATGGCTCCAGATATATGATATACATTGCAAAGTGGTGTATGTAATACCACACGAGGATTTTTCAAAGAAAGTGCTGGGTCATGGAGTCTCAGGGTAATGTAAATGATAAAGTTTAAGTTTTGAAATTATTTTTATTTTTACTGTGTATCGAAGATGGTTTGGGGTATGGTGATGATACTTGCTGGCATCGTACACTTTGCTGTCTGCAGTGATTTTTTTTTTTTTGGGGGGGGGGGGAGGGGCAGAGGTTTTGGGCCTTGGGATAGGGTTTGGGTGCAAAGAATTACATTATTAGTCAGTAGTGCAGTTAGAGGGGACATTTGTTGTTGTTTACATGTACTCTGATAATACTTTTTGTACACTGGATTTTTTTCTTTTTTTTTTTTTACGGGAGGGGGTGGAATGAATACCCATTTGCCACAATATTTTTAGTTTGTACCATATGCAGAATAATCCTAATGGTGTACACGCTTCATTCAAAATTGTACTGTTTCTTTTCTTTTATGTTCAACTACTCCCTGATGTGCTTCCGGTTGGAGAGGCCCAAGGGTCATAGTGATTTTGACTGTTTTTTTTTTCCAACCCAGCTCCTTAGGGAAGCTCAACAGGTATCTAGATATTACAATTTGTTGTTGCCATGGCAATGCAGTTTCTCCCACTGATGGAAATGTGTCTTTCTCTTCTTCTGGCTAATGCAAACAGGACTCCACAGCTGGGATATTCAGTTGCAGGTGCAAGGTGTTAATAGCAGTGCATCAAAAAGGGACTCCCCCCCCCCCCCCCCCCCCCCATGGATTCCTTGTGCATTTTTGTTGTTGTTGGTCTCATCAGCAATGGCCAACACAATTGTAATTATGGTCATAATTAGATATTTCTATACAGTAACATAGCATACAAAACTGTGTTAACCCCATTCATTTCATTGCAAGAAAGTGTTTCTATGGGGCTGATAGTAACAAACTGGCAACCGATGATCATGGCATAAAGGTGAATTCACCAAACTTTTTAGGTGACACTGATTAAATTGATGATGACTCGATCCCTTCACACAGCAAATCGTCACTGCAAACCATTAGGGTCAGGGTAAATAAACAATTTTTTTTATGCATAACACAGACAGATTAATGCAAAAGGGCTCGTACAATCAGAGACATTTCCTCCACCTTTTGTCAATGACTTTGATCTTCAGTTTTAATAATAATAATAATAGTAATATACAGTACATTTATAAGGCGCTTAAAGGGATCAAACAGTTTTGGTTCAGACCTAATATCAAGTTTTTAACATTTTTTGGTGAGATAATGAGAAACCTCCTATGAAATATGAAAGAGCATGTAATTCTATGAGGAATTCAACATTTATTTGATGAAAATTGGTTTTGAAATGGCTGAGATATCCAAAAAAGAGCAATTCTTATAAAGTGTGGGACCCACACTTTATTACGATCGTTTTGTTTTACTTTGTTTTTGGATGTTTCAGTAATTCCAAACCCGATTTTCATCAAATAAACTTTGAATTCCTCTTAAAATGGTATGTTTTGTACTATATCATAAGTGTTTTCTTGGTATCTTGCAAAAAGTTGAAAGCCCAATTCTCATCTCCACCAATACTGTACCATCCCTTTAATACGGATGTTTCTAAGCGCACAGTTTACCGGGAAAATTAATATTTAGACCAAAATAATACAAAAATACCAAAATACAAATACAAAAATATCCAAAAAGAAAAGATTCAGTGTATAAATGCGATGAGTAGGCCTGCTGAAAAATCAAAATCAGTGTGCACCTCCATCGACCAACCCACAACATTCCAAAGGACTACTAGTATCTACTAAAAAGTTTTATCATGGATTCCTTGTGCATTTTGTTGTTGTTGATGGTCTCATCAACAATGGTCAACACAATTCTATATCAAGGATCCCTTATAATTTTGTCAGGTAAATGGACAAATGGGCTACAGTTGGACATTTTTTTGTGAAAGGTAACATAATGAATTGTATCAACCTTCCCCACCACCACCTCATCTCTCTTTCCAGGCTCTCTCTCTTGTATCTCTATCTCCCCTTCAAATCCCCCAG